>JABTTQ020002055.1:30-547124 GCA_016081115.2 Rehmannia glutinosa | reverse complement strand
TAAAACAATGCTGAATCATGATGGTCCAAGTGGCGCCATTATCAAAGAAAATTAAACGCCAACCATTTCAATGAACAAAATACAATAGCAGTTTCCTGGGAAACAACAATATACTGCAGCTGACGAAATGTATACAACCACTTTGCCAAGGCAGAAAGATGCAACAGGGATAAATGTTAAAAAGGAAAACAACATTAGATTCCAGCTTGCTCACATCTTTGGCATCGACAATGAACGAGATTAGTTTATATTAATTGCACTGGAGTCAGATCACATCTTGATCATAGCATTGGTAGTGGAAATAATTAGTCAAATGCCAATTAAGAGGTCTTTTTGCACTTGCTATCCCACATCCACAAATCAAATATTATGATCGAACATGCACTAATGTGTAATATTGGATGAATCTTGAAGCAAAATCAAAACTTTCTGAAAATAAAAACCTACTTCCTGACACACCATCTCTTTCTTTCATAATAGCCAAAAATACATTAACCAAAAATAAATTACAAAGATACATCTTTACAATTCGAGTAGCATCACATAGCACTAAATACTACTAGCAAAAATAAAAAAAATCAAAGTCACCTCAAGAATATTGGCGCAGATAGTGGCTGCAATGGCCTTGGCAGCCGGCATACTCTCACCAGCAATAATTGTCAAGTTCGTTATTATTGGCTTCGAGTTGAACGTCAGCTCAGACAACGCAGTCTTGTACTGAGTCACCAGCTCCTGATGCAACTGCTGACTTGGCTGTGGTTGGTAGGTCCCACCACGCAAAGAACCGCTGCTCTCAGAATCTCGGTCCCTCTGGGCTCTCGAGCCTCCACCGACGCCCGAGTGCGAAACCGCCGGCCGCTGAAAGAATCCGGTACGTCCATTCGAGATTCGATCTGGTGCAGCAGGGTCCTCGACGAGCCTAGGCTTCTTCAGTCCCGGTTCTTTAGAATGAGATCTATCAAATGGTCTGCGTGTGCTATCCATTTCCATCAAATCACAAAAACCCTAATACTATACTCCAATCGTTCATATTTAACCCTATACTATTACAGTACACCACGATTTTCAAATAGTAAAACACAATTAACTAATTAGCAGCAACTACAGCAGCTACAATTGAAAATCTATTACAAAAAGTTACAAAAAATCAGGAAACCCTAAACTCAATAAATTGAAATCCATATACGCGTACAAATTACAAATGATTTCCAACAGTACAAGCGAAACCATTAACCATACAAGCAAAAAAATATCAAGCGTATATCCTAAAAAGCACAATTCGCGAATTTGAGTCTCCGAAAGCAAGAAAAAGACAGGGTAGAGAGAGAAAAGAGGGAGAGATAGGGTTTTTTGGGGTTGTATGATAGATTGGGATTTGGGGAAGAGCGAACGAAGAAGCGCCTTATATAAATGTATTATTATTATTCATGTTAAGGTTAAAGACGATGAAAAAAGGAAAAGCCCGACATGATTCAAAACTGGAACATTGTTCGGCTGATGTTGTGTGGATGGGCTTAAAGATTAATTTGGGCTGAAGAAGTTGAAATTGGGTTGGGCTGATTCTACCTATTGCAAGCTACAAGTTTCAAACCTGTTTTATGTCAAAAGGAGTCCATATTTGGTTTTTATTTTGGGAAATTTCAAAAAAAAAAAAAAAAATTTTTGGGGAAATTGGGGTAAGTAGATCTTTATGCAATTATTTCTTTTGCTTATATTTTGATTTTATTAATTGTAAAAAATAAAATACGTAAATTTAACTAAAATATTATATTAATTAATTATATTGCAAAATTACTTTACCCTGGTCCCTATTACAACTAATATTTCAATAAATAAAAATACTAAATTGCTTGTACTATTTATGTAAAAAATGACAAAAAATGGTCTTTCAAAAACAAATATTTTAAGATAAAAAAATATAATATATTTTATATAGTTTACTAATATTATTCTTTTTATATAACTATTTAATTATTATAATAGATAAAATATATTTTTAAAATAAAAAATATGGTTAGTAGGCTTTTTGTCCTATAATTTGTTTGTGTCGGGCTGAGAAAGTCTTTTAAACGATTATTCTCATTTGTAAAAAAAAAAGCCTATTATATTTAATCCAGAGCTTGATGCTTCCGTGAATCGTGCCTTGGTCCGACGCATCAACATCGGGTTCATCCTCAATTATCACCCCTAACAACCCACTTGGTATATCAAACCCCTAAAAATTGACTTTTGTACGCTTAATGGACTTGTGTGCGTTTCTTTTCTTTTCGTATGCCTACGCACGGGTTATTTTTTTGTACTTTTTTATGTTTTTCTATTTTCTCTATCCGTCTTTCTAACAATTAAAAACAAGTTAGAATTTAGTTTGATTTTGTAAAACAATATATATATACATTGTTTTAATTTATAATTTATTTTGTATTTTTTTTTTAAATAATTTTTAGTCCAATTATGTTTTCATTGTCTATAATATCTTGATGAGTTTTTCATTTATAATAATTTTTTAAATATTATATTTTTTTCCATTTTTGGTAAATCACTGCGGTTATTTTTTTCAATATTTTCAAACCTAACTAAAACCGGTTACAAAGTTTGATTTTAAGTCAAATTTTTAGAATAAAACAAATGCGGTTTTCAAAGTTTCGGGCGGTTTTGCGGTTTTAACGTATTGTACGCGTGAATATTATGCGAACAATCAAAATGAGCAAAAAAAAACTTATCAATTCGATAACTAAAAAGTTAATGATATGTTGTTGTCTAAATTGAATATTATAACAACTACAATAACATATAATAGTTGAATCTAATAGATATAGAGAGTGTTTGCAATTACTAAAAAAATGTTTCTTACATTTTTGCTTAAAAATCACTTTTTTGTTTTGCAAGTATCAACTTCGCTTCATTTAATCATAACCTCAAAGTATGGAACATTGATCGCTTGATTTGTGTGGATGGGCTCCTAGTTTAAATTTTATAAACAAATTATAAGACATCTACAACTTTTTTCACCTAACTTAACTTCTCATTCTTAACTTTTGATTTTATTTTCAAACTCTATCAACTTCTAATTCACAACTTTGGTTTTTATTTTAAATTATTTTTTTCTAAAAAAATAAATTTTTGCAAACTCTCCGATAACTTGAATATGTCAATCTCCATATCACAAATTTCCCAAAACAAATCTTTTACAATTTACATCCATAACAACGAAGGCTTTGATGTATTAAATTATTAAGTAAATTAACTAATATACCCACAATTCATAATTATACACAAATATACTATAGATTGAGAGAAATGTAATAATATATATTGAATATATATATATGTATATATAATATTATAATTTATTTTGTATTTTTTGTTTTGAGACTTGAAATTGTAATTGCACCATCTTTTGCGGTTCTTGATTAAAAATTTTAATGAGTTTTTCCAATAAATAAGCATTTTCGGTGTGGTGCCTTTGATTTAAATATTATATTTTTTTGATCACCCCTAATTTTTGTTTATGTGTTCTTATTTATTTTGTTCTTTGCATTGTATTTGATGTTTTGTCTTATTATTTGAGTAAGAAGTTTAAGTATGGATATATATTAATATATAGTGTTGTGAATTTAGAATTTGATATATTTGGTTATTTTTCCATTATTGCTTTTGTGTTATTACTGTGTTTTTCTTACTTTGCAAAGATGTTAATGTTTTATTTCATTTTATTATTTGAGAAAGAAGTTCATGTATGATTATAATATTGTGAATTTAGAAATATGATGTATGTGGTTTAATAATTAATTATAGATGGTTCAGAAAACAAACGAAGCATGAGAAACATAAAAAAAATGGGATTCACTAATTCATACTAAGATTTTAAAAATCGTGTATAACAACGTTGAAACGAGTAAGAAACAATCTCGATGGCTAAGAAGCAATTATGAACAATCTTGATGGGTAAAAAACAATTATGAAACAATGTTCGAAACATGTTCGAAATAACTTTAAAATTAATAAAAGAAGTAACAAAATTGTATTAGTGATACATGTTTCAAACATGATCGAAATAACACTTAAATGATCAGTTGAAACACTAACAAAATTACCACATTTTAATTGTAACCATCAATTTCAATGAGTCTCTGATCAAAAGTTGTTGTTTACCTTAAATTAATATTTTTGTTTTTATGGTTTCTAAATAAAATTATGTTTAAGATTCTTTTAGTTTTTATTATTTTTACAAATTATATTTGAACTTGATTAATTATATTTATTAAAATATATTTACAACTTTTAATGATTATTATATTACGAGGAAAAAATCAGCATTGTGGAGAAGGGGGTAAACCTTTTAAATAGAAGCCATAAACATTTCTCTCTATATATAAAAATAAAGTCACTTATAAATAGTAGTACAATTTTTTTCCGCCTAAACTACTCTCTCGAAATAGTAAAATGTAATTGTGGTATATTATGTTAATTTTGGTAATTATTAAATTAATTATGGGGAATATGTGACTAAAAATCATACTTTCACTTATAGCCTCTCAATCAAATTAACTTCGGTGGGTTATTAATCATAAAATATAGATAAATTGTTATGGTATGGATATATTTTTGACACATTATCTATTTGGTTGAGCAATATAATTTATGCAGATATTAATAAATAAATTTAACTATTGAATAATCGTTGCATAGATTTATGATAATCTAACATTAATGATTTTTAGTACACGATGAGAATAGTTATATTGATCGCATATGCAAAACTTCCAAAATTATAATATATAAATTTTGACAAAAAAGAAAAGTTTAAATTTGTTGATGATTTTGTTCCTTCTTAACTTGAATAATAATAAATCATTTTCCCAAAAAATGATTTGAATTACCAAAAGAAATGGATAATTAAATACGAAAATTCTAGGCCAAATAATATAGGATAAAATCCAAAAAAATACCAAAAATTAAATTTTAAACAATTTCATAAAACTTAATCATATAATGAGAATAATAAATTTTCTTAAATTTCATTAGTCTTCCTATAATTATGACTTATCATTAGTGTCATTTTCTATTGCATTCATCATTAAAATACACATCGTTTTTACAAATAAATTCTCTGTCAATCTTGCATCTCATACAAACAAATAGCACTAACGCTTGAGGACACTAATCAATGATATCAATACGAGTAAATATCAATGGGCTATGAAATTGCATTGGTTCGTCTCTACAAGAAATCAATACTTATAATGACAAAACCAATCATAGAGTCCGAAATGTATATTTTATGATGTTGAGGTCCGAAAGCTAAATTTTCATTTTTAATTTATCTTTTTGTAGGGAGATACAATAAGGAAGATCCATATTGTGCAATATAAAAAAAGGTTGATTGAAGGTTATGTCTATGCCATAAAAGACCTTGTTGTATTGATTCAACTTTATTTGTTAGAAATATAAATTGTACAGTTTTATATTCACTAACATTGTGATTCTTATATGCATTGAACTTACATTCAACGACACAAACACGCTTACAAGATAAATACTATTATCAAATCAAAAGATAATCATTTTACAATTTTCTTCTTATTTTCTCTCATGATTTTTCAAATAATATATGTGTCACTTGACTACCTCAATCATAAGTTGCAAAAGAAAATAGTATTTCCACTTCAGTTCGTTACCACTACATACAAGTTAGAATGGAAACGATAAACAACACATTGCAAGTGTGGAAAAAGAATTGAACTGGAATTATCCAGCCCGGCCGACTAGAGATGTCAATAAGGGTTGACCTTGTCTTTAACCTGGCCCTAGGCTAAAAATTGAAGTTATAAGGACTTGTAAAACTTAGACCCATCTCCATTAGTATGCACTATTTTGATGCATAATTTGCATTACTTTAGTGCAAAATCTGCATTTCATCTCTAGCAGTTTGCACTACTTTATGCACTAAAGAATATTCTATAAAATTCATTATTTTATTCATTTAATATTGATTTTTATTATAGTATAATTAATAAAATACTACATGAGTAATTTTATTTAAATCTAAGCACAAAATCGTAAATCTAAATTAATTTTATGTTTCAGTATTTTGTAATGTATTTTATGTAAGATTTATAATTTTGTGTGTTGTATTTTAAAACCTCGTAGTTTTATTTAAATTATACATCATATTATTTTAAAAAATATCACATGTAATTAAATTAAAATATAATTTTCTACTAATTTCAAATTAATAACAATACTTTTTTTTAAAGAAACTTAAAATTCATAAAAGCCAAAAAATGAAGTGCATCGCCACAAATGGTGTTGCACTGTAGCAATCTCAAAATGACGCAAATGAATAGCGTTGTACCCTGCATTGGAGCTGGAAAAGTTACACCAAACTCTAGTTTGACACAGTAGTGGAGTTGATCTTACAATTTAGGATGGAAACAATAAGATACACATGACTCAGTGAGGACTAAGTCCACTTTGTGCCCACATTGCATTAGTGGAAAAAGAAGCATTTGTTGCATTGGAATCATCGTAATGTAGAGAAAGTTGTCATGCTTTTAAAAATTGTTCAAGTTGACCAAATGACTTCAAAAATTTTGGAATAGATTGAATTTTAAGTATATTGGGAAAGTGATCAAAATATTAGTGAACAAGAATACATGATTATAGCCATTCTAAGCTTTGGGCAATTGTGTTGTGTGCAATAGAATGACAATTGACTGTCCTTTTTACCGTGGTAACTAGACAAACTTAATTATAAGTTAATTACTTTAAGTAGTACCTTAATACACGAGAATGTAAATTACTTATCAGTTAAAAGAAATTTAAAAAACCAATCTTTATGGAGCCATTCGTATTTAGGAATATCCCATCTCATAAATCAAAGCACAGTAAATTACTTAATTTAGAAGTTTGGCAAACTGGCCCGGTGGCCCCTCACAATCTCAACAAAGATTTCTTCAAATCTTAACGAAATTTCATTGGCTGGACTAAGGAGCGCACATATTTTTATTTATTTATGAAGTCATGCCCTTATATTTATTTATTTACGAAGTCATGCCCTTATATTTTAATTTTGAGGGGCATATACAATCATATAAAATAAATATTAAAAGATCACTTATTTTGTTTTAATACTCCTACCTAAATCAAATACTAATAATATAACATAATCAAATAAAAATTAAGTAAGAATAAATTAGGTATCTTCTAAACGGTTTTATGAATTAATAACAAAATCACCAACCTAATATTCCAAGAGTAAAACCATGATCATAAGATTAAATAATAACTGATAAATGAGATTAAAGATTAGATTTGATAGTACAATAAGTATAAATTTAAATGTAAATTTATAAAATACAATAACATTATGTTATAAGAGCCTATATGAAACATAGGCTTAGTCCTCAAAATTTTAAGGGTTGGGCTAGAATTGACCCTTGGGTCGGACCTTTATTCGTAATTTAACTATGATCCATGAACATGTGATAACATTGAGTCATTCGTCGTTTTTTTTTTCCTTTGTTTTTTTAGATGTTGAAATCACTCTATATTTATTAATATAATATAATATCAAATCAAAATGTAATAAATTACATTATATGTTTATTTTTCTGCATCTCTTAAATTCCTAGTCATATATCCATAACTTAGAGAATCAGATAGGGTAAATCACAAAGCTTATCTCAACGCGACTACAAGTGAGTTTGCCGAGTAACACAAAATCAAATCCGCGAGTATATGTTAAGGCAACCACCCTTTTCCACATAACGCCAACACTCCCATGCAAAGAAGCGTGGATGATAATGAGAAATCTAAGGAAGAAGCCAAGAAAAAGGTGGTGAAATAATATAAACCCAAAATTTCATATCCTAGCAGACTCGAAAAAGATAAAAATGAGGACCAATTCGGTAAGTACCTCAAGTTATTCAAAAAATTGCATATCTAACATTTCATTTGTTGGAGCTATTTCACATAAACCAAAGTTTGCAAAAATTGTAAAGTAACCCATTCCCAATAATAAGAAGCTTGAGGAGTTATCTATGTGTCACAATAAGTAAATAGTATTTCATTCATTCACCATTCCTTACATACAAGTTAGAATGGAAACAATAAGCTACACATGACTTATGAGGACTAAGTCCATTTGTGCGCCCACATCAGACAGACAAAAAAAGCCTGTGTTATATTAAAATCATCCAACATAGAGACATTCGACATTGCACTACTGGAAAAACAAGTATTTGCTACATCGGAATCATTCAATAGAGCGATGTTGCATTAGTGGAAAAAAAGCCTTTGCTGCACTGGAATCGAACATAGAGAAAATTGTCATGCTTTTAAAATTTGTTCTAGTTGACCAAATGACTTCCAAAAACTTCAAATAGTTCAATTGATTTTTGAAAATATTATTGGGAAAGTGATTAAAATATTAGTGAACAAGATTATAACTATTCAAAGCTTTGGGCAATTGTGCAATAGAATGCAAGATTTTATTCGGAATGCCCCATTTCATAAATCAAAGCACAGTAAAATTACTTAATTAAGAAGTTTGCCAAACTGGCCCCTCACAATCTCAACAAAGATTTCCCCAAATCGTAACGAAATTTCATTGGCTGGACTGAGGAGAAAAAAACCTCAGCCTCAAAGGTGACGCCGCCATGGCTTCAACCCACCAATAGTGCAGTAAAAGCACAGTCTTTTGACTGTCCCAAATGGGACCCATATCTTGTTCACAAAATCCTGAGAAAATAACGAAATATCTCATCTTCTCCGACCCCACATGTCTCCTGTTTTGTTCCCCCACCTCACGCCCACCAACTGTTTGATAAAATGAAAATCACACAATACGAATATATTTATTAGTCCGCGTTGTGATTTTTCTGAAATCTTGCCCTGAAAGTATATGCAGAGGGGAACTGAAAAAAAATGTCACTGGAGTGGAGGAAAATGCCAGGCAACCACAACTCTCCACCGCCTTATGCAAATTTCTTGATTTTTTTTTTATTGGGTGGTTTCAGTCGGCAATACCTATATATATTCATCCCCCACCCAACATATCGCCGACCATTTTTCATCTTCCTTCAAAAAAAAACCCATTTTGATTTGATCCCTGTTTCACCTTCAGATTTGCTAGAAAAACCCCATTCAAGAAATTGTAAAATGGACCCTGATGATAAAACCCCTATTTCTTCCGGCGGCGAGCCTGAAACGATTTTGATACGTAATACGGCGTCGTTTCAGTCTCCGACGTCTTTCGCTCTTCCTCTATCAATGGCGTCTCCCTTTCTCGAACCGCCCCCATTTTCGCCTTTTTTAGGGTTTGATTCTTTCGAAACCCAATTAGAATCCGACCCGGGCCTTGGTAATGAGCCAGGGCCCGGGGAGAATTTATTGGGTGTCCCTCAGCCTTTGGGGTCCTTGTATGAAACTCCAATTCCGCCATTTTTGTCCAAGACTTTTGATTTGGTGGATGACCCTTCGTTGGATGGTGTAATTTCTTGGGGTGCAAAGGGTGACAGCTTTGTGGTGTGGGATCCTGTAGAATTCTCAAGGATAATTTTGCCAAGGAATTTCAAGCACAACAATTTCTCAAGCTTTGTTCGTCAGCTCAATACATATGTGGGTATTGGTTTCATTTATCACTGGGATATTGCTCTTGACCTGTGTATCTACAATTTTTTTTTGGTATATTTTTTTTGGGGTTAATTTCCTTGTTTTTGCTATTTCTCCTATGTAATTCTTGGATCTCTCTGTATATTGTTTATTGGGATTTATCTCTTGTAATTTTTTTGGTTTTGTTGTTGTTTCTGCAATTGTATATAGCTAGGTTCTCTGAAGAACATGCTGTACTGGTGTTGTAATTTGTAGATATCAGAGACGGTTTGTGGAGAAATTTTAAGGTTATATATTTGTACCTTATTCGCGATGTTTGTATCTTGAGTATCAATAATATATCCTGGATGATAATTTTCTATTCCGACCGTCTTGTGTGTCGAGGTTGCTGTTATTCTTTGAACCTTGGTGATGATTTAGTATTTTTAGAATAATGCTGAGAACTAAATCTACTTCACGATAACGCACTACCTTCTCATCCGGACAACTAGTGGAACTGGAATGTCCATCCTTTTACAGGTAGATTTTTGAAGCTTTATATATGTAATTGATTTCTTTTCATGAACTCATATTTGGATGTAAAACTGTACTGATCATATTACTGTTAGTCTTATGCAGCTGTCTTTACTATGGATATTGACCCTGTGCATCTGGCTTGTGTATAGTTAGTTAGTTACTCGCCAACGAAATATCAAATATTATTGTGCTTATTGCGAATTTTGTTTTTCGTTTTTTCTGGTGAGTAACTTGGGTTCATTTACATAATACAGGGATTTCGCAAAATCGATACAGATAAGTGGGAATTTGCAAATGAAGGATTTGTAAGAGGGCGGAGGCATCTGTTGAAAAATATCCAAAGGCGCAAATCACATCAGTCGTCTCAGCAGATCGGCTCCTCCTCGTCTAGACCATCTGATGATGCAAACAAAGCTGCATTGGAAGCTGAAATCGAACATTTGAGGAAAGAGAGAAGTTTGATGATGCAAGAGGTAGTCGAATTGCAGCATCAGCAGCGAGGTACAGTTCAGCACATGGAAATCGTCAACGAGAAGCTCCAAACGGCCGAGAAAAGGCAAAAGCAAATGGTTTCGTTCTTGGGGAAAATGTTTCAGAACCCTGCATTTTTATCTCGTCTTCAGCAAACAAGGGAGCCAAAGAGCATTACTTCCCCTAGGTCAACACGAAAATTTGTGAAACATCAATCGCACGAACAAGGTACTTCTGGTTCGTCCCCCAAAGGGCAGATTGTGAAGTATCAGCATGAGTTTGAAAATTATACTATGCCCTCGATAACTTTAGATTCTGATCCGATCACAACCAAACAACTTCCCGATTTACCCTTCTTAGATATGGGAGACAACCTAGTTCTTGGTACAGAAGATGTTCCATTTCAGGTTGAAGATTTTGCACGAGATCATTTGGGGGCCCCACGAGCCGTAGATCTGCTTCATAAAGGAAAGGGTGTTGTGAGCCCTCCTCAGCCGCAATCCACGCCGGATTATTTTATCTCGTTTCCAGAGGATGTGATGAAGGAGAAGAGTGATCTTGAAGTGAAAATATCGGGAAGTGAAAGTATGGCATTAGAAGAGGGTATTTGGAGCATGGGGTTTGAAGGCGGTATTGGTATGTCAAGTTCGACCACCGAGTTATGGAGTAATGTTAGCAATTATGATATGCAAGAATTAGGTGGGTTATCAGATGTTTGGGACATAGGATTAATGCAGCCAGCAGGAAGCTCGGGCGTTGGGAATTGGCCGGATGAAGACTCCCCTTTTAATGCGTGTGAGAATAAAGACAACCAGCCTAGAAATGATAGTTCTTGAAAATAAGGCTCCGTGGGGGGTGTTCTTTGCTGCCCCGTGGGCCCTAATATAGTTGGATTGATTGCATATATAGTAGTATAGTTGGATTGATTGCATATATAATAGTATTGAACTATGATGTTTATCCATTATATGTTGTTTTCATTTGATCATCGAGTTCCATTATTTTCCAAATTCAATTTTGTTTATATGCTTGTCTTGATTGTTATATAGCTTGAAACTATGTAACAATTATGAGCTTCTACGGAAAAAAACTTACTACTAATATATATTTCTTTTGAGTTGTGGAAGTGCAGGTTTGTACGTTCTTTGGGAATCACGTTTGGCGGCATGAAACGGTGATCCAGTAATCTCGTCACGGGTAAGAAGTTTACGAAGTATATGCATTTTTTTCTCGAACACTTGAGTCCCAACTTATTTTTCATTGACAATCTGAGGTCATAGCAATTAGTCATTGTAAGCATTCTTTAAGAATTTGGGTATACCGGGAGTTTCTTGATTTTAAGCATGACTAATGCGCGTAATTGTAACTTGTAAGTTGTAACTATGCAGACATTTAGTGTTTCATCTTCTATTTTACTGGTATCAATACATGATGATGTCATATTGGTACACATGACATTTACAAAATTGATAGGAGTATAAGATGAAACATAAATTGGAATAGGAGATCTTGACTGTACGAGAACGTGCTGTTTGCGGAAGTTTTCCGGTACTTTCGCTTATTGATTTGAGTTAGTTCAGCTGAGCTCCACTATTGACCAAGAGTCACACACACACACACACAAAGAGTCCATTTCTAAAATAGAAAATAAATTCATTAAGTTGAGGGATCCTTGATTTAATCAAGGGAAGTCAAAGGAAAGGTGAAATGCATTAATCAATGGGATAATTACAAAAAGTACCCTTGAGGTTTGGCTTAATTAAAAAAACCCAGCTAATTTTCAAAATTACAAAAGTACCCTGAGGTTGATTCAGTCTTAAAATTAAGAGGTAAACTATAATATCTTTATAAATATGAGGGGGGGTATTGAATTTTTTTTTGCTTATGTCGGGGGTAAATCTTACACAAAATAAAGCCTTAGGGTTTTTTTTGTAATTTTGAAAGTTAGCTGGGTATTTTTGTAATTAGGTCAAACCTTAAGGGTACATTTTGTAATTAACCCTTAATCAATTTTCTACACATTCTTGAAGCAAAAGACCAGAAACCTTTATAGGCTTCTTGGTGTGATTTCTCAATTTTTTGCGATGAAGTTGGATATGTAGTCCTTTTAGCGTGTTAATTAATTTTCATGTCCGAAAATATGATATATGGATTACTGAAATCTTTGTTGAATCATTAGTTTTGCTGTGGTGCATTGTAGCATAGAGACAGTAACCGTAACGGTACACACCAGGCTTGCCGTATTGGTTGGTCACTGCTCTGATGGTTCAGAACAGCTCTCGCGAATGGAGGATATGGTGGTGACGGCATAGCGTCATACATTCTCATTACTTTCGTACATTTCAAAATTGATGTATTCGTCTTCAAACGAACCCTTTGTTCCCTTTGTTGTTGTTGTTGTTATTGCTTCTTCCCTTTTTGTTTTCTTGGATTTTCCTACATAGGTCTGAGAATGTATTATATGGCCCAGGGCTAAATTCCAAAAATATTTGATGTTGTTCATGAAAGGTCCAAATTTGTTAATTTGTTGTATTAGGCTCACCAATTTGAACAAAATAACGAGTTGTATTTATAGTGAGACGATTTTACAGTCTTGGACTCAATGAAGGTGCTCAGCTTATCTTTGCAGTTAATACCTTTTTTGTCCATGGGGAAAGGAGAAATGGGATTATGGGATCTCTTGGGGGGGGATCGGGATGGAACGTAAATCCAGGTCTGCTCGCCCGGTAACACGTCTTATATGACCACACAGGAACATGCTACATCTGAATTTCAGTAGGCATATGAAAAACGATGGTGTTTTATTCTGAATTTACTATTTCCTAGTCCTTATCATCAATGTTATTGAAATCGGACCGGACCCGATCGGCTTAACCGGGAGCTGGTCACATGTCCAGTGAGGTTTGTTAGTGAAACTGGGTAGCTAAAACTTGTTGCCACTCGGTGAAAAACCCGAAAACTGGTGATCCAATTAAATCTACATTTTGCTGTTACACATGGGCGAGACCAAAAAAAGCAAAATTCACCGTCCAATCCTTTCATACTGTAAGGAAATCGATGGGCCCACTGCTAACCAAAACGACTATTTCGTTCACCAATCTTTTATTTTTTTTTTGATCGGATTCACCAATCTTTTATTGTTTTAGGAGCAGTTGGCTAAAGACTAAAGAGAGAATCATGATGTTAATCATGGCCACTAATTGACCGGTCATGCTGGTCAGATGGATGAGACAATTTCCACTTCGTTCAAAAGGAAAAAATCTTTTTTTTTTAGTTTATTTAATAAATATTTTTTTTTATTTCAAAAGTTGAAGGAAAATATGTTTAGTAAATTTGCATATAATTTCCCCGTATATTCAACATATTTGGATATTAAATTTTTTAATTTCATTTTTATTTGTATTTGTTAGTTTTTTTAACATCTATAATTGTATTTATCTTGTATAAGTGTGGACACATATATACATATGTATGGGTCAACCGATTATTTAAGAACGGTTGAACCAATAATCCAATTCTTAATCCGGTTCGATGTCCGGTCCGAATTTAAAAACATTGCTTATCAGGACTCCTCAAAGTAAAACTCATTTGTTAGTGAAACCTCACTTCCAAAATTACCCTCTAGAAATTGAATTAGAATGTGATACCTTCAATTCTCATCACTGCTTTTATTCTATGTTTTATGTAAATATAATATTGTAATAGCTCTCAATGACAATCTTTCCAAATTATAATAATATAGAACAAGCAAAATTTACGTTTTCCAAGTTTCATCCAAAATTTCATGTCCAATTAACCAGAAAGAACACTGCTTTTGAAACCAAACCTAAACACTACTAGTGACTACCAATTTCCAAGTCCTCCAGAGGTAATTTGATCATGAACATATCAACTAACATGAATTCCCAACTCCTACGTTGAATGTGATCCTTTTTTTTTTTGCATATGAAAAGGTCAAACTAACTGTTAGTCTGTTACGTACAACCGATACAGCATAAACACGGATCGATGAACAAACCCAAAATGGTGCATGGGATTTTATATTCCGATAAACAGTTCTCTGCACATAAATACGATATCATAAAATAGTTACATGAGTACACTTCCCTTTCTGGGATCAACTGATTTACATGGCTAAGCAATAAGAAATGGTTCAGAAAATGCAAATTCTCATGGTCCCTTAAGAGTGATATTACTTTTCGAATTTGGCCATTTATCTTTTTTTTTTTTGAGGGGAATTTGGCCATTTATCAGTTTCTCAACAAAATGACTATTATGTACACAAACACACCGCACACCGCGTACCTGCAGAATCACAAGGAGTCGAAGTGTTAGATTCGGAAATTTTCTCAAATGACCTTACTTCCTATTATCCCTATCAGTAATTATGCAACTTTTAGCGCTTATATTCGTCGTTTATTTCTGAAAAGGCAAACTATATGAAAATTTCCATGCATAACTCGTCTATCCTGTATTAGTCACCTACGTCCTAACTAGCAAACAAAATGAAGTGGCAAGGGCCAAAAAGATCTGTGTTCCATTAACAAAATTTACTCAGACACAAATAAAGATCCCGTACTACATTATATGAAAATTCGGTTATCAGGCCAAAAAACATGACGCTGGACAAAACATCCACCAAACATCACATAACGTGGAATCAGATTCTTCGACAAATGGAATTCGTCAATTAACTACAAATCCAATTTAGTAATGAATGATAAAATGTTTCCCCAATTAAACGACTTTCTACTCATCCCGATAATACCTGGAAAGAAGTTAAAGCTTATATAATAAGACTTAACGGCATAGAATCAGTAAAAGTCAAGGAAGGGGTTTCAAGATGGACGAACCTTACAATCTGAGCATCCTCCCAGCCCGAAATTGGATCAGAAGAATTCATACATATAATAATATGAGCTTTACCGATGCCCAAAGCTTCATGTGAGAAAAGGTATTTCCACACGACCTGGTTGAGTTGTTGGGGGTGATTTAATCAGTGGTCTCAAAGTTTGCATGATGGTGGAAAATGAGGGCCGTTTCCAGGGCTCACTGCAATTTTATTGATGAAGTGAGTACACTCAGTAAAGAGTACTATGTTCAACTACAGGACTAGTCTACTGGAAATATTGAACAATGGTTGGTTCAGAAACTACATCCAGTACCAATTTATGAACTTAATTTCCAACAAGGTGTAACTTTATGGTATAATTGCAGCCTACTGAAGGTGCATTTAAGTAAAAAATTAAATGAGTTCGTGTTTGTTCACGCAGACCAAGGTGCATTAGTATCGACAATTTTAAGGTGCATGGTAAAAAGTTAAAACCAACAAGTGTCCTAGTCAAATGCATAGAATCTTTAGGTCAAACTAGTGATACTGAAAGCATCTCAGATTCGCATTCAGTCAACAAAGCAATGTACATGTAAATAAGTCCTACATCACCAACTATAACAAATTTACACATCCCAAACATCACATGAAAGCAGATATTTCACTCACTTGGCCCAACATGCTACAATTATAGCTGCAATTTGAGGATTCATATCCGGTGGAATTTCAAGCCTTTTTCCCTTAAATCCAACAGCTGCTACAACCTAGAATGTTCAAAAATAAAGTTAAATCTCTCAACTTAAATGGGCTCAAGGAAATCCCAAAAGAAACAACACAATTATTGCAGCAATTCTTCAGAAACAAAGACTTCTGAAGGAAAAACCTCACCAGGAATAACTGACGCAGATAAGCCTATTTCATTGTATTTTCTCTTTTCTTCTTCATTTATGTGACTTTTGTTGGGGGAGGGTGGATTCTTAGGTTGTCCACATATAAAATAGCATGCCACGCATCCCCTAACCCCCTCACAATTCACTTGGGATGAAATATTCTCAAAATTAATCTTCCACCTTTTGGTGGCATCTTTTGTTTGTGACTGAACAAAACAATTAAAATTACATGGGCAGTCCTACTCAAATGAAAACTCGACACACTAACACACCTTCTGCCATACATATAATACAAAATAAAGTGTGTGCCATCCTAATGGTGTCCTTAATGGCTTAAAATAGGTAAGTGTAATTTTGTGAATAGTAGATGGTATTTCTTTATTGGACCTAGGGCTGTAAGTGAACAGAGCGTTCGGCAAACAACTCGTGAATATGCTCGGATAACGTTCGTTTATTTAGTTAAGTGAGCATAGACGAACACATTTAGAGGCTCGTGTAATAAACGAACAGAGCTTGAACAATTCTATACTCGTTTACTAAAAGCTCGTGAACAAGTTTGTTTAGTGTTCGTTTATAAATGCTCAAGAACAAGCTCGTATAATATTTTTTTAGACTTGTTCGGGAACAAACTCATTAAGGGCTCGACTAATAGCTTGATTATTTTAAATAAAGAATTAATTTTTTTTATTTTAATAAAATTAGAAAGACTTAAAGCTCTTAAGATACACATTACTCACTAAACCCTATCCTAATATGTAATATAGTGATAATTCTCATTAAATAAGCTCTGGCCCATATTTTTTCAACTATTTCTAATATATTTTGGCAGACTTGCTAATTGTTTGGTTAGTTACTTAGTTTATGTGTGTTTATTTTTTACAATTATTTATATTCATCGATAAGTTTGAAAAAATGTTTGTTTGTTTATCATTCACGAAAAAGTCAAATTTTTGTTTATTTGTTGTTCGCGAACAAAGTATTAATTGTTCGCGAGCATATTGAACACGAACTCAAAACGAACATGTTCATGAACATGTTCACAAACACATTCAAGCATTAAATTTTTTTATCAAGCCGAACATGAACAAGTTTTTTTAAAATTGAATAAAGCTCAAGCCAAGCTTGAACATGTATAAAATTAAACGAACATATGGCAAACAAGTTAAAGCTCGCTCGCTCGCTCGGATCGTTACACCCCTAATTGGACCTAGCCACATGCAATTGACATGTTATTTGACCTGGTTTTATCGATTAAAACTAAAGCCAATTAACCAACCTGTGCCGGATTCAAGTTATCCCATGGTTGCTGCAAGGTCGCCAGCTCCCACAAAATCACACCAAAACTGTAAACATCTGCCTTTTCATTTGATGGCTCATCACGGAGGACCTCAGGTGCCATCCACTCAGGCTACCAGAAAAGAAAAGAAGTTCCTCTTCATCCAGTGAAATCCCCAAATAGGTTACAGCATAAGATCATTGCAAAAGCCAATGTAACTTACTGTTCCGCAGCAGACTTCGATGAAAGAAATGTGTTCGCTTTAAAACGGAAAGACCAAAATCACAGACCTGATGCAGACATTACAAAGGTAAGAATCTGGAAAAGAAAGGAAATTACATAAAGTTATAAAGCAAAGGAGTTAATACTGAAAGTCTGATATGAACAGGGACACATCATTAAAATATATTTAAATATCTTACTGACATTAAGTAGATAGAAAATTAAGATACGGATGCCTGCATCAATAATATGAATGCAATTACAGGAGAGAAAGGATGACATAAGGACGACCACCTCCACTTATTCCACAAGAAGCTTGGAGCAAAGGAACAATGGAGCTTTTGAAAGAAAAAGGAAATCTTTAACACAAAAAACCAGAAAATGTACAAAGCATAGAACGTTTAACTATGTTAACAGAGAAGGATTTCTGCCTGCAAAGAAACATGCCAATGAAAACTTGAAAGCTCCACATATATAATTTGTATTATCAAAGATAGACAAGTGTACATTATACTTAGCGTAGGAATATCTTCACAAAATGTATGTCTACCTCAGTCAGCACATGGGATGCAGCAATATGCATGCTGAAGATAACATTTTCCTTACCTTCACAGTGTACTTTTCATCAACTAAAAGATTAGGAGATTTCAAGTCTCTATGAACAATTGGAGGGTTGTGATTGTGAAGATAGTTCATCCCGTTAGCCTGTACAGAAAGAAGTTGACTTGAGACTTGATTTTGAAATGGAAATTGACAACTAAACGAATTGAAATACATACCACATCATATGCCATGCTCAGTCGACGTTTCTCATCCAAGACTTCTCTTGCACCACGTTTATGCAAAAGTCTATACAGACTACCTCTGAAGAGAAAAAAAGAGTACCCAAGGAAAAGTTAAAACAGAGTTATAAGAGCTATGATAACTATCATAATAATCTCTGAAGTTCATAATTAAAAACATATACCTTGATAAATATTCTGTTACTATGGACAAGTTTGGCGGCTCTGTTACGGCACCCATGAAAAGCACAATATTTGGATGGTACAATCTTTTCATGATTGCCACCTAAGCCAACAAAAAGGAACATAAGCTAAAGGACAAAACAAAGTAGGACGGCTAGAGTAGAATCGTAGATTAGAGAGAATAAGCACCTACCTCTCGCATAAATTCCTTGAATCGTTCTCCATGGAAATCTTGTTCCATGAGAATCTTCACCGCAACATCCTGGAAAGTAATGTCTCTTGTAAGATTTAAAATTATTGACCTTGAATCCCAATAGTGAAATGATGGAAAATTAAATACGCAGATAACAAAAATTCCTTAACACAAAAATAATAGATTTTAGAATTGGTATCCTCCAATATTACAACAGAATGAGCAATGAGTTTAAGGTCACAAGTAAATAAATATTTTTTTATGTCTCTGAAGATTATAAGATATATATCTTACGGAACCATTCCATTCAGCACGCATAACTGTACCAAAAGAACCTGCAAAAGCAAACCGAGCCGAATAATAAGGAAAATATTTCAGAAGCACACAAAATTGCTATCTTCTCTGTGGTATGACTAAATAATAATAAAGTTTAAGCTGAGCAATATTTCAGAGGAAGTAGAAAATATACCTGCCCCAATTCTCTCCTTCAGAACAACATCATTCCAGGGAATGTTCAGTTCTTCGACATCAAAGGACAGTACTCCACTTGATTTGGATGAAACCAATAAACCTCCTTCACCAAACCTCATAACTTTATCCGCATTTCCTCTTGGACCTGGCATCATAAATGGCTGAACAACTTTATGCCCGATTGGTGGGAGAAATTTAGAAGGTATCAAGCCTTTGACCATATCTGTGGAGTTTATAAAATCCTCAGCAATAGATGGTTTGGAAAGTAATGATTCTTTACCATGAACATTCATCCATAAATTTGTGGGTACAGGTAGCACACCTGAAACTTCCTCCTGATTGCTTGAGCTGGGAGGAGAGCTAGTTCTATCTTCAAAAGTTCTGTGTACGTGTCTAGGATGCATGGAAGCACCAGTATCGCCATTAATAAAAGTTTCAACTGTCACGAGTAACGAAGGTCCTTTTCAACTCACAAGTTCAAGCCAAACAACCCATAGGATTGGGTCATCAAAAGTAAAATTACAAACAAGTTGAGCAATTGAAAAACAATAAAGTTATATGCCCAAATTACATGTTTACGAGGATTATCAACACAGACTAGAGAAATGAATAAAGGCCGCTTTGCATAGAGCAAGACAACAAGAGCAATTGCACAAATATTTGGTTAATTTGTAGTGCAAACCTAAATACCAGTTAAAATCCAGACACCACAAGCAATACGGACCAATTTTTACTGCTTCTGCCAATAAAAATTATTCATCCACAGTCGAATGCCGTTCCTGCCACCAGTAACCAACACCCTAATAGCCAATCCACAAAAAAAGTCCAAGAAAATGCTGACAACAGGATCATCTCAATACTTGTTTCATATTATAAAGAAAATGAGAAGATAATGAAGGGAATATCAGACGAGGAATTAATGGACGTTGAATCTGAATTAATTACAAGGAATACTAAAAGGTGAGAAAAGAAAAAAAAAATAGGTTTAGGCATAGAAAGTGAAAGGTTGACCTACATTAAACATCAAACTGGCAGTTCTTTTCTTTCTAAAGCAGGTTAAGAGTCAAAATTTAATGTTGAGTCATTGGAAAGTAAAGGGAGAAGACTTAATATACTAGGGTAAGTTCAAGGCACAATAGTCTGAGCTTTAGGATCAAGTGGAGTTCAGAAAATGTATCAGCCTCAATCACATTAAATGGACTTCCTCCCAACTGCTAAAGTATTGTCTCATTGGCGACTTCTTCAAGAGCAGAAAATAGACTCATTGACTTCTTCGTCTTACAGGTGGCAAAATGATATGCACCGACAAAATTAGAGAGCTCCAGGTGATAGTGGTGTAGGGCGCACCAAGTAAGAGTTCAGCGTGATTGACACGTTGCAGGGTTGACTCACAGGATGAACTGAGGCTTTTTATATCTTCTCCTTTGCCTCCCTGTTTTCCCAACCTTACAATGACTATTTTCTTCTGAAAGATGATGGTGTTAACCAATTTAGTTGGCAATCACATAAATTGGTAAGAGATGTTTCCTTTTTTCATATAGAGAGTAAGGAAAACAAAAAAATTGGGAAAGATAACAGCATCTTGGCCAGACTTCAGGAATGTTTACCACCTGATCCATGCCAGAAGTTCATTAATGATACACCATGTAATAATTTTGCATTGAGTTCAAGAACCAGTTTATTTACCCCCAAAGATACTTGCTACTGTCTACAAAAATTATGGATATCAAAAAGTTATTTTGATCAGTATAAAGTAAGAAGCACAAAGAAAATACTACCAGAAGATAACATAATTTAACAGATGATGCTGAAGTGAGGCCAATGAATTTCAGAGACCTGAAGGAATCTTGTGGTGTGACAGCTCAGGGGAAGGCTAGAAAAATCCACCATAAAATCAAAAAGCAACAGCACAGGAAAATTCAATTTGAAATCTTGCACAGATAAAATCACCTGCTAAAGAATCATCGAATATGAGATTAAGTGATTGAAAGTCCAAGAAATACTGTTTGGCCAGCAACCTGAAGTCAATGGTAGGCTCCAGCTGCTTGAATCGTGGAAACCGCAATGGAGAAGAAATTGAGATTGTGGACGGACCATTTGGCAAAGAATCAGGCTCACATAAGTATCCTGGTTTCTCAATCAGATCAATAAGATACTCCCTAAGATGTCACAGCAACATTGTTAAATTAGTGTTGCAATTGCAGGCATATCAGATGAATAAAGTTAACAAGCATATATCACACTTGTTATTGAATTGTAGCAATTAGAAAGTTGAAACACAGAGACAGATACCCACGCCAAAGTAGCTAACATCAATCCTAAAGGATTGGCATGACTGAAAAGAATAAGGAGTGTAACTCAAGAAACATTATTATCCACCAACACCATCAAACCCCATATTGAAAAGAGAACATAAAAACACAGTAACACACAGAGATCCCATACATTAAAAGTAACTACGACTGAAAAGAATAAAGAGTGTGGCTCATGTAAACATCATTATCACCATTGTAACACAAATATAAAAGAAAAGTATTACAATATCAACACATAACATCTACAGTATTAACTTAATAGCTCCATATAAACTTCATGTTCTATATATAACAGAATTTGTTAATTGTACAAATCTTCTGTTATCTAATCTAAAGAATGTAAAGTTTCCAATTTTTTAAGTAGCTATTCTTCTTTCTACCAAGTTCCAACATTGAATAAATGGATGCCATCACTAAAACATTCCAAGAAATCATACCTGTCCAGCTCAAATCGAACAAGACACGAGGAAGCATCTTCTCGAGTACAATACTTACATCCTTTTGCAATTCGACATGGTAAGCCAATAGTGTCAGCTAAAACCTGCGAAAACAATAAAATATAACGCAGTTCCGGAAGTGCATTTTAAAGGAAAAGGCCAGCTAAAACACATACCAAATAAAATGAGTGAAAGAAAGAAAAATATACAAAATATTAAGAGAAAACTAAGAGCATAAGAAAAATATACAAAATATTAAGAGAAAACTAAGAGCATAAGAAAAATATACAAAATATTAAGAGAAAACTAAGAGCATGAGAGGGCAAAAGGTTGTCATGCAAAAGAAAAAAAAAAAGGAAGAAGAAGAAGAAGCTAAAATCCAAATAACAATGGATTATTTGGTACAAAGATGTTTTCTGTTTCTCGTTCTCTGTTCAAACGTTGAGAACACCGAGGGATGCATGTTTGGTTCACCAACTTGTGTTTCGGTTTTCTCTGGAAACACTTCAGGAACAGAAGTGAAAATGGAACTGTAGAAAGTTGTTTTGAACTATGGGCAAAGATAGCGGCCAGCAAGGAGGGGGGCGTAGATAGCAGTACACATTCGATAGCCTTTGGTCACAATTCTTGCCAACAACTAAAACCTAATTAATTTACTCAATCCCTTCACTTTTCCTCCCTCATGCCCTAGTCCCACTCTCTTTCCGTGAAGGTGTGAACTTAACTCATTATTCTTCATATGGCACCAACAACCACCACAATTCATCAAAAGTAATCCAAAATTTCCCACCAATAAGTTACCATTGAAGTCAGCTAGACCCAGAGAGTCGTTTGGTTGGGAAAATTCTGCCTTCACAAATTTTTTATTGTTTTTAAGTTTCAGAGATGATGAAGGGGTATAGGTTCCAAAGGTGGCGACAGTACAGTTGATTTTGGTAGCAACGGTGATGCTCCTTTGGTGTTTATTGAGCTTGGTGTGCAATTGCTGAGCTCTCAAACTATTGTCCGACCCTCAATCTTCACCATCGTCTTTTGTCTTCTTCAGGAATTTGCTATATCATGTTTTTAAATAAACTTTAAGTGTCCTATTGCATTTCAAGTTACACCTCAGTAAGATACGGGTCGATTGCAAAACAATAACATGCAAATAAAATTGTGGCTCTCTGTACTATGCTGGTAGTACAGTATGCTATAGCCGGCAGCATTATATATCGACAATAAAGAACAGGGATTGAGTGAAGCGGGCGCAATCTTCAAATAATCAAAATTCAAGAAAATTTTCTACTTTTCTTATCACAATGGTTTTATTGTTAGATCTAGTTCGACTGCAGGCCTTTATAACTTATAAGAACCAGAAAAGATGATGATATTATACAAGGGCAGACAAATGAAAAGAACAAGGAACATACTTTGAATAGCAATGAGCGGTGTCTGCATAGCCCGACAGACAGACTGCCAATAGGAAGCACAATAGACCCCAATTGATCTTTTAAGTCATCATTGTACTCTCCCCAGATCGTAACTAAGTCATCTTCCCCATTAGAAGATGCACGCCTTAGAAGGCAATAAAACATAATTAGAGCAAGAAAGAGTTTGTTTGAATACTTAACTAGGAACTTCAACTGCTCACCCCATGTGACCGCAGACTAGCTTTGCAAGCTCATCAACAACTTCTTTCGTGGTAATGCTACTAGATGACACGGTATGAATGCGTTTCTGCAGCTCTCTCAAACTGGAATCACCTCGCCGATCTACTGAAATCACTTCAACTGAAGAAAGAGTTGCAGGATCAACAGTGTTTAATGAGTTGAGGGATGGAATTCGGCCACTTTCCTGAAGATCAGAGCATACTGCCCAGATATATGGATCCATCCCATGAATAGAGTAAAACCCATCAGGAACTCTGTCAAAGTATGATAAACAGCCATTTACCTGAAGAAAACAAATCCACAAATATAATGAAGTACAACAACGTTTGGAAATGTTTCAACTCATAGAGTAAAGGAGAACTATAATGTGCAGAATTGAGTTCTTTACGCAATAAATTATGAGGAGCCTAAAATAATCATGTGCCATGCAATTTTTACTTAAGAACTATCAATATGTTTATTTCTTAATCCAGACAATTGATCCCATATCACCCTTCATTATTTCTCATAGAAGGCAATTAACTATCCTGACCAGTGATAAAGATGACATTCATTTCACTTCTCCATGATGGAGCCTATAGAAAAATATGTGATCCTCACTAGTGATACCTGAAGTCCAACGCAATTTCACCTACAATGGAAATAACTTAAATTCATGTGTTAAGATTCACATGTTGCCTACTAAAATACATTAAACTATGTGCATACTCCGAATGAATTAACCAATAAGTTGAAAAGAATCTAAGACAGTACTGTCAAATCTCCGAAATCCTGAGTGCGTTTTCTAACTGAAACGAATATCAAATCAGCGGCAGCTTAATCCAAGTTCTAGTAAAAGGTGTTCTGTTTTATCAATTAGGTTTAATATCTTTGCCCAAAAATGTCAAAAGTGTCAAGGCGTGAGATATAAGGTTTTAGCTGGTCAAATTTAGTGCTGACAACAACTTAACATATCCGAAAGGCCGCACCAATCTTGTAGAGGTATTATTGATCACATACATGTATCTCACATTTTATTTTTTTCAGAGAAGACCCTTGAACGTACTGCACCTCCATTGGAAAAATATTGTAGATGCATAGTCATCAATGCAATAGGTGATACCTCTACAAGTCATGGCCTAGCGCCAAACGGCCTACGCAACAAGAGGTGATGGCCTGGCCATGCAAGTCGACAAGCCGACTACAACTAGAAAACATGCTATATAATTATATTCTTCTAAAAATCAACTATAAAAAATAATAAATCATATCAAACAATAACAAACTGCATCAAACACCAATATCAACCATCAAGCAACAGAGCACAAGTCAAATAATAATGTCAACAAGACAGCAGTAGCCTATCGCCTCTCAAAAAGTGATGCCTATGCAACGCTTTAACAACTATGCGCCTCTCAAAAGGTGGCAAAGAATGTTCACTAATATATCTTTTTTTGTAAATTATACTCATCATTAGAGCAGCAAATCTTTTGTACCTAATTTACACGTCTTCCTTTGTCAGACAACGCATTAATTTTGCATCTATCAAGAAGTCTTAAACTCATTCCACATCAGTCAGCCACTCAAGTTTAGTCAGCTACATGTCTAAATTTTCAAAACCATAAATATTTCCTCAAGCACATGAACTTTATCATTTCATGTAAACGAATTTCATAATGCTCAACAACATAGGTGGAAGGGGATCTACGGGACTATGCTTACTTTGGAGACTAGATGGATATACTCTTGTTGCTCTCAATCTGGCTCAAACTTTTGGATAAGGTGATGGTTCAACAACTTAAATTTCCCTTAAAAAACTTTAGTAAATCGACATTTTCTTTAAATGCATACTTAACGCTGCAAGTACTATTCCAATTCAGACAATGCCTCATCTACCCATGACAACCACAATTATTATCACGTAAACAGCACTTACTCTAACCCCATGGAATATAAAGCTACAACAGAAAATCCTCTTTAGAGCTCAGAAGTGCAGGTTCTATTACCCAAAATCGATGAGAAATGGCCTCTGCAGAATCAAGCGAAGAAGCAACGAAGCCAGATTCATCCGCCTTCTGATTCAAGAAGTTAGGGTCATCAGCACAGGTAGCTTCGGAAGAGAGACGAAGAGCCAATGCCAGCTGCAACTGGTAACTCTCCTCCGTCTGCTGCGCCCAGCTCTTAAAAGAAGATGAGCTTCCGCCACCTGTACCAAACGCCTCCACCGCCGTCACCATCAATTCGCTGCCGCCATCACTTGAATAACCAATACCCAACTCAGGGTTCGTTAGCGAAGGTACATAATAATCCTCAGAGACCGAGCTCTCACCGAAGCTGCTTCCACTCGAATGCCTCTGCACCCCGATTGAGCCGGGAAACGCACTCATTCCGATCCGGCTCTGCTGCGGCTGCGCCTGAATAATCCGCTGATCAATCGCGTCCCAATCGAAGGCCGCCGTTCTCTCCGACTTCAACTTATCCTTCTCTCCCGATTGAAATTCGTAGCAATAAGACTGTTGATCAACTGCTCCGCCGGTTGCAGCGGCGTTTTTCAGGTGGTGATACAATGGCTCGTCAGGAATTTGGCTTAATAAAGTATAATTCGATCGTTTAACAGGCATTTCAATTGAAATTCTGCTGGCAAATGGATGGAATCGTCGCTATTCATGGGATCCGAAGTACCGCCACCGCCTGAGGTTTTGGATTTTTTGAGCTTTTTTCTTCTTTTTTTCTGCAACTTTGTCAATGGGATTGTTGGAAAGTGCCAGTGGGATGTTTCTGTTAAGTGGCGTAATCTCGATATTCTCTTAGCTTCGACGGCGAAATTTTGGCCTTTGGGCAACTCTTCACTAAGTTGTAAGATGTAAATAAAGAAAATATGCTTAGCGTTCTAAAAAGCGTTACGAGCTAGTAGACTCCAATAGCGGACACGAGGATTCCGACTCTAGGGGCGACAAATCGAGTTGAGTTTATAAATTTAAATTATAAGAAAAAAAAAATTATACACTAACCATAATTAATACATTTTTCTATTGTAAAGGACAACTATTTTAATTTTTTATAAAAATTTTGGGAACAATTGTAAATTAAGTCATTCATCTTAACTTTTAAAAAAAATTGGAAAACTTTTGGGGGGGAAAAATTTGGAAAATTTGGGGGGCCAACAGCCCCCTGGTTCCGCCATTGTCAGCGTCAGACTGAGGTCTAACGTTTAGACGGAGCTTCGACGGGGTTAGTCGGTACCTAATTGAAAAAAAAAAACGCAGACAAACAAGGAGTGTCTAATGCCTAGGCGAGACCAATCAGGTCTAGACAGTGACTTTTGGAACGTTGCTTTTGAGGAATAATCAAGATTTGAAAACCGTGTACTTGGGCATAACTCAACTAATGCAAATGACTTGGGTGTTGTGATGTTCGTTTCGCTGACACCCGCAATGTGGAGGTTCAAATCCACCTGGCAACAGGTTGGAGGATGATTTTTTGTGTGGTGACTCAGTCTAAAGCAGTTCAAAATCCTAGCTCATTGAGGCATATATTACGATTTATCTCCTCCACAAAGCTCTATGGGAAGTGGGTTTATCCTTTAGGATTTGAAAAGCGTGTTTGGTGGTGGGTGAGCAAACATAAATATGCACTAAACTGATTTCTCATGTGCACCTCTAATTGTTGCTGTGAATGGGAATGGAAATGGAAATATGTCTGTATGTTACAACGAGATTGGTCTGGTCCAATAACGAACTGTGACAAATTAGAGCATGTGTTGGTTTCATTTTCAAATAGTATTATTTTATTATTTAGAATTTTGAAAATATATTTATTTTATTAACTTTTAAAACAATATTTAAAAAGTAGATTAAAAATAAAACCAAACGAGTTTCAAGCGTCGCGTTGTCCTAGTGTGGGAAAATAGAAACGTGATAAAATTTCCTCACTAACCACCCAACGTGTTATAATGTCTTTTCAGGTTCAATGTTTACGTAGCCGTCCATACTTTTAATGCTCATTATATTAAAATTACATTAATGTTTCTAGGGAGTTAATGTTGAAGTCTTGAACATTTTCAGGAAAAGGAATTCAAATTTTTATTTATTTATTTCAAAAAAAAAGTGTAAATGAAAATTTGAAACACTGGTTTGTCACTAGAGAATTTTTCTTATTGGACGGGGGTAATGTATTCAAAGGAGAAGATTTAGATAGTGTTTTGGCTAAATTTATATAAAAAACATATATATATATATATATATAAGGGGAGGTTACAATGAGACCACATATTATAGTGAGACAATGTGAAATCATCTCAACCCTCCTTTATCTATATCAATGGCCAAGATAAATATGGGTTAAAATTACATTAAACATTTAATTAAGGCAAAATAAGGGTATAATTGTCAAAACAAACATGTGGGAGACCATCCAAATATGGAATCAGTTATTAGGATAGAAAAAAATCACGTGGGGAGAGAGAAAATCGCGTTGGAGAGAGAAAATCGCGCGCATGTGCTCTGTCATGCAGTATGATGTACACTTATCAATGATATGTTGTATACTTAACACTATTATGATGTATGTTTAACATAATTTTACTGTATATTAAAATGGTCAAACAAAAACATGTGGAGACCGTGAATCAAGGAACAAATTACAGAGAGATAGAGAGAATCACGCTCATTAACATGTGAGGACCGCGGATTAAGTAAAATCAATTATAGATAGAGAAAAAATCACGTTCATTATTGTGTTGTATATTTAGCATATATTTGATGTATACTTAACACTATTTTGTTGTATGTTTAACATAATTTTACTGCATATTACAATTGTCGAACAAAAAATATAAGTATACAAAAAAAACACAGATAAGTATACAACAAAACACATATAAGTATACATCAAAAAACATAAGTACACAGCAACATAAATACATACATAAAAAAATTAACTACTTATACAGCAAAACACATATAAGTATACATCGAAAAGCATCTAAGTGTACATTTACTTATACAAAAATATAAGTATACATCAAACCTGCAAAAATATTACTTCGTCTTCTTCAACTAGAAAAGAAACTAGAACTTCCATTAACAAAAGTTTAACCACCATCACGGAAAAATAAAAATCAACGTGATCTCACTCCCGAAACCCTAACGACCGAATCGGGATCTACGACGACAAAAATTAATCAAACTTGACGTTTTATTGATATTTTGGACTGACAAATCATGAATCCATTTGGATCGTTGAAAAATAGTTGGTCGATCGGAGCGCCATCCTTTTCTCCCACTATCCTCTCCTTCAAACCCACTCTTCCCGACGGTGATAGATGCTTGAACTTTTGGGTTAATAAACTGGATGACTACATCCTCCTTGAAAATATTAACTTCCTCAATCATGGGTATGGCATTTACTCTTATTCTCTTCAAGTGTGCTTTGAAGTCTTTTGTCATATGTTGTGGTGGTCTTGTGAATGCCTTCTTCTTTTTCTTCTCATTGTACCTTCCCACCTAGTGCAAGGATCGAACCGCCATCTTCATTTTTTTTTTTTTTTGGTTATAAATTCTTGGTGGATCTCGTTTTCCTAAATTAAACCACCGATTTCGTTGAATTCATAATTGAAGAACACCGGCAAAGCCCTTCAAACCATGTGTTGCATTTCACACCACCAAACTTGAATCAAACATTCAAACTGGGAAAAAATAAAATTCAAATGCATACCATTAGATTAACAAGAAAAAAGTTTCGAAACATAAACTTCCAAATCTCACATAATCCTAAATGAAAACCCCTAACAACAATTGTTACCCCACCGAAATGGGCCGATCTATACAAAATTCCGTAAACCCCATCCCTAACCCTAGAAATCCTTAACCTCCAAAACCATAAAGAGTGCGGCCCCGCTCTTGAGCGCATAAACGACGTCCATGGCAAATGTCATCGTCTTGCGGCGGCGTGCTCGATGTAGGTGACGGCGTCCGCGGATGACGTTCTCCGGAAGATCTTCAAAACACCGTGAGTCTCTCGTAGATGAGGCCGGGCCGATACGCTTAACGCCGCCACGGCGAGCCGAGGGCGACCGAATCGCCGCTTTGTGATACCCTGGATGTTGTCTTCTCAAGACTTTCTCGTGACGCTTAGCTCGCCCGTCGCTTCATTTGCTTTTCCACATTCATCTCTCGCAAGCTATGGAGGCAAACGAAGAGAAAGACCAATTGTTGCTTAAACCATAATTAAAATGATATTATGTAATTGTGTAATGACAATTGTATCTTTTTCACTTTAAAATAAGTCTAAAATGATTATTAAATTAGGTAAAATCCTAACCATCTAAAATTTGAGATGTGTGGCCAGGATTAGTCCACACTGTCTCACTCTAATTATGTGGTCTCATTTGATCATATTCCTATATATATATATATATATATATATATATATGGGATGGTTCAAATGGAACACCCCCTTATATGAGACTTCGGTGGAGATTCATCCAAACCGTTGATATTTTCAATTGAGAGTCCAAATTTAATGACCTAAAATTAGATTAATAATCAATAATTAAAATTACTAGGGGTATAATAGACTATTTAAATCTTAAGATTGTAACGGCTAAAATCACATTCCTAAAATTTAGGGGATGATATGCACAAAATCAGGCAACAAAAATCCTTCCAAAAATCGTGTATATGTAGTTAAATCACTATTTTACTGTATATTTAGTTCAAAAATCCCGTATCTTTATTTTAATATTATTGTATAATTTAAAATGTTTAACTGTATACATATCAAATTTTATTAAGGTGTATATTTAGTTCAGTAATATCGTGAATTTACTTTAATAGTACTATGTAATTTAAATATTTTACAGTATGTATATCAAATTTAACTACAGTGTATGTTTAGTTCAAAAATATTGTGGCTTTACTCTAATAGTACTGTGTAATTTAAAATAGCTTACTCTATGCACGCCAAATTTAATAGAATTAAATAAACAACCACCAAGTCAAACGTTCCTAAATTATAGGAAGTGATAACCACAAAATAATGGCAACAAAATCTTACCAAATTAAACCCAATAGAGCCCAAAAAACGGCGGATAATACCGAAAATTTCGAACCCATGTAGTCAATGTTTCCTAAATTGTAGGATGCAATTCAATACACAAGGAAATAAATATATATTACAAAGTGAAATTTCGATTTTTATACAAATGAACATGCCCTAACCACACAGTAATATTAAATTGAATAAACAGTATTATTTGGAAGAATTAAACACATTCTTATCGAATTAGTATGTATATTGTATATCATCTTAAATTATTTGGAAGGATTAAACAAGTTCTTATTTTTTTGTATAAAATAGATATACTTCAATACACAGTGAAATAATTATATAGTACAGTGAAATTTCGATATTTATACAATACAACGCTCTTAACTACACAAAGAATGTTAAACTGAATAAACAGTATTATTTGGAATATTATACACGCAGTACAACTGCACTAATTATACAACATTATAATACTAATTACACAGTAAAACTGCACTAATTATACATCATTGTAATACTATGCACGCAGTAAAACTGCACTAATTATACAACATTCTAATATTATATACGCAGTAAAACTGCACTAATTATACAACATTCACAAATTCTTAACAACGCGACTGCCCCTTCTCATTTTCTTAGACTGAGCATTTGCTTCCCCCGCCCCAATTCTCGTACCACCAATATTATGTTGCATTTTTTGTTGTCCTCTAGCCATCTTCATAAATTAGCAACTTCAATTAAGAAGACAAAGAAAATATCATCATAATACAGTAAAATTATTCTAACACTACACAAACATTTGATGACAAATACATTAAAATGTATTATACAACTACAATTGAAGTTAAACTATGTTGAAGACATACAGAAAAAATGTACTACAGTAAAACATTAAAATTGTATTAAATAACCACTAAAACTCAACTAAGAATACAGTAGAATAATATCCAGAAAAGTCAAAGTTGAAAATACAAACCCAATCATGAAATTACTAGAAATCGAAATCTCTAGAAAAATCGAAGATAACTAAACCCATATAACAATAAATCTCCAACAATTAAAAGATAAAAACCCTAGAAACTACACAAACTACTTCTAAAAATTTCAAGATTTGCAGGCCTGCGTCACCGTCCTCTTCAACGTCGTGATGGTCTTCTTCATGGCGGGTCTCGCAGTGGAGGATGGCGGTGGCTCCGGCGATTTTGGTGCAACGGACGGTGGTGTCTGTGCGTAATACGCAGCGGCGACGAGAAGATGGAGTGTGAGACGGTGAAAAGATGGAGTGTTTGAAGGTGAGAAAAAATGTTTGAAGGAGGAGAAGTGACGTTTTTTTTGTGATTTTTGGGGTTTGATTTGGTAAGATTTGAATCCCCTTAAACTCGGGAACCGAAAAAGGAAAATTAAAACTTACCTTCTACACTCAAATAAAAAGACAGATTTGCCCCTAATTAAAAATCCAAAAATAATATAAATTACCTATTTGACCCCCCTAAAAATCTTGCATTAACTACTTGCCTAAAATAAAGGAATTAATCTGAGTCATACAAAATATCAATCCAATGACTTGGATAAATCCCCACCGTCTCAAATAAGGGGGTGTCTCATTTGAACCAATCTCTCTCTCTCTATCTCTCTCTCTCTCTCTCTCTCTCTCTCTCTCTCTCTATCTATCTATCTCTCTCTCTCTCTCTCTCTCTCTCTCTCTATATATATATATATATATATATATATATATATATATATATATATATATATATATACTTCTATATTTTATAAAATGGTTTTTATATTAAAAATGGGTTGTTTGAAGTATTTAGAGGGTGTTTGGCTAAGCTAATTTAAAAGACCGGATAAAATATATTTAGAGCTTATAAGATGTTAGATTTTTTTTACGGGGGAACACACAACCGCTACTCTTTGAGTGCACACTGGATAAACCTCGGGCTGGACGTAAGAACTTATAAGATGTTAGATCTTATTTTAAGAATAAGTTGTTGAAGTGTTTGGATAAAATAAGATGATGGAGCTTTTAAGATGTTAGTAACGACAATTTTTGTAATTAAAATTAAAGGAGATTGTTTAAAAATAATTTATAAGCTTCTAACATCTTATTTTTTGAGCTTATAACATCTTCTTAAGAGTGTTTACCAAACAAAATTAAACAATTGATAAGCTTTCAGACATCTTATAAGATGTTCTGAAGAGATCGTAAGCTCAGCTAAACATCTTCTTAATTAACATATGATTATTGAGCTTGAAAAATATTAGCAATAACAACTTACAATTAAAATAATGTTTTATTTTGAGAAAAAAAGGGATCTTCAACATTTTTTTCTTCAGAAAATAGATCATAAAACTATACTATTATATTATGAGAGCTTATAAGATTTTTCAAAAAAAAAAAAAAAAAAAAAACAAATATATTAGACAAACATTCTTGTCAAATGGTCTAACTGGCCCTAATTTGCTTGATTTAATCCAAAAATCAATCTGGTGATGTTTTTGTAATATTAGTATGACATTTTTGTTATATATAGGGATTGATATTATCAATCATTTTGAAAAGTATTAATACATATTTCACTTGAAAGTCTAGTTTTATAATATTAGACAAAGTGATATAGTATAACAAGAAAACTAAAAATTATTAGGTTTTCATCTGAAAAATATTATTAGTCCATTTGAAAAAGCATTTTACGTGGTTATTTTAAAATATTTAATAGCCCTCCTAAACGTAGTAGTTTTTACTGTCAAAAACACTAGTCGTCCTCGTGAAACGTATTAATAGTTCTCCTAAAATATTTATAGTAATTGCTTGAAAAAATTAGCTTTATAATAAAAACATATTAGTAATCTAATCGAAAGTATTAGTCGCCCCAAACAATATTGGACATTCTATCGGGTCGCTGGACTGCGGGGTTGGCGTAGTCGCTAAGTCGCGGGCGTGTAGATCCATTAGGTTGATACGGCTAACCATTAGACCGTCTCATGGTCGTGCCTTTCATTAAGCAAGGAGCCATTGACTCAGGCCCAAAAAAAATAACAAAGTTTTGGGGGGGCAAAAATTATATTCTATATATTTTATTTTGAGTCGTATTCGGGTAACCCACATATTAAACATGTCGTGTTCGAGTTGACCCATCTAGCTCAAATAGTTAAATGAGTCGTGTTCGGGTTGACCAAATTTGTGTAATTATCATGTCTGAACACGACCCACGAACCAAAACACAACTGGAGTTGCCATTTCATTGAAATTATATGTGTGGAACCCACCACCACCACCAACTACATCTACTTAATATATTGCTATTTTCATATTCCATGTATCTAATATGACTAACATTTATAATCTCACAAATATAGTATCATATAATTTTGTTAAATTTATGGTTATATTTGTTAACACATTTAGAAGTTATCATCGATTATGTTAAAAAATGAATATGAAATGTTAATTATATATAAATAAAGTTGGTGCAGGTCGGGGTTACCTAAACACATCTCCGCTCCATTGGCATAATCGGGACGGAAATTTTCCATCGAGTTCGGGGCGGGAATGAGTTTCCGATCGGGTTTGGGCATTTTACAAACCTTCTTTTCCTATTATATATTCAACTAGTAATCCTGCACGTGCGTTTCATGTATATTTTTGTTTTAATATTATTATTTTATCATCCAAATATTTGTTAACGTGAATGAGGATTTATTACTTTGTTATTATAATAATATTTATATAAGGTAAATAAAAACAAAAATTTATCTATTAAAGATTCAGTGTTATAATCTCAATTATAAATTTAAATGTCAAATTCATCTCATTTATATTTATCAATCTACTTTTATCTATATATTACTTCTTTCTCTTTCTCTCTCTCTCTTCAATTATATATATATATATATATATATAGGGATAGGATCTCATGTAGCAGCCTCTTACCATGTGGCAGTGTGGACATATCCCATCCATCCATCATATTCAATCAATGGTTCAGATTAAGCCTAAAAATACACCATTTTTCATTTATTTTATGTGTATAAAGGGCAAATCGGTAACTATCAAAATAGTGTAAAAATAATACCATAATTACTTTCCTAAAATCAAGGGATATATTCAATATCAGATTTTCATAACAGATACGCCTAATAATGAGAAAACAAAATGGATTCTCACTCTTCATTGACGCAATATTTTGGTGTACAAATATTTATAATATTGTGCTCTGGGCGCATTATTTCGTGTATAGATATGCATATTTTGGTGCCAATTGGTAACTATCAAAATGGTGTAAAAATAATACCATATTTACTTTCCTAAAATCAAGGGATATATTCAATATCAGATTTCCATAACAGATACACCTAATAATGAGGGGAAAAAAACTGATTATCACTCTTCATTAACGTAATATTTTGGTGTACAAATGTTTATAATATTGTGCTCTGGACGCATTATTTCGTGTATAGATATGCATATTTTGGTGATAATCAGTAACTATCAAAATGGTGTAAATATAATACTATAAAAATCAAGGGATATATTCAATATCAGATTTCCATAACATATACGCCTAATAATGAGGAAAAAAATGGATTCTCACTCTTCATTGACGCAATATTTTGGTGTACAAATGTTTATAATATTGTGCTCTGGACGGATTATTTTGTGTATAGATATGCATATTTTGGTGCTAATATAACATGAAATATGGCGTGTTTGGATGTTTATTTCAGACTAAACACTGGTACTTAAGTTGGTATAAAAATATTGACAATATTGTACATTGGAAGCATATTTTGGTGTATACATATGCACACTTCGGTGCTTTATAACCATAAAAATATGGTATAAAAATAATTCTATTACGGTACCCTGAAATTATATTTTTGCATATACTTGTCCAATATTTGGTGATAATATAAGTATTCAGTAGTGCATTGTTAGATGTTTAATTGAGAAACTAAATGTATACCAACAATTGTCTAATTGTATACCATTCTATAGCTAAGTTTTCATCAATTCATATCCACAATTAAAATAAAAACAACTGAACTAATTGTATACCAACTATTTACTAAATGTATACCAACTTATAGCTAAGGTTTCATCAATTTATTTCCACGGGTACAATAAAACAAAATGGGCCAAAAAAAATATAAGCTACAATTTTCTCGGTTTGGGCACGGATCTTTTCCTCGTTTGGGCATCGAGGCTTTCAAAGCGATTTTGTGGTCTTTGACCTCCGGCTCGATTACCATCACTGCACCTCGCTCGGCCCTGGGATGCGGGTCTCTTCTTACCTTTCTCGTGCCATTTAACCTGGAAGTGAGAAACATATATGAAACATTACACAAACAGCATGAACTATACTAATTGTGCGATGTAGCAAAGAGAATACAACATCTAAACTAATTGTGCATTGATTGTACTTTAACTGTATATGAAACTAATATTATTTAAACATCAATTGTATATGCAACATTCCGCACAAAAAATAATTCCATAAACCCAAGAAAAAAAAGGAGGGTCTGTAAAAATCGAAGGATAAAACCCTAGTAAATTGAAAATAAAAAAAAAAATGTGTGCTCTACTTACTGCAACTAACTCCAAAAATCCAGAAAAAAATCATCGTAACTGGACATAAAAGGGGAAGAAAAATAAGGGAAAACCCTTTCCACAAAAATCTACAACCGAAAAATTAAAAAAATCGAACAAGAAACTGACCTTTACGAATAATACCGAGGACGTGTTGGATTTGATGTCGAATGAACCCAACCAAGCGTCGAAACTGACTCATAATTTTTGCTCTCGGCGCTTGAACGGTAGAATGAAGAAGAAAAAAATAAACGGTGGATTGTGATAATGAAGAAGAAATAAACAAAAAAATGGGTTTTGATTTTGTGTGAAAAAATAAGATTGCAAAGAAGTGGGAAAGATTAAATGAAATCCCAAAAAAATGGGAGGTTATGGGGGTTACCAAAAATGCTATGTGCTTACAAGTATAAAATGTCCATTATGCCCTTAAATGGACTGTATCCAATTTTTTTAAAAAAATAAATGCGAAAAAATATTGGCCTTTGGATTAAACATAGTAATGGCTTAGATTTGTCCACACTGCCACATGGTAAGGCCCTTGCCACATATGATCCTATACCTATACCTATATATACATATATATATATATATATATGAATAGGATCAAATGAGACCACATAATTAGAATGAGACAGTGTGGACTAATCCTAACCACAAATCTCAAATTTTAGATGGTTGGGATTTTCCCTAATAATCATTTTAGAATTATTTTAAAGCTGAAAAGGGCATGTTAGTCATTTTCTTATTAGTAGTTTTCATCCCCAATTGGTATCTCCCCAAAAAATCCCGTTCATCTCCCCCACAATGGCTTTCTCTCTCTGTTCCCCCCAAATTTTCCTCCTCCATCTTCTCCTCTCCCCAGTCCCCATAGCTTACATCATCCATTCCGAAACCTCCGAGCGTGCCACGCACGTGTACGCCTACCACATCAACAGATGGCTCCCGGGAGTGCACCAAGTGAGATGATCTCAACCAGCGGTTTCTCGTCTCTTTCTTCGAGGGAGGGTTTGGGGTGGTCCCCACATGTTTTTTGTGTCGACGAGAACAACTTTAATGGACTTGAATTCGCTTTGGAGTTTCTTGAATTCCTTTTTGACACCGGAAATTAGGGTAATTTCTTGGCGAATCTATTCTTCTTGGATTTTGGTGACCTGATTAGGATTGTGGTTATGACTTGATCGGACATGGTTGAAACTGGAATTGGATTGAGATTATACGAAGAGCAATGGATTTGATTGGTGGGTTCGAAAGGGAATGGTAGTAATAGTATATATTTTGGAATGGGATTTGATAATTTTCGAGATTATATGTTTTTAGATGTATACTTAGATGTGTTTTGTTGTATAAATAGTTAATTTTTGATGTATATATTTATATTGTTGCATACTTATGTTTTTTGTTGTATACTTATATGTGGTTTGTTGTATACATATATGTGTTTTGTTGTATATTTATATTTTTGTTTGACAATTGTAATATGCAGTAAAATTATGTTAAACATACAGCAAAAAAGTGTTGAGTATACATCAAATATATGCTAAATATACAACACAATAATGAGTGTGATTTTCCCTTTATCTATAATTGATTTACTTAATTCACGGTCTCCACATGTTAATGAGCGTGTATATATCTATCTATAACTGATTCCTTAATTCACGGTACCCACATATTTTTGTTTGACAATTGTAATATGCAGTAAAATTATGTTAAACATACAACAAAATAGTGTTAAGTATACATCACATATATGCTAAATATACAACACAATAATGAGCGTGATTTTCTCTCTCTATATATTGATTTACTTAATCCACGGTCCCCACATGTTAATGAGCGTGATTATCTCTCTCTCTCTCTCTCTCTAACTGGTTCCTAGATTCACGGTCCCCATATGTTTTTTTATTATTTTAATATGCAGTAAAATTATGTTAAGCATACAGTAAAATGGTGTTAAATATACAACAAATATATGATAAGTGTACATCATACTGCATGGCAGAGCACCAACGCAATTTTCTCTCTCCAGCGCGATTTTCTCGGGATTTTCTCTCTCCCCACGTGATTTTCTCTCTCCTAATAACTGATTCCATATTTGGATGGTCCCCCACTTGGTTAATTTGACAATTATACCCTTATTTTGCATTAATTAAATATTTAATGTAATTTTAACCCCTATTTATCTGAGTCATTGATGTAGATAATAGAGGGTTGAGATGAGTCCACATTGTCTCACTATAATATGTGGTCTCATTTTAACCTCCCCATATATATATATATATATATATATATATATATATATGAAACATGTATATTCAAATTGAACTTGTATTGTTGAACAAAACATGAATACTTCGATCGAATTGTTAATCGATATTTTTCTTAACAAAAACATGATATAAATTTATCAAGTTTTCATAAAAAAAATATTTATGAAGAAATGTAATTACAAATTGTCAAATGAAGTTTAAGTGTCAAAAGTATTTTCGTTAGATTAATCTCTGTGACCATACTGAATATCGATGTCACTGCTAGACCTAAAAAATACAATAAAAAACATGAAGTAACGTGCTTTGCAAAAGAATATAATAAAATACATAATAACTTGATTTTTTTCACGTATTCAACCCTTATAGAATGAAGCTTCGGTAGTCGATAAAATGAAAGAAACCCTATTCGTATGTGATTAGTAGAAAAGAGTATCGAATACTAAGAAAACATCTAACATTTATAAACATCAAATATTGGAAAATTAAATATTATTATTGTTATATCAAATTACAATCTAAAATAGTTATAATTTTAATCTAGTGTATTCATTTTGTATTTAGTGTTGTCCAGTTGAATCTAAACATTAATATGGTAAGTAACAATTTGTTAATTTTTTTGTAATTAATATAAATATATCTTATTTACAGGCATTTGGTCAAAATTTCTATAAGTTTTAACTAAAATAATATTATATCATATACTATTTTTTCTATATTTAGTTATGTAATTTTGTTAATTAGATTTCAATTAAAAGCAAATATATTAAATATCATATATCGATATTTTAACTTTTTTTTTTAATTTTTTTTAAACATATTGTATCTATAATATATTATGGCAAGTAACACATTTTACTTTTACTATAATTAATTTCATAATTATTGTCAATTCAACCTAGAAATTAGAATCATATCCTAATCAGATAAGTGGTAGACAATAGTTTCTTTCACAAATCTCCCTATCCAACTCATTCAAAAACATGTTATATTACATACACAATTTGTTAATATTTCTATAAATAGTTTCGTAATTTAATTTTGTAATGTAATACGCAAATTATACATCACATTTGAAAGAAATTAATGTATAAATAGATTAATATATATTTATATTATAGTTAGATTAATATATATATATATATATTGTTTATATACATCTTGTTAATATTTCTATAATTTTAACTAAAATAAGATTATATCACATGCTATTTTTTTTTCTATAATTAGTTCCACAATTTCGTTAATTAAACTTCATTACAAATTAATTTTAGGGTGATAAAACATAAATATAGTAAATCCTATAATTCAAAATTTTACTTGAAAAATTTATTTTCATAGATTTATCAGCAGAATGTATATAAAAAATACAATGATAAGGCGAGAAACCCAAACTTCTGCCATTATATATGCGAAAAAAACCTGACCAATAAAATCATCATGTAAATAATAGGAAAAAATCAATGCTATAATAATAATAATAATAATAATAATAATAATAATAATAATAATAATCAAAGAGTCAATATCAATAATAAAAATAAAAATAAACAAAACATAATTCAAAATATAATTTTAAAAAATACAACAAAACTATATGGAATAATAACAAAAGAAACATTTTTATTAAACTCACCCAAAACATCTATATAGATCTACATTAGTGCAGAATCCAAGTTCAATAATATCGATGTTGGTGGGTCGTAATTTGATGAAGATGGTAATAGGGGGAATGTGAAGGTGAAGCCGTGTGTGGTTATGCTTCGAATTTAGGATCAATAATATCGAAGTGTCTCTCTAAAGCAATTTAAATAGTATAAATATAAGATGATTCAATATAAATAATAAGCTGCAAAAAAATCTCTCAACAAATTAATTGTTAAATCAAGGGTAAAGATACAAAGATGTTAAGGGCACCTCCATTAATTATTCTGTCGAATAGAATAAAAAAAAATAATTATCCATTGAGCAATTTATCAAAGTTTGAATAGTTACTTGAAAAAAAACACAATTAGTACTTTAAACTTGATTAATAGGAATACCATATATAATATTTTCCTAATTTATATACATATAGAGTAGTAATACCATTTATAGTATTTTTCTGATTTATATACATATAAAGTAGGAGTACCATTTATAATATTTCCCTAATTTACATACATATAAAGTAGGAATATCATTTATAACACTTTCCTAATTTATATACAAAATCTTCGAACAAATCAAGATCAATGGTTAAGATTGTACAATAAAGTATTTCCGAATATATATATATATAATAGCAGAAGTCCGAAACAATAATTTTCCCGCCCTTTTTACTTCTTATATTAGGAAATAATTGAAATATTATAAATGGTAATTATTATAAATGCTTAGATTAGGAAAATATCATAAGAAAATCATTGTAACTACATAAATTAGGAAAATATTTTAAGAAAAAATTGTAAACGGTATTCCTAATTTATATGTATATAAATTAGGAAATATCATAAATGGTATTTATTTTTGTATGTATAAAAATTAGAAAAAAATTATAAATGGTATTCCTACTTTATAAATGATTATGTTGATTCTATACATCATATCTTCATCTAATATATTATTATTTATTTCAATAGTGTCGTTACTTTTTTGTACAATGTAATATTAATTAATCAAGTTTTAAATATTAACGACTATTCAAATTTTCCTAAATTATTTAATAATAGTTAAAACATACAAATTATGATTTTATGTATCTTTCCCCATTGAATTAACAACTGATTTTGTGTTCAGAGAATTTTTTGGCAGCTTATTATTTATGCAACACCCTCTTATAGTTATACTACTTAAATTGCATTTGAGAGACACTTTGATATTGTTGATCCTAAATTTGAACCATGACCACCAAATATGGCTTCATCTTCATGTTCCCCTCTATTTCCATATTCATCAAATGTCCCCCCAACATCGACAGTATTGAACTTGGATTATGCACTAAATAAGAGTTTTTATATAAACTATATTGTAGATATGTATGGATGTTACTTGGTGAGTTTAATAAAAAAAACATTAGTTTCTTTTTTGAATATTCCTGATAGTTTTGTTGTATTTTTTTGAGTTGTATTTTGAAATATAATTTTCTTTTATTATTCCCGATATTAACTCTTTGATTATGTGAAACTAATTGCAAATTAAACACGTCAATCACTTCCAAAATTTCTTCTTTTGTGTCGAATAATCTATAGAAATACCGGCTTTTTACGTATTTCTTTTAGTACGGATTTTTACGTAATTTAGTTAGTGATGGAAAACAAAATTCTTTTGGAATTGAGAAATAGTTAAATAAATACTTAGTGATAAACTGATGCTTACCTTGTTAGATGCCCATGAGGATGCTAATTTAAATTAAATACCGACTTGGTGATTAGTTTTATAATTTTGATTATTTCTATTATTTTTGTAGGAATTTATTGGAATAACTTATTATATTATTCCATTAGAAATTCATTACAATGCTTAACTAAATATGTTGTCGTGTCATTATCTCTTGAAATCGTAATTACATTAAAATTTTTGTGTCACCGTCTTTCATCCAAATTCGCACGTCATTTTAATGATTTTACACCATTAAATTGTGATTTGCATAATGTGAACAAACTCACTTGGACGGTCAAAATGATCAACCCCTATGTCGCGTTCTTTTTTACGGATGGATGGAGCAAATTCGTCCATGATAACATAATTTCAGATGGTGAAGTGTTGGTTTTCTCTCATCGTGCCTTCCACGTTTTTGATGTGTCAATATTTTCCTATGATGATGCATATAAGAGAATCAATGTGTACCATACTATAAATAAATTTTATTTTTATTTACTTTATAGGAATATTTTATTATTAAAATAAAGTAATAAATATATACCAGCTCATGCTAATAGATAGTTTCAATATAAACCAATAAAATAAAATAATAATACACGTGAATAATAAAAAAATGTATCGTGTGAATAAAAAAAATAATACACGTGCAACGCACGTGCGGGATTACTAGTATAAGAAGTAAAATGAGCAGAAAATTTTTTGTGTCGGACTTCTGCTATTATATATATAGATATAGATTTTAATCCTCTTTCTCTCTCACTCTCTCTTTCTCTCTCTCTCTCTCTCTCTCTCTCTCTCTCTTTTTAATATTGAAAATATTCAATTTTTTTTTTTTTTGAGCAAGAGAAAATATTCAATTTTAAACCCTAGCAACTGCATATTGGTATTGTTATTTTATTAATATATATATAATCGCGCGCTCTCTTCGTTCAGCCTTCACTCACACAGTGACACACTTCCCATTTCTCTAAAACCCTAAACTCTCTTTCTCTCTCTAAAACCCAGTCTTCGTCTCTTTATCGCTTTAGACATGGAGTTTTGGGGTAAGGATCTCTCTCACTTGTTTGTTTTCTTAATAGTAATCGTTGTAATGTTTATTGGCTTCCCAGGATTCTTTATTTTGTTTACTTGTTTCAGTTATGTGTTACTTGAACTTCCTCGTGTTTTTTTTTTTTTTTGGGGGTATTATATTGTGTGATATTCGTATCATCGTATGCGAATGTGAAAATGAAACACGGCGGACATTGTTACTTTTTCAGTTTGTTGATTTGTAGAGTAAAAATTGTTTCGCATTTAAGTACTATATAGTTACCGTAAGAAACTGTATGACTTGTCATAGTGTAATGTTTGATTTTTACCTTATGTTGTCTGTTTGGATTATGTATTTCATGTCGCTGCTCTTGATGATGGTGAATAGCAGACAACTTTTCCGAATTCCTGTTTGTGTTTGTATCACTTAAATTTATAAACCGTCTCATACGTGAATATGTCTTTCAATATACTTGTCATGTGCCATTTCATAGTTATTTAATGGATATATCTTGGTAAAAACATTATTACAATTCGTGGTTTTCCAGGGGTTGAGGTGAAAAGTGGAGAGCCTCTTAAGGTCTTTCCTGGTGATGGCATGGTTTTGCATCTTTCTCAGGTATACCGAAAGTCTGTTTTCGCAAATGTCATCCATGTCTTATATCATATTTTGAGTAGTGTGAAATGCCTCTTTTCTTTTCCCCTCCTTATTGCAGGCAAATCTTGGTGAACTGAAGAAGGAGAAGGGAAATGAATCTATCTGCTTGTTTGTGAATGTTGATGGAAAAAAATTTGTCCTTGGAACACTCTTCACTGATAAGTTACCTCAACAACAATTTGATTTGGTGTTTGACAGAGATTTTGAGCTTTCTCACAACTGGAAAAGTGGAAGTGTCTACTTTTATGGATACAAGGCGAATAACCCATATGAAGAAGAATATCCTCTGTATAATTTTTCAATTACCTTATTGAATAATTTGGTCTTAAATAATCTCAATTCAATTCTCAACCGTACCTGTATATAATTTTTTTTCCTTGACTCTCTGTTTGCTTTCGCTGTTACCAAATTGCCCGAGGGAGAATCTGGTGATTACTTTTCTTTCCTGGACCATTATTCCTATTGCTCCCTTCTACTATTTCCCGTCTCTATCAATCTGTGAATAAATATATTCTTTTAATGCCTAATAACCTATATGCGTATATATTTTAACAGATGAATCTGAATCGGAGGAGGATATTCCACTTAACCTTCCAAATAATGGTATTAAGGATCATATTTGCCGCTGTTTTTAGATTGAAGTTTCCACTGAATTGTCATAACAATTTTGGCATGTAAATTTGCAGTGAAACATGAGTCTAAGGCCAAGGAGGAACACAAATCCGCTGAAGCTGCCAAAGAGAAGAAGTCTGATGCTGGTAAGAAAAAAGTGTTGCTTCGGAGATTAAAAATGAAGATTTGATTTCTGACGATGATGATGAAGATGATTCTGAGGTACACTCAAATAATTTTTGGTGTAATAATGATTTGTGACATTTGTCTAATTGTATCTTTTCCTAATTGTAAATTTTAGTGGGTTTGATTACGAGTAAGATTAGTGAATATTCATCTTATTATTTTGTGCATGGTGGCTTCTCCCACTAGAAGCTCCTAGCGTGTATCTATCTCTTTCAATTGAGGAAATGCCAAATGTACTTCCCACTGTAAGAATTTTAAGCTTGTGCAGCTTACACAATAATCAAGATGCCTCTTTACTGGTGCAATCATTGAATTATGTAATGATATATGTTATACATATATATAACTACTGAAACATATAAGTTTATGTATATACTCATAATTTGAGGTTTTTTATTAAAAAGATATAAGAGAAAATGAGTACAAAAACTCGAAAGCTTTTGCAGTGTTCTGTTTCATTTTTGAAATGAAACAATTTTCCTAGGAAAAAAGACTCCAAACATAGTCTAGCGGTTGAAAAATAGTCGATGGATGTAGAGAATGACTGAATGACAGAGCTGTGCCTAGTTTGGAATTTTTAGCTCGCTGAATTTCCTCTTTTTAAGGTTTCATGAATGAAACATTCAGGGTCTCTTGAAGTTCTATCATGAGAAAGTATTGCAACAGCTAGCAAATATTTATGGGTTGCTTTATACGATTGGTTTCTATAGTCAGCTTAATAATCTGAATGAGTATTGGTGTTAGATCAAGTATGAAGTATCAGAGTTTTGTGACTATAGGTTGTAGCAGAGTTTGGTTTGAATTTAATATTTTCCTGAATTGAATTTGTGAGCCCATTGACATACAGTGGTTGATGTTGTAGTAGCAAAATTAAGTACTTAACATAGTTGTTAAAGGCGAAAGGCGCACCAAGGCGAAAAGCCTCCTGGAGCCTGAGGCGCAAGGCGCAAGGCGAGGCGCGCGCCTTTTGTACATGAGGCGCAAAAATAATAAAAACATTTAAAAAATTATAAATTTTATTCTTAGACTACAAACAAGCAAATATATCATAAAACACATAATTTTATATATTCATGACAACTCATAAGAGCCAAACAACCATCAAAACAAATGTTTATAAAGTTCATCATAAGCAAAGTAATAAAAAATATCAAGCAATATGTTGAAATAATATGCTAAAAATATAAAGACAATAAAAAATTATCAAGAAATATGCTAAATTAAAAAAAAAAGAAAAACGAAAAGTAAAAAGAATATTAATAAAAGAGAGTATCCACTAATTAGTAAATAATAGAAGAATTAAAAACAAAAAACCCTAGTTTATAAACTAATTTAACAGTAAAAACATTCAGCAAATTAAGAAATAACAGAAAAAAAAAAAGGAAAACGTAAGTGGGTGGCGCTCAGATGGCGGTGGCGCATCTCCGGCAGGGTGGCGCAGCTCCGGCAGGGCCGGGCGGCTCCGGCAACGCAAAGTTCGAAGTGGGGCAGAGGCTATGTTTGACGGGAGGCAGATTACCTGTGCCCTAGTTAACGTTCTTTTTGGGTTTTGTCTTTCTTTTTAAAGTGCTAAATAAATTAATATTCATCCTAACTTAAAAAAGTGTCAAAAAATAAGTAGCAACTTTGGAAAAAGTCTGAAAAACAAAGAAAAATACACAGAAGTATATGAGGCGCGCCTCAGGCGCGCCCAAACGCCTCGAAAAGGCGCCCCCAGGCGCGCGCCTCCAGTACGTCGCCCGCCTTTGGTGCCCAAAGGCGATGGGCATGTCGCCCTGCGCGCCCGGCGCCTTAGGCGCGCCTTTAACAACTATGGTACTTAATGCTCTGTTTGTACACAAATACTGCTGTTATCTAAAATATAGCCGATATCCATAATTACAGGACGAGGATGACGAGGATGACGAATCTGACGAGAGTGATGAAGAGACTCCACAAAAGGTAATTTGCAACATGTTCCAATCTGATCAGCTGTGGACCAAAGCTGATATTATATGATGTAATTTGGCTTTTAAAATTATATTTTTCCTCGAAAGGTTGAAACAAGCAAGAAGCGACCGGTAGAATCTGCTACCAAAACTGCTGTTCCCGACAAAAAGGCAAAAGTGACTTCCCAAAAAACTGGTGATTTTCTTGTTCTCCACTCTTGATACTCTCAACGACCCTCCTCGGTGCTTTTTATGTTATGCAAGTGCCACTTATTTGGGGATCATAAATTATTCTGATTTGATCAATTCCAACCATGCACATTGTCGTACAGAAGGAACAGAATCGATATCTACAGTAGAGTTTTACCTGGAGTACATTTCATGCATTGTTTTTTTATTTTTTATTATCTATTACAAGGTTTTACCCTCTGATTTCTTACATTGTACAATGCAGATGGCAAGAAAGGTAGTGTCCATGTAGATACACCTTACCCAGCAAAGCCGGCTGGGAAGACTCCTGCCAACAAACCAAACCAGCAGACACCAAAATCAGGAGGATCACATTCCTGCACGAGCTGCAATAGGTACATCTCATGGTAATAACACTAAGTAATAATGCAAACTACGAACTCTTTAACATATCAAGTTTTGGCTGCAGAGCATTTGGTTCTGAAAAAGCTCTGGAATCCCACTCAAAAGCTAAGCATGGTGGTGGAAAGTAATCTGGAATCTGTTCGGTTGCTATTTTGCTGATTTTTGAGAGTATGTTTGGCTTTCATGGCTTGTAAAGGGAGCGGGTTAGGTTATGAAGTTTAGTCACTGTTTTGGGTTACCATAATCTATCTAGGAGGATAGTTTTCTTTGGCTGTATGGATTTGGGACTATTTGAATGAGTGTTAAGATGTGGTACTTGAACCCGTGACAGATCCAGGTGACATGATGTTCTATTGCCATGTTAATGAGGTGGTTATGCAATTAATTTTCTTGGTTTTCTGTTTCACTCGTTTTTTTGGCTTTTTTTTTTTGCTCTGATGGTTTTTGTGGATGAGATCTTATTCCAAGATGATGTTTCATCTCCTATTCCACCGCATGGATGATTGCATGTATATAGAAGTTACCATCTTGAAATCTACAATTTAGGTTTGATTTATTCTCCAAAGTGAATATAGTAACTAATATACATGTGTTAATCATCCGTACGGTGGAATAGGAAATGAAATATCAACATGAAATAGAAAATCTCATCAGTGGTTCTTGCGTGGTTTTGGTTTTAGACTATCCATTTTCAGATAGTTATCAATATAAACCATTAACGTTACTGCATTACAGCTAGTTATTATCGATTTAACTATATATTCGGACATCACCTTACATGCCAAGTGTATGAAAATGATTTTATCATTTCACATGTATATCTTTGGATGCAAAGATGATGTTATGAATGGACATATATTTCCATGTATTTTTTTGGGTGCCAAGTGTCAAGATCCAAATAGAGTTGGGTGCTCCCATTAATTTTTTTATGTAGTTTATAATTGTACATATTTTTATTTATGGAGTTTTTTTTTGATGGAATTTTTGTTGTAGTTTATAATTGTATTTTTTTTTGGTGAGTAGATCTCTTGTGAGACGACCATGGAAACAAAAAGTAATGCTTTCTAATATAAAAAATAATATTTTTGCTGTAAAAATTAACACATTGTCGGAAGAACTAAAAAAGTATGTTTACACGAAGTATTACATTTTTTTTTGTCATATGGTGTGACCATCTTATACAAATTTGTCTTATTTTGTGCTTCCCTTGTAAAATTTTTTTGGATCCGTCTCTGGTATTGTCCCTGGTATTAGTCCCATAGAAATAACCGTGCCCCACAATTTGCACCTTTGGTCCCCAATCATTTTCTTTATTGTCTTTTTTTTATTTAAACACAATTCCATAAGGCTTTATTTGGATGGAAGAATTTGAGTTATGAATTTTAAATCTGTAATAAAAAAATTCATTGAGGTTGTTTGGATGGAGTCATTCTATAATGAATTTCAAATCATTGGAAGTTATTTTTGGAGTCATTCTGGAGGATTTCAAATTCTTCCTATTTGGAGTCATTTGAAATCCTTCCTATTTTGGAGGATTTCAAATCATCTCCCCAAATCCAAATCCTCCCATCCAAATACAACCTAAGAGTCTAAATCGCATTTATAGCACTCATTGGGATTTGACTCTCAGGTGTATCGTGATAGTAAACGAGCAATACATGAAAAGTAAGATATTTATCTATTGGTTATATATTTGCTATATTTTTCATCTAATTTAGTATACCAAAAACCTTCGAGATATATATATATATATATAGATAGATAGATAGATAGATAGATAGATAGATAGATAGATAGATAGACAGACAAATATTAAAAAAATATTGTTGGGTGTAGATTTTGATGATAGTGGAATAATGATAATGGAATAATCTGGTGAAGAGCAGGATAAGAAAGACTATATAGGCCATCTTCACCCAATGCACAAATTGTTTATATAATTATTTTATTGCTTGTATTTTATTACTCCTAATTTAACTAAATAATATAACGTGAATTAATTATATTACAAAAATAAGCGTTACAACTAATATCACAATAAAAAAATGCTACATCTCATATGTACACTGAAAGACTTGCACAAAACATGACACCAAATATCATTATAGAATAGTAATTTAGCGTGAAACGTCAACTCAATGATCGATTCAATTTTCATCTCAATTCTTTAAGATTGGAGAGAAATTGATTTGAGGGATGATGCACATAATAGTTTTATATGACTCCCTACAATAATGTATATGTATTTGAGGTTCATCACAATAAAAACTCCAACAATAGCTTACAATATAAGGATTTAAAATCCACTTTTTCATGAGATTATCCAAACATTCTCTAAGACTTCTTGCTAAATACTGATCTTGAAATCAATAAAATATCAGACGAAAACAAATGAGAGAATTTTGTTTGTGTTTTTCATTTCGGAAAAGGAGATCATTGCACTTCCGGTTCCACAGAATAAGGGTCATTGCGGTTTTAGTCCCAATTTTTTTTTATTTCAGTCCTAATTGCAAAAACATAAAACGGTGTAACAAAGTTGCAAATAAAGACTAATGGTGAGATTAATTCTACAACAAAAAAAACTATTTTGGAATCATGAGACTAAAATCATCGTTACACCCCAAATCTAGTAGGACCAATATTGCAATTTTCTCCATCATTAATATTGTCCAAACCCTTCCTCTCAGCCATAGGGAATGAGATCTCCTATTCCATTATCCCTATTCCACTCATATTCCATTGCATCGGATGTAAGACACGTGTAGATGTTGATGTCACAATTGTACATGTGTCTTTCTTTAACCATATGGAATAGGGAGTGAAATAGGAAAAATGAAATATGAGATCTAATTTTTCTTTTTTTTGGTTGGCGATACTTCTGCCGAACATTTCACCCCCTTCCAAATGAAGGCTAAAAACTAGAACGAAACATCCACCAGAATCAACCATTAAGAGTCAGTTTCAGGGACAACAATCATATACTTGGGAGGATGTCCCAATCCATGACGAGGGCACAAGAAACTTTATCACGGATCATATTCAATCATTATTTCACTACGATAATCTATATATTTGCTATATTTTTCATCTAATTTAGTATATCAAAAACCTTCGATATATATATATATATATAGATATTAAAAAAATGTTGTTGGGTGTAGATTTTGATGATAGTGGAATAATGATAGTGGAATAATCTGGTGAAGAGCAGGATAAGAAAGACTATACCCTCGCGCACGGGCGGGAGCACGGCCCGTGCGGTCGGGTCGTGCTCCATGCAGAGAGTCTGCACCCACACGCACGGGCGGGCGCACGGCCTGTGCGTCCGGGTCGTGCGCCCTGCAGAGAGTTGGTGCACCAGCGCACGGGCAGGCGCACGCCCGTGCGTCTGGCCGTGTTCTCCTGGACAGATGCGTCTGTTCAGTGGAAATGTGTCTTTTCGAGCCTACAAACGCGATTTTCCGTACGGGCACTTCGTTGCCTATATTATCCCTATTCCATTATCCCTATTCCACTCATATTCCATTGCATCGGATGTAAGACACATGTAGATGTTGATGTCACAATTGTACATGTGTCTTTCTTTAACCATATGGAATAGGGAGTGAAATAGGAAAAATGAAATATGAGATCTGATTTTTCTTTTTTTTTTGGTTGGCGATACTTCTGCCGAACATTTCACCCCCTTCCAAATGAAGGCTAAAAACTAGAACGAAACATCCACCAGAATCAACCATAAGAGTCAGTTTCAGGGACAACAATCATATACTTGGGAGGATGTCCCAATCCATGACGAGGGCACAAGAAACTTTATCACGGATCATATTCAATCATTATTTCACTACGATAATCTATATATCAAATCTGCTCTCATCATTAATTTTTCATCTCGCGTCCGATCACTCTCCTCTTTCTTTCTTCAATAACTTTTAGATCAGGAAAAAAAAAGTTTCAAAATAAAAGGAAATCGAATCGCACACTTAACATTTGTACCTGATGATGTATAATAATGGAAATCACCACGAATTCACAGTCAAGTCTAGGAAGTTAAGAATATCTAAACATCGAATATTAAGTAAATAGCTATCCGACGGACCGACAACCAAATATCACCACCACCAGATAATACTTCAGACAAACTAATTTCACTTTTCTGAAAGGTATTAAAGGTAATGACAATACATGAACAAAAAGCAAATAAACATTTTCAGTTATTACAGCTAACTCCCATAAACCGAAGAAAAACAGAAAGCAGTAATGAATTTACGAGTGCGTATCAGGAGCAATGAAAACACGAGAAACATAATCTGCTCGAATGGACATAGCAACAGTACAAACCTAATGAGAATTCTGGACTAAAGAGCAATTGCGGAAGGTCGACATCAACAAACCCGTTTTTGCGTTGAAATGAACTTCACCACCCATACATCTCTTAATTCTGCAGCCATCATGTTGCACAACAATGTACTTTATCTGCATCAGATGAAACAGCATAACCTGTATCCAATTATCAATATAAGCTTCCACGAAAAAGAGCATCATGCCCCAACAGGAATACCTTATCCTGCAAAACTTAGAAGTGCATTAAATGATCCAAAGAGATATAAAATTATAATGGCCTAATACCTACGCTGATCATGGCGTTTATCAGCTTAGCATGATGTGGCCAATTGGTATCAGCGAAGAGGGGACGTTCCTTGGTATATACATTTTTGGGATAATTACATAAACGCCCCTGAGGTTCGAGCTAATTACAAAAATACCCAGTGATTTTAGAAAATTGCAAAAAAAAAAAACCTTGAGATTTGATTCCTCTTACATCTTCCCCTTCATTAAACAAAAAATATTTCAACCCCTCCGGATAATTATGCGAATATTATAGTTACCCCCTTAAATTTAAGACAAATAAAACGGAGGGGGCTTTTTATAGTTTTAAAACAGAGATTTTTTTGTAATTAGCGCAGACCTCGGGGGTGTGTTTGTAGTTATCCCATAAAAAATTTTGTGCCAAATATTATGTTTCTACTGTCAAAAAACTAAGGCCTATCAAACTGGTGAGTGGTGACACAGTGTGTTTGATTGATTTATTCTGCCCTTTCATTTTCTGGAGATAACAGTGTAAAATATTGTTTGAGAAAATGAAAATAAAGTTTGAGAGCATGTTTGGGTTTAAGATGAATGTATGATGATGATAGTTGATGTGATGATTTTTTTTATTAAAATAGTGATTGGATGTGATTGGTGATTAGAAAATAAGAGAGTGAATGATGTATTTGTAATATGATTGTGTAATGATGATAGTTGATATAATGTTTTTTAGTAATAAATTAAGAATGAATGAATAGTATATCCTTTGAAAATTTTCACAAGCAATCGCATGTTGGGGCAAAAAAAAGTTTTGAGCGGAAATTTTAACAATCAAGCACAGCCTGAGATATGACAATGCACACCGAGTGTCACAAAACATGAATGTTTTAGGAAAAACACACAAAACGAGAACAATTTTTTCAAAAAAAAAAAAAAAAAAAAAAAAAGAACCAAACAGAAAAAATAGAATGCTTCACCAACCAAAAACAGCAAAAGCAAGGTAGCCCAGAACTCACAGAAGATGGCATAACGAAGACAAAATAGTGCAGAACAGTGCTACAACCACATTTTTTTCTTAATTCTTTCAGGAATTCACCAATCACATTATGTATTTTACGTTTTGCTTATTGTTCAACAATAAACTTTGGGTCCTTTAGGATTTTATGAATTTAAGTGAAACCATGTGTCTACAGCTTTTTGCTGCTACCCCTGCTAATACACAGACTATATAATTGGAAGGACGCAAGAGAGAAAAGGGAGATTTTGCTTTTCACAATACCACATGAGAAAGGGGACCTTCCCTACCTGCACAGTGGAAAATGGGCAGTAAGCCTTTTCTCACACTGGTCCATATCTAACAAAACAAAATTGCTAAAAAATAACAAAGGCAGCATGCACGGGCGCAATTGGCTTAAAAAAAACAGAGACGAGACTGACCATAAATATCTCCAAAGTCTTCAGAAGTCGTAATTTCCATTTTCTTCCTCAGATGGATTTGGGTTCTTCGCGTTGGACGGGCTATCGTTACGCTGGTGACCTCGATTAACATCATCAATTTTGCTACTATTATCTATAGCAGAATCTGCTTCCTCTCTTTCCTTATTCCATAGCTCAATCTTTGCCCTTCTCTCTGCACTGCTTTCCCTGACGGGACTCCTGTTTCTTCTTCCCCTCGGACTCCTGCTTCTTCCACTCCTGTAATCGGAATTCCTGTTGTGGGGCCTTCTACCACGATCGTGGTGGCGGTGGTCCCCACTTCTCCCGGAACCACCACGGCGCTCGTCATAATCACGGCGAGGAGGGCTGTGGCTTCGGCTTCTACTCCGGCCATGCCTCCTACTCTTCCGAAATAATTGTTGTCTCAGCTCCCTTTCGGCCATAAAAAATTGCATCAGTCACCAAAGGGTAAAGCAAAAAGGCTTAAAGAAAAACAAATGAATAATACTTTCAGGTTAAAAGCAGACCTGCTTATCTTTTTCAGATGCATAAAGTTACAGTATCCACCTCTGTTGCAAACATTTTCTTCGTATTGCCTACAGGTTGCTTCCCGGAAATCCGTCACAGGGGAGAAGTCAGCGATGATGGGACGCCCTACACAATTCAATGTGCGCTGTTAGTTCACAGTAAAATAAAAGGGTAATTACAAAAACTATCCTAGCCTAATTACAAAAAAAATTCAATTATCTTTTAAAATTATAACCCCCTTAAGGTGTTACACACACCCTTAAGGTTTTTATTTCCCTAACAAATACCTCCCTCATGAGGCTGCAATTTGTAAAATAGAAACAAATGTCAATGGGGTATTTCATATTTGTAGTTTTGAAAGATAATTGTTTTTTTTTTTTTTTGGTAATTAGGTTAAACCTCATGGATGGTTTTTGTATTTACCCCTAAAATAAATAGATAACCACTAATTTAGTAGAATACTGGATAATGGTAGATTCGTATGGAAGTAAAAGCAATGCAAAGACCTTTTTGAAAACATAAATGTGACAATGGAGATGTATGCTACTCATGGCAAGTAGTCCCAGAGACCATAAACCTCTGAAACAACAAAATTCTTAAATCTTTTTGGGGAACCCCATTCTAATCATGAGTCAAGAAAGCATATCCATATCTTCATAAAACTTGGTGACATAATTCAAAGCTCCTCTATGAATGGTCAACTCTATTAAGAAATTAATTTCATGTTCAATATATGATATAAAGTGTCAAAATTTTATGTAGCTGCAGGAGCCAGTAGGATTCAAGCACAACCACCCCGAAATAAGAATAAAGAAGTGAATAAACAGAACCAAGGATTCAAAAATTTTACGAGATCACTTCTGCATATATATTCTGGACATTGTTAGATGCTAACCAACAACACTATCACATATTTTCTTTCCAGGAAATTAAGATATTCAACCTCAGACATCTATTTCTGCATCCATTAATTTAATCCTTTTACAACTAAAAAATAAGTACAAACTGAAAATGAGTAGAAAAACCACCTTCATAAGACCTTCCCATGAGATTTTGAAGTGCATTCATTGCTTGGTCTTCCTCCCTAAACTGGATATAGACATTACCCACCATGTGGTCAGCCAAATTATCACAGATATTGAGGCACTGAATGTCCCCATACTTGCTCAGCTCCTGAAACATATCTTCATAGAAGTCCTGTTTTCGACCAAAAATCAATTAACAACCAGAAACTGTAATTACTTATAAGCATTGTAAAACAAATAACCAGAATCAAAGAGAAAACACAACATACAACCAATCAAGTACTATAAATGATGCTCCTAATTCGAAAACTTGCTTATTTCCATGCTTCAAATTGTATCCAAAAAAATCTACAACCCACTCAACCCGAAGAACATACATGTAATAGCTTCATATGCCTGAATCTACATGAATATGCAAAAATTAAACGGTTAAATTTGATTCAAGGAAAAACCTCGAAGTGAGATTGGATCTTCTTCGGGTCTAGGGGTTGACCTTGAGGGTCAACGCCGGGGGTCATCATATCGGGCCGTTGGTACATGTTGGACAGCACGAGCGTCGGGCTTATGGTGGGCTTCGTGTGGAGACGCGAGCAGCGGTCTCCATGCCTGCAGGCTCCGATCTTGAAGTAGAAGGGGCAGTTAACCCTGTCCTTCTCAGTCCCGAATATGGAAGCTAAGTGCTCCGCCATTTTTCGTCTGCAGATTTTTGTTTGTTTGCTTGGAATTCGATTTGAAAGAAAGAGGAAAAGGGCTTTAGGGCTTGCGCATTAAGAGCTATATTTGTTTTGTGGTAGCTAATTAATTATATCTATTTACGCCCCTAAAACACATGAGCTGGTTTGCCCGAGAGGTTAAGGGGGAAGACTTAAGATCTTCTGCACATAAGTGCGCATGGGTTCGAACCCCATAGCCAGCATTATTATTTTATCAATTTTTGTTCATTCATTTTATTATTTACTTTTATCACTTAAAAATGTAATTTTATTTATATTTTCTGATATTTTTTAAATGTTTCCCATTGTCTTTTCAGGTTCAAATATAACAAAACAAAACTAATATGTAGAGGGTGTGATGACCCAATTATAAAGACCAAAACAATAATCATAGTTCAATAATAGGGCCAATAAAATATTTATTATTGGGGTTAACAGGCCTAAGTGGTGCATAAACCAATTTACACTGAATAATCACTTATTCTTAGACATCTATAAGTACATCAATCAACTCTATTCAGTGGCGGATCGAGAATTTTGAAAATAGGGGTACGTATGGGGGTAGCCAGGATTTCCGGCCAGTGCGGTCAGAAATTCTTTCATTTTGGCAGGACGAATGTCGGGCCGATATTTGAAAAAAATTAGAAAAAAGGCAAATATGAAAGTCGTATCTTGAACAATTCTTTGCGGGTTTTCATAATCTTTGTTGGACCTTTATCGCTACTCGGATTGATGACTGTCCCCACAAACCAACACGAGTCTTTTCTAGCGCGCTTTGTCCTCACTCACGCGTACCCGGAAAACTTCCCAGGGGTCACCCATCCCATGTCTACTCGGTCGGCGGCGGCGCTTAACGCCGGAGTTTATGTAATGGGCACTTAAAAAGAAGATGCACTGTTGGTATAGGTAGTCCAAATCATATCCTTTAAGCTATCCTTTAACTATGCAATCCAGCGCTCACGAGTTCGAATCGCGGGCGCGCCTCGCGCCTCTTTTTAAAGCCCATTGCGGGCGGGATCTTTGGACCAAATCCCAACAATCCCTCCCAAAGACTGCGATATCTCGGCTCGATCTTGGCAACCTCCGCCGCCTTCGCCAAACTTCCCCCAATTCTAACGCCAAGCAACTTACCCTTGATTCTGGTCCACCCAAAGAACCTACACCTTGATTCCGATCTACTTTACCTCGATTCGGACATCGGCAACCTACCCCCGATTCTGGTCCACCCATCAACCTACACCTTGGCTCGGTCCGTTTTACCTCGATTACGGCCACTGGCAACCTACCTTGATTACGGTCCGTTTACCTCCGTTGCGCCCGGATCTCGGTTCCACCGCTCCCAGCAACCTCCACTGCAGCGTCTTCCAAGGGAATTGAACTCGTGACTGCTCGATACCAATTGTTGGACCTCTGCGCTACTCAAATGGGATTGTCGTCCCCAAACCAACACGAGTCTTTTCTAGCGCTTTGTCCTCACTCACGCGTGCTGGAAAACTTCCCAGGGGTCACCCATCCCATGTCTACTCCAGGTCAAAGCACGCTTAACCTCGGAGTTTCTATGTAATGGGCACCGAGAAAAGAAGATGCATCTGTTGGTATAGGTAGTCCAAATCATATCCTTTAAGCTATCCTTTAACCAGGATGCTGGACCAAATCCGAACAATCTTCAATTATGATTTCTCTAAAATGAACTTTTTGGATAAGTGACTTCTCCAATAATATATTTTAAATTAACCATTAAACAACTATTATTATTATTGAATAGATTTATATACATAAATTCATTTGAAAAATACTCAAAAACTGCATTATTATGTTTGGAACATATGTCTTTGTACATAACAACAAGACAATTATTTATCCAAATACCTTAACTAAACTAGGTAATTCTTAATATTTTGAGCCAAGACAATAAAATTTATTAACTTTTTAAATTTAACTCAATTTTTTACATGAACTAGACCTTCGGTTGAATTTCCAATGCGGTCAGGCTCAAATTTAACAGGATCATTCGAAATCGAGTGCGGTCCCGATTAGCCACTCGTCTTAGCCTAGCTTAAGCCCAGGGGGGTGCACGCTATTTAAAATTTTGTAAAAGTTGATCATGTAGTCGTACATGAAATATAGTTTTAGTAACATTATTGATATTATTAGATTTTTTATATTTTTTATTTTTGTAGGTTTTGACTTTTGCCATTATTTATTTATCTAAGTTGTTAAGCCAAACTTTTGATTTTTGAAAGTTTATTGGAGATTTGTATTGTTTTATTTGGATTTTCTAATTTTTTTTTTGTAAAAATAGGGGTAAAATTTGGTATTGCTATTTTTTTTAACTGAAATTTATTGTTGGATTTTCAATTTAGGGGTACAATTGTACCCCCATTGTTCTACATAGATTTGCCACTGACTCTATTATAAACTTACTTAATTGATATTACATTCTACTTATGCGCATTCCAATTGCTCGTTGTCATTATGAATCTCACTTGAGCTTGAGAGAGTTTTCACGAAGATAATCGACGCCCTAACAACTTATTTGTTGCGAGAAAATGACTCGTTTAAAAGTTGGCTTCCAATTCGGACTCAAGTAATACCCACATCATTTCGGGCGACGTGTGTGTGGGGATCACATACGGCTTCCCGCTTACCGCGATCGACTCATGCGTTGCAAGGCTTATGATGGGATGTTGATGGTCTTATTATATGGAGATACAAATCACACATCGATTGAGCGTCACGGTGGATTGTGACTTCATGACTTATAAGCGAAGCAAAAAACTCTCCCCAAGAGACACATTTTCCAATACATACCCATGAGGCCTAGCCAAAACAGACGAGGTTTGTACAAGTTTGACCTAGTCAAATAGAAGATGTTAAAAAATGGCCTTACTTATTCCAAAAGTTCAATAATGGTCTTCTTCTATGTTAAATGTCCAAATTACCCTTTCAGCACTTTAATATACCAACAACCCTCCAATTGCAAAGGTCTAAAATACCCCTTTTTATTTCTTCCACAAATTTGTGTATATCAACCGAATTTTGGGGGGTTTGTAGTTCAACGAACCGAAAATCCGTACATCTCCTCCTTTCCAATCTTCGACATTGCAAGCGAAATCAACATACAGGTTTGAATTTAGTTCCTCTAACCTCATGACATTGTTTTATTCAATTTATCTGTCATTTCGTTCATTTTCTCGAGTAGATGAAGTCGATGAATCGAATGTTGCGTATTTGCAGAATCGGGTCGTTTAATCGACCCCAATGAGTCGGTCAATCGACCAGCATTAATGTGTCGATTTGGTCGATTAAACGACTCGATTCTGCAAATACACAGCATTCGATTCATCGATTAAAACGAGTGTCGTTCAATCGACTCATGTTCTCCCTAATAAGTCGATCAATCGACACATTACAGCTGGTCGATTGACACATTAATGCTGGTCGATTGACCGACTCATTGGGGTCGATTAAACGACCCGATTCTGCAAATACACAAAATCGACTAAAACGAGTGTCGTTCAATCGACTCATATTCTCCCTAATAAGTCGATCAATCGACACATTACAATATGGTTGATTGAACGACTAAGAGGGGTTGATTAAATGGCCCATTTCTGCAAATTCGCAGCAGTCGATTAATTGACTTATTCAAAATCAAACAGAACTGCACTATAGTCTATCACTTGACATTTTTATCTTCAATTTAATTGCAGACAACATGTCTTCACCGTTTTGGATTACCGTGTATTATTTTGGATATTTTGTTAATAACAATGAAAAATGGCAATGGATATTTAGTGATGATGGAATGCATGCATCAGGAGTTCCAATAAGTACGAAACTTCATATGAAGAGCTATATTCTAAGGTACAAAATATTTGCAAAGTTGATCCCAATTTGCATGATATGGAGATGGGATTTATTTCTCCGGCAAGCATCGATCTTTTCAAATTCTGTCCGGATTACTTGCAGGGAGTGCAATGGTACTTGGCTCTCAATAAACAAGGTTGATTATTCCTTTGTGTGTAACCCTTGTGATGAAAACTATTTGTGACGTGCCACGGGCAGGCATAATGTAGTTGATCGTGACGTGCAATCGGAAGATGGATATCATAATTTTGAGGTGGAAGAAAATAATCACGATGATGATGATCGAAATGTGAATGATATTTGGGATGGGTTGGAGGTAATTCGAGAATCTCCTTCCAATGATTATAATGGTGATGCGTTTACTACACCACCGAAACGATTTTAATCAAGCGCGGAGAAGAAAATCGGTTCACAAATGAGCATCTTCTTTCTTCGATTAGGAAGTACATCATGAGTTGTACCCGTTGATATTAACTTAAATGTTGACCAAGTATTCAATACCAAGAAAGAGATTCAAGAAGTTGTGCACATGATCGCATTGAAATACAATTTCCAGTTCAAAACAAAAAAATCAAACAAGAATGTGTACACAATTGTTTGTGTTGATGAAAATTGCAAATGGCGTTTGCATGCAACAAAGTTCAAAGACTATGATTATTTTCAGATTAGAAAATATGCACCAGAACATACATGCGCTCTAAATTTGTCCACCAATCATCATAGACAAGCAAGATCGTGGATCATTGGAAAACATATTGTGTCAAGGTTTGAGGACTGCAACACTACATATAGACCTGCTGATGTTGCGAATGAAATTCGCCGAGACTTTGGCATTGAAATAAATTATCAAAAATCGATGAGGTCTAGAGAAACTACTTTAGCATACATAAGGGGTTCACCTGAGGATAGTTACACTAAGTTGGCCGCATGGGCCCATAACTTGAAAGTAGCTAATCCAGGAATTATATACTCTTTAGAGGTTGATAGTGAAAACCGCTTCAAGTACTTTTTCTTGGCATACGGGCCCTACATTCGTGGGTTTCACTCTTCAATGCGTCCAGTAGTTGTTGTGGACAGAACATTTTTAACTGAAAGATATAAATATACGTTGATTATCGCTATTTGTCAAGATGCAAATATGCAAATTTATCCTCTTGCATGGGCCGTTGTTGATTCTGAGAACGATGCTTCGTGGTATTGGTTTTTTATGAACTTGAAAGGAATTACAGGTGACCAAGAAGACCTTGTTGTGATATATGACAGACACATGAGTCTTATCAGTGCAGTCCAAACTGTTTTTCAAAATGTACGTCATGCTCATTGTATTTATCATATCAAAGGCAACTTGAGGATCAGAACTCGAAAATCGATATTATCTCCCTTTTTAACAAAGCAGCTGAGGCATATACAATAGAAGAATTTCACAAGTATATGTCACAAATTCAAGCTATTGACGAGAAAGGTTGGAGGTATCTTAACGATACAAATTTTGCTACTTGGGCGAGGTCATATTTTCAGGGAGACCGTTATAATATCATGATGTCAAACAATGCAGAGTCTCTAAACTCAGTGTTTAAAAAGCCCGACAAACTCCTATACTTGCATTGTTTGATAGTATTGGAAAATAGTTGCAGTCTTGGTTCTATGAGAGGCGTGAGGCTGCACGAAGTTGTACAGGCAATCTAACCCCCGCAATGGAAGAAAAATTACGCAAGTCTCATGAAAAAGCCAAGAAGTTCACGGTTGAACCAATTGATCAAAGTTTATATGCAGTGAGGAGTGGGGCCACAAATTTCACTATTAACTTTGCTGAGAACACTTGCACTTGCAGAAAGTTTCAATTGGACCACCTACCCTGTGAGCATGCAATAACAGCGGCCAAGAAGAGAGGTTTTCAATATACCCCATGTGTTCACCGTCTTATTCCGTTGACTATTGGAGGAAAGCATATGCGGAGAGAATATCTTCCCTATGCCTAACAAAAATGAATGGGAGATTCAGATAACATTAAGGAAATGATTGTCTTGCCACCTATTGTGTCGGACAACGAGGTGGGCGTCGTGGAATAGCGAATACCGTCAATGCGGGAGAGTTCCGCTCAAGACAAAATGCAGAGGTGCCAACAATTGGGGCACAACCGATCAATTATCGTGATCAAAGACCGATGAGCGATAGACAATCACATATTTAGTGATTGTTGTATTTAAATCTCCGATTTCGTAATTGTTGTATTCATGAATTTGGAAAAACCTCTTTGTATTGTCAAAATAACCAAAAAAAAATGTTAAGTAATCGTTCTTCGTCAACATGGTCATTCTTTAACCGACTACATGGTCAATCAGGGTCCTGGTCGGTCGGGTGAATGACCTACAACCGACACGGGGTCGATCAGGTCGGGCTGAACGACCTATGACCGACCATGGGGTCGGTCAAGTCGGGCTGAACGACCTGCAACCGACCACGGGGTCGGTCAGGTCGGACTGAACGACCTATGACCAACCACGGGGTCGGTCAGGTTGGGATTAATGACACGCGAACCAGGCCACGGTCGGTCGGTCGGGTTGAACGACTGCACCCACTACGTAGTCGATCATGGTCGGGTTGCACAACTTGTGACCGATCATATAGCATATAGTACTAAATTATATAAGATTTTATAACATATGATACTATGATACAGTGCAACGTGATTTATAGTCCCGCGATTATTGTAATCCCGATCAACACTAAATTATATGAGAGATTTTATAACATATGATGATACTATGTAGCATATAGTATGATATATTGTAAGTCCAAGCGGCTACGATAATCTAGAGGGGGGGTGAATAGATTATCTCCATCTTTTCGATTATGCCCTCTTTTTCGAAACAAATACACCAAGACAATAATAAAGGTGCGGAAAGTAAACAACACGCGTTGATTTAAAGAGGTTCAACCCACCTAGGGCCTAATCCTCTACCACCCCATTATATCCGGGATGGATTTCAAAAAGAAAAAGAATTTTATTAATTACCACAATTAATACAAATTCAACATACAACACCTTGAAGAGCACCACACTCTTCTTCAACACCACCTTTGGAGATTACCACAATCTCCCTTTGAAGATTACCACAATCTTCCTTCACCACCTTTGAAGATCACCACAATCTTCAATCTTGAAGAATACTAAATTCTTCAACACCTCAAGAGCACCACACTCTTGAAACACCTATCACCTAGATCACCCAAGTGTATTCTTTCCACAAGAATACTCACAAGGATGTCTTGTGTTGAATGATGACAAAAATTAAGATTACAACTCAATAATGAATATTTCAATTTGAGTGCAAGTGTAATCAAGAAATAAAGCCTAGACCTCAAGATGTGAAAGTGAAATTCTTAGGCTATAAATACAACAAGAGTGTTGAATATGAAAGCTTGGAAATTTGCAGATTTCTTATTGTGAATTTGCTCGTGTTGTTATTTCTTGTGTCTTCAATTCATCCTCTATTTATAGGGAAGTTTCACCAACATAGGCTCCCAACATAGGCTCTTTCTTCTTCACTTTTGTCTACAAAAAGAGGATCACAAGATGTAGAAATATTATACAAAATAGAAAAGCAAATCTTAACATCACAGACAACGGTTGGAATTTTCTTTGTCAAAAAATAACATAGAGCGACCGTTGCCTGTTGAAGATTTCGACCGTTTTAAAAAATAGTGTGATCCAGGTAGGGGTTGCGGGGCGACCCGGATCGGATGGGAGTCGGCCGTGCCTCAGGGTGCGACCGTCGGCCTCCCTCCTGACCGATCCCCCTTCCCCTTTTTTCAAGCTGCATGTTACATTTCGAGTTATCTTATCTTCAAGTACCGGCGACCATTTTTGGGCGACAGTCCGACTCCCATTTGAAATGTTGTCCCATTTTTTTCAAAAATAAACTTCAAGAAATACTCAAAAAAATTAGTAAAAACATTTTAAATCATTTGGGAGTATTTAGACAACATTTATAAACATAGTTTTGGTGTAAAAACCAATTTAAACAAAACCATCAAAAGTGTTGTCCAATTTTTATTAAATTAAAAACTCTAATAAATACTCTAAAAATTAGTAAAAACATTTTAAATTATTTAGGAGTATTTGGACAACATATAAAAACATTTGTTTTGGTATAAAAACTTATTAAAACAAAATCATCAAAAATTTGATAAAAACATTTATCTAACATATATTTTACAATTGACGGCGAAAAAAAAATCGGCAACATATTGATAACATATGATAAAGTGTAACATACAGTGATTTATAGTCCCGTGATTATTGTAATCCTGATCAAGACTAAATTATGTAAGAGATTTTATAACATATGCAATTGACGACGAAAAAATCGGCAACATATTGATAACATATGATAAAGTGTAACATACAGTGCAACGTGATTTATAGTCCGTGATTATTGTAATCCTGATCAAGACTAAATTATGTAAGAGATTTTATAACATATGATGATACTATGTAGCATATAGTATGATATATTTTACAATTGACGACGAAAAAATCGGCAACATATTGATAACATGTGATAAAGTGTAACATACAGTGCAACGTGATTTATAGTCCCGTGATTATTGTAATCCTGATCAAGACTAAATTATGTAAGAGATTTTATAACATATGATGATACTATGTAGTATATAGTATGATATATTTTACAATTGATGGCAAAAAAATCGGCAACATATTGATAACATATGATAAAGTGTAACATATAGTGCAACGTGATTTATAGTCCCGTGATTATTGTAATCCCGATCAACACTAAATTATATGAGAGATTTTATAACATATTATACTTATATGGTATATTTTACAAGTTTAATTAAACCCTAAACCCTAAACCCTAAACTCTAAACCCTAAACAAACCCTAAAAGTTGTAAGTCCAAACGGCTACGATAATCTAGAGGGGGGGTGAATAGATTATCTTCATCTTTTCGATTTTGCCCTCTTTTTCGAACCGAATGCTCAAAGACAAATATAAAGGTGCGGAATGTAAACAACACGCGTTGATTTATAGTAGTTCAACCCATCTAGGGCCTAATCTACTACCACCCCAGTATATCCGGGATGGATTTCAAAAAGAAAAAGAATTTTATTAATTACCAAAATTAATACAAATTCAACTTACAACACCTTGAAGAGCACCACACTCTTCTTCAACAACACCTTTGGAGATTACCACAATCTCCCTTTGAAGATTACCACAATCTTCCTTCAACGGCACCTTGTGAAGATTACCACAATCTTCAACCTTGAAGAATACCAAATTCTTCAACACCTCAATAAGAAGATCACCACAATCTTCTTTATCACCTAGATCATCCAAGTGTGTTCTTACCACAAGAACACTCACAAGGATATCTTGTGTTGAATGATAACCAAAAATCAAGATTACAACTCAATAATGAATAATACAATTTGAGTGCAAAGTGTAATCAAGAATAGCCTAGACCTCAAGGATGTGAAAGTGATAAGCTAAGCAAATTTACAACAACAATAATAACAATGAAAGACCAAGTATTTGCTTGAAGTGTATCGTGTTGTGTTGTATCTCAATTGTTGTATTGGCTGCTCCAAAACTTCCTCTATTTATAGGAGATGATTGATCAAGCATAGGCTCCTCTTGGGATTGAAAATCTACAGAAAAAATACAATTAAAATCAAGAATATAGCTGTTAGAAATCAATCCCACAATTTAAGGAAATGTGTCTCACACAAACGGTCATATTTTTTTGTCAATGCACGCAGGCGACGGTCCGCACGAAATAAGAGAATTGAAGAACACTTTGAAAATTTCAACAGGCGGCCGACCGGCGACATAGGCTTCGGCCAAGTCGACCCTCGCTTCAACCGGTCCACCTTAATAAAAAACCGAAGATTTGTTATGTTCCAAAACGAAACATGCAGTGGCCGACCCACTGGCGACCGGCCGACGCCTCAGGCGGCCGGTCGACCTGCGATTTTACTTCCGTCTCATTTTCTGTTTCAAAAATCATCTTCTGGTGCGGGTTGCCCTATAGGATGGCCGGTCGACCACGAGGCAAAATGTTGTCCAATTTTTGTCGAAAATAAAACTCAAGAAATACTCCGAAAATTTAGTAAAAACATTTTAAACCAATCGGGAATATTTAGACAACATTTAGAAATCTTGTTATAGGAGTAAAAACCCATTGACATAAAATCATTAAAAGTGTTGTCCATTATTATCAAAAATAAACTTGAGGAAATACTCCGGAAAATATTAAAACCATTTTAAATCATTTAAGAGTATTTGGACAACCTTTAAAAACATTGTTTTGGTGACAAAATAAAATCATCAAAATTAAGATAAAAACATGTATCAAACAATCTCCCCTTTTGATTATTACAAACCAAAATAATTTTTACACAAACTAAGAGAGCAATTTTAGAAATGATTTTCCGGTAAAAACATTTGACCGTTTGGAAGCAACCAAAATTTCCAAAAATATTAAAGCAACCAAGTAGGGAGTAAATATATTCAATAATAAGCACAAGTTCCCCCTATCAACAAGCATATCAAGAATAATGTAAAAGCAATTTTTCCATAAGCTAAAAGCTTTAGCTTTTACAAATTGTTCAAGAGCTTATAAGCTCCCCTGTCACAAAAAACATCATTAAACAATTATATAAGTCCATCAAGCAACAATTGGACTAAAAACGAATCACAACTTATGGCTTTTATGAGCCATATCTTATAGCTTTTATGACAAGATTTTATTAGCTTCTTTGAGCTAATGAGCCAATATCCTGTTTCCCCCCCTTTGGAATCATCAAAAAGAATGTTAGGATGATAAAAACATCATACAAATATATCAAAGTCGCAAAACGAGACGGTTTATCAACCATCGAGCCATTTATACTTAAAGTCCAAGGAAAATGGGAGAATTGTAACATAAGAGATCCATAAGCTCATTAGTTAGCTAAAAACATGATTTTAAAAAGATTTTAAGGCATTTTGAAGCAAGAGAATCATGTAGAAGTTGAAAGTTTCATTGAGACATTTCATCGAACACCTTGTGTGCGTGAAAAATAAAAGAGGTTGTATATAGTACTTGTAAAAGTTTCAAGCCAAAAATTTTCATAACATCATCAATCATCCTCATTCCAAAGCTCAATAAGATCATATGCAACATATGCAACATTTGTTCATCAAATAAGAGGCTCAACAAAGAGATTCTCAAGGGTTCAACCCAATTGAGACAATATAAGCCCAAAAAAAAGGATCAAGGCATTACAAATGCCAAAAATTAGAGCATCCATCAAGTGATACAAACAATACAAGTATGATATATCAAATGTCCCAACATATCCATCTAAGCATAATGATCAAAGCATTAAGAGAAGCACTTTTACCATCAAGTACTTCATACCAATTATCAAACCATGCCATATAAGAGTATTTTTACCATCAAATACTCCATCAAAATCATGATCATCCACAAGTCATTATCAACTTGCAATTTTAACCCTTTTAAGAAAATAAGCAAATATCATTAGTACAAAAGAGTTTTACAAAAGTTCATCAAAATATAAAGCAACATGAATGAAAATGCTAGAAAGTAAAGGGGTGGGGAATATCATTCCTCATCCGAGGAGAAGCAAGATCCGGGAATGAGATCTTTGATGAATTTCTTTAATTTGCCGATAGACTTTTGCATTTTGGAGGTCTTTTGCTCCAAAGCCTCATGCCTCGTTTCATGAAAAGCCTTCATCTCATCAAATTCGGCTTGGGTATACCTCTTAGGCGGTTGAGCACCGGTATTACCCTCCGGATTGCTTGGTTCACCTTCCTCCGCCAATCTTGCGGCCTCGGCGTCATCAAAGTAGTCATTAGGATCGGGGGAATCTTGACCTCTTCCTCTAGCCATTTTAGTTGGTCGGATGTCCATATTCTTGCGCATCGTGACTATTTGGGAGATGTTATCACTGTCAAAGTCATTTTGAAACACCTCCGAGTTACACTCCGACGAAGGTAGTCCCGATTGAATAAGAAGTTTACAAATCCAATTTCCCATAACCAACTTCTTATTACCTTGAGTGATGGACTCAATTAGACATTGAATAAGTATGGCGCCAAAGTTAAGTGGTTCCCTCCTAACAATCTTATAAGTCAAAAAGTAATCCATGTTGCTAGGTATCTTTCCCGACTTACCGCAAATGCAATATGCGACAAATGACCGATAAAATACGATGCTCAAGTGTCATTGCCAATAAAGAATACTTTGGCCATACTCCCAAATACGTCTTAACTTCTTTCATCGACACCCCCAACATTTCATCATTCCAAGTCCCACAAGAGAAATAGTCCCAACCACCTTCTCTAACATGTAAAAGCCGACAAATATTATTGGGAGTCCATCTAAAATGACGACCCCTTATAAGAGAATTTACGGCTATCAGCTTCCTTTCAACATCATATTCCACCCACATATTGGCATAAAAGAGTTGGATAATATCATAATCATATAAAACATAAGCATGCTCCCATAAATACATCCAACCTTGCTCCTCAAAGAATCCTCTAATGGTAGGATATTCATTGGTAAATGAACTAAAACGACACATTTTAGTTCGAGCAATAGATTTTCCTCCCATCCCCGAATCCTCATAGTACCATTCCGCATACTTATTGATGAAATTAAGAACATTGTGGGAATTAGGAGCTTGAGGAATAAAATATTTTTTACCTTTCGCCCAACGGCAATTTTGGAGCGAAATTGTTCCGCGAAGCTCGGCAATTTGGGCCCGAGAGAGAACGAGATTTTGAACATCATCACCTTCCTGAGCTACATGTCTTTGGGCAGCTCGGATATCCCTTTGTTAAACTTCTTCTTGCCGATTTCTCGAAACAACCCTCTCCGCCCCTTTTACGCTTGGAGATGGGATTTTGACCGGTGGAATTCTTTGGGGGAGCCATATATGTAAGATTCTTGTGAAAATAAGAAGATTAGCAACAAGAATCGTGAAAAATGATGAAGAATTGAGGAATATAAGAAAAGGGGTAAGATGTTCGCTGTTAAGGGTTTTGGGGATATTTCCTTCTTTTTGAAACGAAGAATAGAAAGTTTATATCTATAAAATTAGCACAGGCGACCGGTCGAGTAGTAGGTGCGGCCCGTGTCGCCCTGCTTTGACCGCCCCCCAGTAATTTTTCTTTCCCAAATTTTCCAAAATTCGATTTTTCACCCCAAAAGTTTTAAAACTTTGCAAAAAGATAATTTTGGATCAAGTCCCACAAATACGGGTTTCGGAAAAATATATATTCGAGAAAAACGAGACTTAACAGGTAGTGCCCTTTTAAGGGAACATTTGCAAAATAATATAGGGGCACTTAAGGGGTTAAAATGAAATATCTTGAAAGATATGTGCATAAGCATAGTATCGAGTGTTTTTAAAAAAAAATACGAGTGAACATACCTCGATAGATTAAGAAACTTGATGACGAAATGGCCAATGAATATGAGATATATATCCTACACAATTCTTATACAAAGTTTGCACAAAAAGTACAAGTGTAGGCAAGTAATATGAGATATCAAAAAGAGCTTATGCTATAAGATTTCATAAGAGATAATAAGCCACATAAGTCTAATTAAATGCATATAAGGTCTTCTTAAAAAAAAAAATTTTAGAAGCACAAATATATATTGAAGACCTTAATAAAAGATAAATATTAGAAAACTCATTTTGCAATTAAGACACAAATGAAAATATGCATAGGATTAAAATAAAATGCACATATAAATGGGGAGATACGGTTTACCAATTACGCCGTTTCCATGGGTTGTGTCTTTCCCATTGTTGATGATATATTCCCCTTGAGAAGTCACTTTGTTGATGATGACTTCTTTGATTACTCCATTTCCAAGGTTTGTTACCTTCCCATTGTTGATGGTCTCTTCTTCTTTGAAAATCATCTTGTTGATGGTCTCTTCTTCTTTGAAAATCATCTTGTTGATGATGTCTTTGCCATTTCCAAGGATTATGTTCTTCCCTATTTTGATTATATCCTCTTCTTGGAAATTGGCTTTGTCGAAAATAGTTTCTCCTTCTTTGATCAAATGAAATGGTCATTTGATGTCTTCTTTAATGGTATGAATTTTCTTGATCATTATTTCGCAGTACCTAATAAAATATTATTTTGTGGTACCCTCAAGTGTTTGGGTCCTTTAGGATTAGCTTTGAGACTTTTAGGTCTCCAATAATGATTAGAGCTATTTCTAGTCCAACAAGTATTAGTCGTATGACCCTTTTTACCGCAATAGAAGCATGTAATAATTCTAGGAGCATAATGACCAACATGCTTAGAGACTTGATTCCTTTTCATATGATTGACAACATTAAGCTTATGATCAAGTTCTAGTTTCGAATTATCACAACAATCAATAATATCATCGGTACTCAAGTCGGATTTAGATAGATTCTTTTTTATGCAATTAATATCCTCAACAAGAGTACTATTTTCTTTTTCAAGGTTTCTAACCTTGTCAAGTGTGGTGGTGTGAGCACATGATAGTGATTCATAGGAAGTAAATAAACTATCCTTATCATTTTTCAAAATATTGAATTCCTTTTTCAAATTTTTGTATTTAACAAGTAAGCTTTGGAATTCATTTTGAAGTTCATCATAGTCATTTTGCAAATCACTATAATCATTATCATAGGAAGTAGAGGGTTTAGAACTTACCTCTTTTTCTTCTTCGATGCCTATTAGGCATTGTTCAACTTCTTCATCATGGGAGGTTGTAGAAGGCTCATCCCATGTTGTTGGATTTGATGTTGTATCCATTTGTGAAGTAGATACTTTTGAGTTGCTCCTTTCATTTGCATACACTTCATAGATGGCTTCTAATTTTTGCCATACTTCATGTGCCGATCGAATACCTACAACATGATCAAATTCCAAAGTAGTAAGTGAACAATACAAAATACTAAGAGCTTTACCATTTAAGAAGATGATTCTCTTCTCTTCATCATTGAGCTCTTTGAAGCCTTTAGAGGTGTGTGGTGTATTCTTCATCAGAATGAATTTTCCATTAATGACGGTGTTCCAAATGTCGAACCCGCAACCTTGTAGATAGCATTCCATTCTTTCTTTCCAAAAATTAAAATTTTTGGAATCAAATAGTAGTGGCTTGGTGGTGGAGGTGCCGGAAAGATGAGCTTCGTTCGTAGCCGACGATCGTTTCTCTTCACTCGCGATGTGAAACGAGCTTGCCAAAGTTTGGCTCGATACCACTTGTAAGTCCAAGCGCTACGATAATCTAGAGGGGGTGAATAGATTATCTCCATCTTTTCGATTTTGCCCTCTTTTTCGAACCGAATGCTCAAAGACAAATATAAAGGTGCGGAATGTAAACAACACGCGTCGATTTATAGTAGTTCAACCCACCTAGGGCCTAATATACTACCACCCCAGTATATCCGGGATGGATTTCAAAAAGAAAAAGAATTTTATTAATTACCAAAATTAATACAAATTCAACTTACAACACCTTGAAGAGCACCACACTCTTCTTCAACAACACCTTTGGAGATTACCACAATCTCCCGTTGAAGATTACCACAATCTTCCTTCAACGACACCTTGTGAAGATTACCACAATCTTCAACCTTGAAGAATACCAAATTCTTCAACACCTCAATAAGAAGATCACCACAATCTTCTTGCACCTATCACCTAGATCATCCAAGTGTGTTCTTACCACAAGAATACTCACAAGGATATCTTGTGTTGAATGATAACCAAAAATCAAGATTACAACTCAATAATGAATAATACAATTTGAGTGCAAAGTGTAATCAAGAATAGCCTAGACCTCAAGGATGTGAAAGTGATAAGCTAGGCAAATTTACAACAAGAATAATAACAATGAAAGACCAAGTATTTGCTTGAAGTGTATCTTGTTGTGTTGTATCTCAATTGTTGTATTGGTTGCTCCAAAACTTCCTCTATTTATAGGAGATGATTGATCAAGCATAGGCTCCTCTTGGGGATTGAAAATCTACAGAAAAATACAATTAAAATCAAGAATATAGTTGTTAGAAATCAATCCCACAATTTAAGGAAATGTGTCCCACATTGTCAAACGGTCATATTTTTGTTTGTCAATGCACGCGGCGACGGCCGCATACGAAATAAGAGAATTGAAGAACACTTTGAAAATTTCAACAGTCGACCGGCCGACATAGGCTTGAACCGGCCGACCCTATTTCAACCGGTCCAGAATTTAATGAAAAATCGAAGAAGATTTGTTCGTTTCCAAAACGAAACATGAAGGTCTCATCGACCCCTGGCGGCGGCCGACCGAGACGGTCGACGCCCGATGCATCGGTCGACTGCTGATTTTACTTCCGTCTCATTTTCTTTCAAAAATCATCATCAGTGCACGGTTGCCCTATGGGGCGGCCCGGTCGACCACGGCAAAATGTTGTCCAATTTTTGTCGAAAATAAAACTCAAGAAATACTCCAAAATTTAGTAAAAACATTTTAAACCAATCGGGAGTATTTAGACAACATTTAGAAATCTAGTTATAGGAGTAAAAACTCACGACATAAAATCATTAAAAGTGTTGTCCATTATTATCAAAAATAAACTTGAGGAAATACTCCGGAAAATATTAAAACCATTTTAAATCATTTAAGAGTATTTGGACAACCTTTAAAAACATTGTTTTGGTGACAAAATAAAATCATCAAAATTAAGATAAAAACATGTATCAAACAATCTCCCCCTTTTTGATTATTACAAACCAAAACAATTTTTACACAAACTAAGAGAGCAATTTTAGAAATGATTTTCCGAAAAACATTTGACCGTTTGGAAGCAACCAAAATTTCCAAAAATATTAAAGCAACCAAGTAGGAGTAAATATATTCAATAATAAGCACAAGCTCCCCTATCAACAAGCATATCAAGAATAATGTAAAAGCAATTTTTCCATAAGCTAAAAGCTTTAGCTTTTACAAATTGTTCAAGAGCTTATAAGCTCCCTGTCCAAAAAACATCATTAAACAATTATATAAGTCCATCAAGCAACAATTGGACTAAAAAGGAATCACAACTTATGGCTTTTATGAGCTATAGCTTATAGCTTTTATGACAAGATTTTATTAGCTTCTTTGAGCTAATGAGTTAAAAAGACGCTTCGTTTCAGTTTTTATTACTTTCTGATTAAAAATACATTTCGTTTCAGTTTTTATTACTTTCCGATTAAAATGACGTTTCGTTTACCCCACCCCACAGTTAAAAAGTCGAAGGTTGTTTTTACTAATCCTGTCATTTTCCTTGAATAGAGAGATATGCCTCGTACTAGGAATCAAATAATCCGCCAGATGCTCCAACCAATCGATTGGACCATTGAAGAAGAGGAATGGCTCTATGAATATCTTAATCGTTACACTGCTTTTATCATACTGTCCATCCAATCCGAATTCAACTCGTTGTTGCGTCTTGTCGCTTTTGACCTTGGTGCACATTTCAAGAAACATTTTAGCCTCAGAAGTTAAAAGTCAGATTCAATTGTTCCGAACAAAGTTCGAGTCATTTGTGCAGTTCATTAAAACTCCTGGTGTGACGTATGATCGTGAGAACAACATAGTTTTACATTCTTTGGCTTTACTTTGGGATCGTGTTAGAGGGGTAAGAAATATTTAATTTGTTCATATTGAATTAATTAATTATACATAATAATATTTGTTTTTTGTATTTTTGTCATTTAGGATACCATTGAGCAACGATTCTTTAGGATGAATGGGTTCAAATACTTCAAAATCGCCCATAATATATTCGTAGAATCAAATGCCGCCCCGATTGACTTATCCAACGAACATGGCTACCATCCTAATAATCCAGTTTACCTCGATTCTGTATATGATAGTGATGTTCTGCCAGGTTTTGATCCCTTACCCCGAGGTCTTTGGATGGGGTCCCTTGGTGGATGATGGGGGGTTCATCAAGGTTGATGGTGGTGATGGGGCTGGTCCATCGTGGGGTTGATGGTCTTTGGTCCATCGGGGTCGATCTTGTGATGATGTTGAGTCGGGTGGTCTTTCTTAAATTTTTCTGTTATGTATGGATGTTTTTGAACAATTTTAAAGTTGTGTAATTATGGTTGAATGTTTTAATTTAGGTTTTGAATGTATGGTTGAATAGTTACGATTAGGCTTTGTGTAATTATGGTTGAACAATAGTTTAGGTTTTATGTAATTATGTATGGTTGTTCTGAATGTGTGATTACTGTTTTTGTTTTGAATGTGTGATTCTGGTACAATCTGAAGGAAACATTGGTCGATTAATCGACCATATGAGCGACACATGAATCGATTAATCGACCACGTAACGACACATGGTCGATTAATCGATCATGGAACGACAAATGAGTCGATTAATTGATTAATGTGTCGCTCAAATGGTCGACTAATCGACCATGGAACGAAAACCGTGGTCAATTAATCAACCACTTGAACGACACATGAATCGATTAATCGACCACTGTAGACGTTTCGTGTACCCCCACAGTTTAGTTAAAAAGACGTTTCTTAATCGACCACTGTCATTTTTCATTTTTTACTTTCCGAAAAAGCGAACGAAGAAGACATTTAATCGACGAACTAACAATTCTTGAGGTAAATGTTGTTCTTTTGTTTTACATTATCATGCCATATTTCCATTTTCTTAATCAATTGTTTCATATTTTGTTTCATGTTGCTTTTTAGTGTAGGTTTAGGTTTAGGGTTTGAATATATATCGGTTCTTAATGTCTGTTTTGGTTGTTTTGACATGATACAGAGCTTGACAAACAAATTTAGAATTCTACAGGCATTGATTTTGACATTACATATTTACAAGTAAGTAGATGCCAAATTTTATTGTTTGTTAATTAGAATGCATTCTACTTTGTATTTTTCTGTTCTTTAAGACTACTTGTTTTGAATGCTAGTGAACTGGGAACCTGCAGAGGTGCTGTCGCATCAGAGGAATGCCAGTGCATGATGTTGTTGAGTGGAACTACTTCATCCGTCTAATTGCTCCACAACTTCGATTTACATTTTCGAAGGATTTTAGTGTTGCTGATGTTAAAACTCGAATTCAGTTGTTCCGGGACAGGTTTGAGAGGTTTGAAAGTTATATTGACAAAACAAAAGCTAGATTTGACAAGGAACGGAACATCGTATACGTGGATGGCAATTACTTTAATCGAATTAGAGAGGTAATTAACCAGAACATAATATGGTTAAGTTGGTTATTTTTTACACTTTGACATTCTAATTTACATGTCATTTGAACAGGAAAGCATTGAAGAAAAAACGTTTCGGACGACTGGGTTTCAATATTATGACATCGCCTACAACGTCTTCAAAACACATAACGCCGCCGTGTTGACTTCTCGGATGTACCTGGTATCATATCAACAATCCGAGAGTGATTGACTCGGAAAGTTCAATGGATGATGTTTTAGAGGAAGTAATTGATTGTTTAGTTGTTATGCATGTAATTCAAATGTTTGTAACAATGACAACTTTTATAAATTATGTCTTCGGATTCAGTGGTTTGTTAAATAATGACAACTTTTACAAATTGTGTCTTTCAGATGATCGATGATAAGGGTCTTTTTATGCATGTTTTATGTGTATATTTGAGTAGTATTCGAGTTATTTTATTGTTAGTTTTATAAATTTTTGATTGTACATAGTTCATATTACTCCGAGGTGCTTTTATTGATGTAGATTGACCATTCGGGCTAATTTTGGTGAATTTCGGACCATGGATTCATGTCAAAACATACCGGGAGTTTAAGGATGCAAAACGCTCGAAATTCCAAGCCAAACGCGTCATTTCGGGGCCTTTTTGGTCCAACACGGGCGGGGTGTCGGGCGGCAACACGGCCGTGTTCACGGAGCTAAAAACTCGATTTTTTTGCACAAAATGACCTCCCGACACGGCCAGGCCGTGTTCCCAACACGGCCGTGTCGAGAGACACGGCCTGGCCGTGTCCAGAGACACGGCCTGGCCGTGTTGGGAGCACGGCCATGTTTCCTGAGTCCTGTGTGATAAAAACAAGACGGCCCGGCCGTTCTGGGCGACACGGGCGTGTGCGGGACCTCTTTTTGCAACTTTTCTTTGCGGAATTTGGGGAAAACTCATCAACCAACCCATTTTGGCCATTTTTGTACACTTTTAACACCCTATTTTGCTGAAACATGTCTCCATGTCCCCTCCCTCATCACTTGAATACAAGAATTCACCAACCAACAAGGAAAATGGGGGTGATTGTTTAATAAAAGAGAGTACTATCATTGTATTGGTTGCCTATAAAAACCAAGGGTTGAAGTTGGGAGAAAAATTGATTAGATACTCAGGAAATATTCATTGTATTCATTTCATTAAGTAGAATTGGGATCAAGGGGTCTTGGAGGAGAAAGCTTGGGGCAATATTGGAGAAGAAGGCTTGGAGCAACATCATCAACCAAGGAGGAAGTCTTGTATTGGTCTTGAATAAGAGCTAAGTACACCATGTTCATTTTCAAATCATCTTGTGTAGTATACTCTTTTATCAAAGCCATGTGCAGCTAAACTCCTAGTGTTTGAATGTAATGAACTCTAGAATGGATTTGTGATTAAGGTGTGTATGTTTTTAATAAAATCTTCATATTTTGTGTGATTCACTTATATTATGCTTCGTTCATTCGAATTAATATATGCGCAATATTGATTTGAAGTTTATTTTTCATCCGGGAAATCGAGAGATTCATGGTGAAATAGAACCTATATAAGTGAAAAGAGTTGCATGCAATCCTAGATATAGGACGACATAAATCTTCTGGATTAGGGTCAAACCTAATATGGGAATTCACAAATCGTTATAATCTTTGTCTTGGGGTTTTAACTAGAAAGAGATTTCAGTTAATCAACTTGAGATTAGAAGTTTTTCGCCTTGAGAAAGGGTTTAACTTAAATTGGGAATTTCTACGGTCCACAAGACATGAGATTTTATTAAAAGAGGTTGGTTTTTGCTTAAGGGCTTACAGTTGTATTTTTAACTTGTCAAATCACAAAAACATTCTAGAGGGATTTACATTCAAACACATTTCTATCTCTTGATTTATTATTTTACAAATATTCCTTCATTTTTACAATTTATAATTTGTTTTCCTTTTTCATCAAACAAAAACTCTGAAAATTGTTAGATTAAATAACAAAAAGATGGTAATTATTAGTACTTACAATCCTCGTGGGAATGACACTCGGTACTCAATAATCTATACTATAAAATGATAGGTGCACTTGCCTACGGTTTTAAAGGTAGCTTTTGAGCCATCAAGTTTTTGGCGCCGTTGCCGGGGATTGTAATATTAAGAACACCTTATTTTTGTTAATTTAATCATTTTTTATTTTATTTCATCATTTGTCTTTCTTTTTATCTATCTTTGTAAGTCTTGATTACCCTTATCCTCTTTATTTACCGCAGATGCATGCCTACTCGTCGCCGAATTTGGAAGCGCGACACCGCCGGTAGCAACACGAGGAAAGTATTAATACAGCCACGAGGAGGATATTAACGAAGGCAAGGATCCCGATATGGCGATGAACAACAAAGAACCATGTACGACTATGCCAAGCCGTCTATGGACGGCACATCGCCTAGTATCGTAAGGCCCGCCGTTGCACCAATAATTTAAAATCAAACCAAATGTCATTCAAATGGTGCAACAATTTGTTCAATTCGACGACTGTCGGACGAAGATCCAAATAATCATATCGCGAATTTCCTCGAAATTTGCGATACCTTCAAAATAAATGGAGTCTCCGCGATGCCATCCGTTACGCCTATTCCCATTTACTCTCCGGGGACGGGTTAAACAATGGCTAAACACTTTATCGAAGGGAACAATCACAACGTGGAGCATTATGGTAGAAAAGTTCCTTCAAGTATTTTCCACCCGCCAAAACCGCACGATTGAGGAATGAGATCTCTTCATTCACTCAAGAGGACGATGAGACCTTGTACGACACTTGGGAGAGATTCAAAGAATTGTTGCGGAAATGCCCACATCATGGTCTTCCTATTTGGATGCAAGTCCAAACATTTTACAATGGGCTACTCGTTAACAAAGCAAATGATTGATGCGGCGGTGGGGAACTTTGAACAATAAAACACCGGAAAAGCGCCCAAGATCCGATAGAAAATGGCCATGAATGGCTATCAATGGCAATCCGTCATTTGAGTAAACCTAACGAACAATGGGTGTTTATAATGCGGATGCGATGGGTTACACTAGCCGCATGACAGTCAAAGCTTTGACCCAAAAGATCGACGATCTAAGCGGCTCTAAACCACCACCACCGCACGTTTTATCTTGTGAAACTTGCGGCGGATTGCATAATCATCAAGATCGTCCACACACAATACCTCACGCCGAACATGCTAATTACGTTGGGAATCAAGGCGAAAATTACCCAAGTAATCCTTACAAAGAACACATATAATCTTTGGGTGGAGACAACATCCTAATTTCGGTTGGGGAAACCAAGGCCAACCACGACCTAATCCCAATCTTGATCTACACACGTCTCCCGGTTTCACCAAATCAAGGTAAGCCTAACTTGGAAGATCTTATCACAAAGTTTGTGCAATCAACGGATACCCGATTCCAAAGGTGGAAACATCCTTGAGAAATCAAGATGCATCTATCCATAATCTGGAAAATCAAATAGGCCAGATTGCGAAGATGATTTCCGAAAGGCCACAAGGTAGTTTCTCACGTAATACCGAGCCAAACCCAAGGGAGCACGTAAAGGAAATCACCATCGATTTTCCACATGAGCATGATTATGCCAATGCCGCCATGCGATCGTGGAGGATGACATGCCCAAAGAAAAGCTCATGAAAAAGAGATTGCGAGAATACAAGCCCAAGATCCCTTACCGTAGTCTAACCGAAGAAGATAGAAGGGAGGACAAATTTGGTAAGTACCTTGATTCTTTCAAACAATTACATGCCAATACTCCATTTGTTGACCCTCATTCAAAACATGTTAGGGATCTTAATGACATCATTCCTAGTGAAAATAAGCTTAATAAATTATCAAATGTGCAATTGAATGATAAATGTCCTTCCAATGAACTATCACAAAAATTTAATGATCCGGAAGCTTTATTATCCCTTGCACAATTGATGGTTTACTGTTGATAGGGCACTAGCCGACTTGGGAGCTAGTATCAATGTGATGTCGTATGAAACATTCAAGCATGCGGAATTAAGTGAACTTAAACCTATTAGGATGGACATTCATTAGCCGATAAATCGATTAAACATCCTAGAGGTATTGTTAAAGATGTGCTAGTTAAGATTGATAAATTCATATTCCCGATTGATTTTATTATTTTTGACATGCATGATGATATAGAAGTTCCCTTAATTCTAGGGCGTCCTTTTTGGCTACCGCTAAATCTCTCATTGATGTGCATGATGGAAAGCTTACTTTGAGAGTAAGGGGGTGAACAAGTTATCTTTAAAATTCCTTTGAGAAATCCTATAAATTATACTTGTTTTCCTATAAACTTGATTGAGACAAGGATAAATGATTCTTTGCTTGATATGTCTTCTAATAAATCCTTGAAAGTATGTGATGTTCAATGTGCAAAAGTTTCCACGATAAATCCCATTTTGAGAATAACATACGAGAAAAATAGGACCATGAAGGTCAATTGTTCGAAAATCGATACGGGTGGCGATGTTGTTCAAAGAGATAAATTTTTCATAAGTTCAAGGCTCACCCGATTAAATCTTCACATTTAGGTGAAATGGTCCAAATATACGACATTAAAGAAGCGCTACCCGGAGGCAACCCGATGTTTGTGTGCAATTGTTTTCATTTATTTTTATTTTTTTATTTTATTTTCTTTCAAAATAATCACAAGTCCTTAGAGTCATTTTCAAATCAAAAAAAAAAAAAAAAACTCTTGAACATCTTCTTGGTTGTCCTAATCGGGAATATTTGAGATTTCACGGTATTCGAGTTGTGTGTTGCTTAACTTTGATTAGGTATGAAGATGCCGTTGAAGGTCCCGTACAAAACAACCCAATGATCACTCAACACCGATTCCACTATTGTAGTAAGGTCGTATTTTTCTTTTTCCACTTCTTTTATATCATTCTAGTTTCTTTGCTTTTTTTTTTTTGAGTGTGTTGTGTGTGTTTGTCCATTTCTTTCTTTCACATTGAGGACAATGTGAATCATAAAGTTGGAGGTGGGTACAATAACATTTTCGGAATGCTTGTATGCTTGTTTGTGAGAGATGTGATTTTTATTTTTATTTTTTTTAACAAATTGAATGTTTGCTAGTCAATAACTTAGCCCAATTATACCTACATTAACTTGTTAATTTGTGTTTTCAATGTGAAGCAATTGATTGTCTAGGATAGATTGACGTGGATGCGGCAAAATTTTGATGAGATTTCTAACACCATAAATACTTGATGTGTTAAGGCATATCTGACGATACCTAGCGCTATGAACGCCTCGAGAACTCGTGATTTAGTAGTGGTTAACGAGTTGTTAAACCAAGCTTAAAAAAAAAGAGAAAGAGAAAAATAAATAAAAAAAAAGAAAAAGAAGGAAAAAAAAACGGACCAATCGAGGTTATACTCCTCTATTTGTTGTTGCTTAGTAACTAGGAGCATTCATGAGCCCCATGTTTGTCTTTTACGTAAAACGGCGACACGAATATGAGTATGGGAAACCACCCTAGGAGTGTTTGAACAGAAATTCAAAATTTAAACCTAGTGGAAGCATGCTTCGAAAGGTCCTAAAAAAAAAAAAGAATCTTAAAAAAAAAAAGAGGAAAATGAATACTCCTTGACTTCTCATTCCAATAAAGTTCAAGAAGCTTGGTTATATGACCAGTGAGCTAACTACTATGATCCATTGAGTTCTTGTATTTTCATAGCATTATTGAATTGAAGTTGTTCATAACTATCAATATTTGTGGCGTGATGATTTCAAGTCTCAATAATGCCTACTGATATTATGGTCTTTCTTGACAGTCGATCGCTTTGCAAAACAATTTTTTTTTTTACTGAATGGTTAATTCGGGTTGAGAAGGCTAAGAACTTGACTGCTTGTGTTCAATGTGTTGAAAAAAAAAAAAATTGTGTTGTGATTTATTGAATCCATCTTTTTGATATAATGTTTTGCTTGAGGACAAGCAAAGTTCAAAGTTGGAGGTGGTTTGATAAGGGTCTTTTTATGCATGTTTTATGTGTATATTTGAGTAGTATTCGAGTTATTTTATTGTTAGTTTTATAAATTTTTGATTGTACTTAGTTCATATTACTCCGAGGTGCTTTTATTGATGTAGATTGACCATTCGGGGCTAATTTTGGTGAATTTCGGACCATGGATTCATGTCAAAACATACCGGGAGTTTAATGATGCAAAAACGCTCGAAATTCCAAGCCAAACGCGCGTCATTTCGGGGCCTTTTTGGTCCAACACGGGCGGGGATGTCGGGCAACACGGCCGTGTTCACGGAGCTAAAAACTCGATTTTTGCACAAAACGACCTCCGACACGGCCAGGCCGTGTTCCCCAACACGGCCGTGTCGAGAGACACGGCCTGGCCGTGTTGGGGAGCACGGCCATGTTTCCCGAGTCCTCAGTGATAAAAACAAAGACGGCCCGGCCGTTAGGGGCGACACGGGCGTGTGCGGGACCTCTTTTTGCAACTTTTCTTTGCGGAATTTGGGGAAAACTCACCAACCAACCCATTTTGGCCATTTTTGTACACTTTTGACACCCTATTTTGCTTTGAAACATGTCTCCATGTCCCTCCTCATCACTTGAATACAAGAATTCACCAACCAACAAGGAAAATGGGGTGATTGTTTAATAAAAGAGAGTACTATCATTGTATTGGTTGCTATAAAAGCCAGGGTTGAAGTTGGGAGAAAAATTGATTAGATACTCGGAAATATTCATTGTATTCATTTCATTAAGTAGAATTGGGATCAAGGGTCTTGGAGGAGAAAGCTTGGGGCAATATTGGAGAAGAAGGCTTGGAGCAACATCATCAACCAAGGAGGAAGTCTTGTATTGGTCTTGAATAAGAGCTAAGTACACCATGTTCATTTTCAAATCATCTTGTGTAGTATACTCTTTTATCAAGGCCATGTGCGCTAAACTCCTAGTGTTTGAATGTAATGAACTCTAGAATGGATTTGTGATTAAGGTGTGTATGTTTTTAATAAAATCTTCATATTTTGTGTGATTCACTTATATTATGCTTCGTTCATTCGAATTAATATATGCGCAATATTGATTTGAAGTTTATTTTTCATCCGGAAATCGAGAGATTCATGGTGAAATAGAACCTATATAAGTGAAAAGAGTTGCATGCAATCCTAGATATGGGGACGACATAAATCTTCCGGATTAGGGTCAAACCTAATATGGGAATTCACAAATCGTTATAATCTTTGTCTTGGGGGTTTTAACTAGAAAGAGATTTCATTTAATCAACTTGAGATTAGAAGTTTTTCGCCTTGAGAAAGGGTTTAACTTAAATTGGGAATTTCTACGGTCCACAAGACATGAGATTTTATTAAAAGAGGTTGGTTTTTGCTTAAGGGCTTACAATTGTATTTTTAACTTGTCAAATCACAAAAACATTCTAGAGGGATTTACATTCAAACACATTTCTATCTCTTGATTTATTATTTTACAAATATTCCTTCATTTTTACAATTTATAATTTGTTTTCCTTTTTCATCAAACAAAAACTCTGAAAATTGTTAGATTAAATAACAAAAAGACGGTAATTATTAGTACTTACAATCCTCGTGGGAATGACACTCGGTACTCAATAATCTATACTATAAAATGATAAGTGCACTTGCCTACGGTTTTAAAGGTAGCTTTTGAGCCATCAATCGATTAATCGACTCACCTGTTGTTCATATAGTCGATTCATCGACCTCCATATCATTCATATGGTCGATTAATCGACCTATGTATCGTTCATATGGTCGATCAATCGACATCTGTATCGTTCAGATGGTCGATTAATCGACTATATCTGTATTGTTCAGATGGTCGATTAATCGACTCATCTGTTGTTCATATGGTCGATTAATCGACTCATCTGTATTGTTCAGATGGTCGATTAATCGACTAATTCTCAACTAATTCGACTAATCATAGCATTTACAATATACTTAAAAATCGACTAATTCTCAACTACATCACTTAAAAATATATTGATCAATACAATTACTCAACTACATCACTTAAAATCTAAAAGTATATCATTTACATGTATTCAAAATATACTGATCAATACAATCAATGATCATAATTAAAAGCATATATATCGGACCAACTTCTCCCTCCACATAAGCATATAATGGTCACATTTCAGATTTACTTCTTGCCCTAACTCGAAAATTCAATATATTTGATCACGAAGACTCCGCAATCACCCCTATGATATGTTAAAACAACAACTAGCATTTAATTAAAACATTAAGCTAAATAACACAGTTAAGATTAGATGACTTACGACGTGCCCTGCTTGGATGTCTTGTCAGATCTGACCACTTTGAGGGGGCCGTTTGTTTTAATCCCAACTTGTTGTGCAAGTAAGGGTAACATCACGGTAGCGTGCAAGGCACTGATTAAGTTGCCCTCATAGCGGCCACTTGTCGGGATCATAGATATTCACCTCCGATGTTTCAAATACAAGTTCGCCGCAATCCAATGCTTATTATAGCAAATTGGAAAGTACAAGTGTGTACACCAGCCCATTCCCTCCCAAACTTACTCCAAGTCCCATTCGTATAATTAATCAAATAATTATCGAACTCGAAGTTAGTGGGGTTACGCTTAATCATTGAGTGCAAATATCAATGATTGATAGAACACACTGCTTGTCTAGGATGGCTCGGTGTACTTGCCGGACACCGGATATCTTGTCTGTCTCTCCCGTAACAAGGCCATCGCCAAATCCACGTCTTTGAAAAGTGAAAAGTTGTTATAAGATTCACATAATACTAAAGCAATATTGTACATATTAAATCGGACTTACATCATCTTCAAGCCAAGCCCCGGGATGCGTTAATCAACGTAAACCATCTTTTAGCATTTTTATATGTGGCCCCATTTATGATCAATTCTTCAATGTTGGAAGCAATATGTACATATTAATTAATGAAATGAAGCAAAAACATAAAATAAACCTGGGGTCGGTCAGTGGTCGGTCAATCTACCATTAATCGACCTATGATCGACTGAAAAATCGATTAAAGGTCGATTGATCGACCATAAATTGACTAAGCAGTCGATCAATGGTCGATTGACCGACCATCAATCGACCTATCAGTTGACAGTGCTTGCAGTTAATATTACCTATCAGCTGCATTTGTGTACCATTCTTTAAATTTTTTGGCCTTCAATGGATCCACCGGGAGGAAGAAATCAATTTGCATCTTGTCCAAAAAGGTTCTGGAGGTGGTTGTTTGTGGCCTCAATTCAGTTGTGAAGGGAGTTCTTGTATGAATTGAAGGCACTCTCTTTCGCTTCACTCCCGTTTGTAGAATATTTTTTTTTCTACATGTTTTGATGGCCTCTTCTTCCTTGTATATTTCACCATTCCCGATCATCCCCCGTGTTTGCCTGCTCCACCTCCACCACCTCAACATCGGAATGCATCTCCGCATCCACCACATTGGCAACCTTATTCTTCTCCACCTCAACAGATGGGGTCTTCTCTGTTTGATCTTCCTCCTCCTCAAAAGACTGGCCCTCAACAACCTGATCATGCTCCTCCTCCTCAACAACCTGACTCTTAGTCTTCTCTGTCTCCACCACCGTCCCATAATCGGGAGACAGCCCCATCTCCATACGCTGTTGCCTCTCGGGAGTGAACCACGTATAAAGTCGACTTCGCTTTCAAGTTTTTGTCTAATGCATAAATCTTGCAGTCCAATTCTTCGATCTTTCCGCTCATAAGAGAAAAAGCATCTTCGACCTTTTTGTTTAGAAAAGAAAAAACATCATCTTGCTTTTTTGTCAGCGTGGCCACGGCATCCAAAACCTGCCTCATACCGATAGAAGGGCCGGTGGAAGGTGGGGGTACTCGAGAATTGCCTCCATGCTCCGTCTCATGGACATCCCCTGGTCGCACACTTGTAGGCCCTGACTCTCTCTGTGTGCCTGTATCTCTCTATGTGCCTGTCTCTATCACTCTGTCTGTCTCTTCCACCATCTCCCGATCATCTGTGGGCACCATCTCCTCATCCAAAGGATAACTGAGATCCTCGGGGAACACGCTGGGAAACATCACAACATATTCCTTTTCCATTTCTTCTTGTGTCGGAGACAATGGAAATAAAACTTCATCCTGCCAATTCACAAACAATATCTATTACAAATAATCTCAAAATATCGATTAAAAATTATACGCAATTAAAAATAATCTCAACATTACCATAGGCTCGTCCAAGACGGCAATAATCTCCAAAAAGCCAAAAGTGGTTGTGGACCTCTACCCACACATCCTAGGAAGTCTTTGTTCGGTTCTTTCAGTTCTAAACATTCGGCATATGGCAAGAAAGGTCTTAAATGCCCATACCTAACAAACAATCCAATGTTATAAATATTTATCGAAATTGAAAATATACATTGTAATCTAACGAAAATGACTTTGATAAATACATGTATCTGCGTGTGTAAAGCCCCGTTTGTGATGGTCAACTTTAACATCATAGTTTTCACAAAACTGTAAAAGATAGTCATAGGATGATCTTCCCCACGGGTATTTATTGACAAGATCCAAATTGTCAACAACTTGCGAATCTTCATATCAATTGAAGTGGTAGGCTCTTACACCGCAAAACACACTCATATATGAGGTCAATCCCAATTTATATCGGTCCTCCTCATTCTTTGCATGGTGCTTAAAAGCCGCCTTCAATTGATTTGGCTTCACAACCTTTTTCCCTCCCCCAAAATACTCGTCGTTAATCAATCATCTAATGGGATGTCCTTTACAAAATCATTCTCAATTAAATTTAATCCGGTGATGAGAGTGAAGTCCGAGAACCCGAATCGACATTTGCATCCCCAACACGGAACATACCTCATCATGCACAAGTGATTTAATCCTCATAAATAATAGAGCATGAAGAAGTTTACAAGAAATCGCATATTATCACGGAACTTGTATAAGTCTCCAAAGCCGAGTTCAACAACATCTCTTTGTGTTCGGCGTCCTAACTTATCATATACTAGCCTTAGAACTTGTAAGTTACATCGGGATGTAACTCTTGAATCAAACCGATCTTCAATGGTGGTGAGGTATGCCATTTTTCTGTATAATTGAAACAGAAAAGACAAATTTTGGACTGTTAAATATCAGTTATCTTGTAGTAAATCAGTTATTAGCAGTTATTTGGCTTAAAAAAACACTTTATATAACATTTCCCATAACTGTCTAACATTCCTCCCAACACTCCCAACAAATTTTTGCAATGAAAAACACAACATTCCCATAACTGTCTACCATTCCAAATAACATTAACATTCAATTCAAACTAAACCCTAAACCCCATTCAGTATATAACATTCATTCAATAATTCAATACCTTAAACCATCATAACATATTTTACAATGCAGTTAAAATAACTAATTCAAAAAAAAAAAACTCTTACTTTATAGACAGAAGTCGCAAGAAAATATTCTCCAATGACGGCGACGGCGCTATCAACGACGCAATCAATGGTGGTCGCTTTGACATGGTGAGTCGATTTGAACGATTGTCGTTTAGAGTCGATTGAGGGCTTATAAACCCTACAGAGGGGTTTTAAATTTCTAATCGACCACTTTAGTTGATTAATCGACCGCTGATCGACCACATTCGTTTAGTCGATTAACGATCGGTCGATTAATCGACCATTGATCGACTTAATAATTTTGAGTATATCAATCGACAATTAATGCCGGTTAATCGACTCGATGGGGTCGATTAAACGACCGATTCTCGCATAGTAAGACGCAGTCGATTAATCGACCCCAAATGACCGTTAATCGACCTGCGTCTTTTATGATGGGCATTTCGGAAAGTGTACAATTTCTACATTTTTCTATTTTTTAAGCGATAAATGCCGATTAAGGCCATTCTTGATAAGTTGTTGGGTCAAAAGGTTATATTTGATATATGGAAAAAACGGACAATACCTATTGAAATGGCGAGCCGATAGCCCCCTTGCCACATCATGACATCAATAGAGAAGGGAAGAAAAGGATGGGTAGACATAGTTGAGTGGTTGTAAATATTTAGGCCCCATTTATTTTGTTTGTTGAGATATGAATTTATTGATTCTTCAAATGATAATTTCTTGGATACAGGATTAATTTATTAATAGATATATTATATTGTATACTTTGTCTGACTTATAAAGGTGATAAATTAATAACATTTCCATTCTATTGGGTACTTTGGCGGATAAGTGGTTGTAGATAGAGCAATTTTAGTTTTGGGATTTTCAGCTGCTATGAGTGCAAATAAACCATATGTAGTAGAACTTGATTAAAAACAAAACCTTTTAAATATATCTGAGCTTGAAACGACAATATAACCTGTTAAAAAAATAAAGGTTGAAGTAAAACAAATATTCTACAAAGTAATTTTATCATGTTATCTATTTTTAATTTATGCACAAGCTCAGTCCAGGATATGTACTCCTGAGGAAAACAAATAGAAAATCAAACATGACTAATATTTTAAAGTCTGTAAAGCAATGTCTCAGCACCATGGATTCACAAAATAAAAAGGCCGTCTCCCAAAATTCCAGGAGTAAAAAATGAGCTAAAAACATGCTCAGCCTATGAACTGTTTTTCAGAGCAAAAAGACTCACTAAAAAGGTCAGAACAAAATTACTCCATTATTAGAAACAGGACATGATTATTCCTAAGAACACACCCCGTCTACATGGGATAATAATTATTCACCCTTAGTTAAAAAAACTACGGGCCGCAGAACACATCTGGAACTGAACTCGACCGCGTTTAGTAGGGCTCAACGGGTGTGCGGAAACTGGCTCCCGCATATACTGCTTCTGAACCAAGTTCCTCTTCGATTCTCAACAGCTGCACCCAACATATAATCATTCATGAGGAAATTGTTGGAAAACATATATAAAACTTCGCGATAATTACAAAACTACCCCTGAGGTTTGGGCTAATTACAAAAAGACCCATAGATATTTGAAAATTACAAAACCCACTTGAGGTTTGATTATGTGTTAATTTAAGAGGGTAATTGCAATATTTAAAATGTTTTTGCTTGTGAAGGGGTAAAGCGTAATACAAAATCAGACCTCACGTTTTTCCTTTTTTTTTGTAAAATTACGAAAACCTATGGATTTTTTTGTAATTAACCCAAACCTCAGCGTAGTTTTTGTAATTATCCTTAAAAACTTATCGATTATTACCTGGTTGTATTTTGCAAGACGCTCTGATCGGCAGGGAGCACCAGTCTTAATTTGACCCTGAACAAATTTCAGTCGAAAAATAGATATAAGCTCAAGGTATTATTTATAATGTGCGCATGGAACAGCCGAACAGGTATATAGAATAATCTTAAATGAAGATTATTACCGTAGCCAAACCAACAGAGAGATCAGCAATGAAAGTGTCCTCTGTTTCTCCACTGCAATTAGCAACAATTGCGATAATTGAATCCAAGTTCAGTCAATTAGAAATCTAACGGAATAAAAAAGTCGAAAAAGTATTATACCTGCGGTGACTGGCCATTACACCCCAACCAGCATGCTTGGACATTTTTACAGCCTCAATACTTTCAGTCACAGATCCAATTTGGTTAACCTGGTAGCAAAACACGTGGCAAAATTGTAACATTACAAACTCCAATATGGAAACAGAAATAGTTAGGCGCTTTGGTCAAATCAACACTAGAATAATACCTTTAGAAGAAGGGCATTGCAAGTCTTCTCCTTGATAGCCTTTTCAACTCTCTGCACACATGAATAACCATGGAAATAAGGAAAAAAATATTCATTCTGCAATAATGCGAAATCTCTCGGGTCAATGACTGATTTAATATACCCCCTTGATAGTTGTTTCTAGTTTACAAATTGCACCCTCAATAGGAAGGTATTTAATAAGCAAATACAAATCTCAAGAGGGTGTTTGTAATTTCGAAAAATAACTGATTTCTTTGTATTTAGGCTAAAACTCAAGGTTAGTTTTTTTGTATTTTAATCCAAATTTCTAGGCACGTCATCAATCACCTTGGGATTGGTGACAAGGAGATCATCTCCCACAATCTGAACTTGAGTACCAATTTCTGCAGTCATCTTCGCGTAGTGCTCCCAGTCGTCCTGGTCAAATGGATCTTCAATTGATACAATAGGGTACTCAGACACAAATGATTTGTAGAGATCTTTGAGTTGGTCACCCGAAATCTTCTGTGATCCATCATTGTTCTGCCAAAGACAAAGAAGCAAGAAGTCGAAAAGAAACATTAGCGATTATTGTAATTGCGGAACTAAGGCTACAAAACATTCAAGATTCCAGGTAAGGAACTTGCCTCTTCTTTGAAGTTCAAATCATAAGTCTTGTCTGTTCCATAAAATTCAGATGCAGCAACATCCATTCCAATAACAACCTACGCAAAAGCAATAAACGTACTTAATCCTCGTTTAATAGGTAATTTTGATGATAAAAGAAGCAAGATGGGGGAATTTGCGCAAAAAGGAACTCACTTTTCCGGTATAACCTGCTTTAGCAATAGCTGTCTTAAGCAATTCAAGACCTTCCTTGTTCTCCTGAAATTGCAATCAAGTAGAACTGTTAATATTCAAGTAAAGAACATAAAATATTGTCTAAGGATGCTCAAAATATATGTATGTAACCTGAATGTTAGGAGCAAAGCCACCCTCGTCACCAACATTGGTGGCATCTTGGCCATACTTCTTTTTGATAACAGCCTGAAATTAGAAGGAAATCAAACATTATAATCAGGAAAATTCTCAAAGTTAGTAGGAAGTTGAGAAAAATATAATTTTGGTAAACATCAAATTTACAATTCAAACAAGTCTAGCTAGCCATGACCTCCCATCTTGCTTGTCAATGGATTGAAGCCTTCCCATTCCCTCCTTCCCCCGCTCAACCAACCCCCCCTCCCCTCAACCAACACCTGATGGAAAATTCATCTATTTTGGTAGAAATAAGTGCACAAAAGCAAAATGCAACTTCGGAAGTGTTTGCAAAACTTTTGCTTTTAGATGAAGTGATTTATTGTAGCACAAGCAAAACATAGTTGAGAATCAAAAGTTGGTAGTATTTGCAAATAGAAGCTAAAAGTTGAATAAATCAAAGGGAGTATTTGGTGAATAAGTTTTAATAGTGATTATTGGTGTGTAAAAATCAACCCAGAAGCATAATCAAAATCAGAAAAGACTAAAAACTACTTTTTTTAGCAAAAACTAAATATCATTTTATGTAAGTGTTTGCAAACACTCCCTTAAACTGTTGGCTTTGCAAATTTTCGTATACTCAAAATTGAAAGCCCCACTAGTTTAGATTTTTCATAATACAGGAGGACTAAACCTTATAATAATTTTAAATTTAAACTTGCACCAAAACTTGGGCTTTTTTAACAGAATATTACAAAAAAATTCATTGTTACACAATTAAATCAAAAAGGAATTAGCTTAATTTTTTAGTCAAAAACGGCTATTCAATAGCCGACTTTTAGAAAAATCGGCATCTAAGAAGCCGTTTCCTGCAAAAATATTTTGTTTGCTTTTCATAAATTAAAAAACGACTACCATATCACTGATTTAATTTTGCAAAAAATTTCTCGTAAATTTAAAGTGATTATCACACCAACTATAAAGCTAATCATTACATCATTATCATTAGCTAATCATTACATCTTTTTTATTTTTATTTTTTATTTTCATATGTTATACTAATTGAGGAGGATAAACTATTTTAAAAGGTTTACTTTTTTATTAATGAATTACTTCATTTATTATTATTAATCGTTTATTATTATTTAATTGGTTCAATGTGATTATTATTCAATTAATAGACCATGAGGCCCGAATCAATATACAAGGCCTGTAAGGTACACAATTCCAAGTAAATTTGTCAACACGCTAGGCCAGGTAGCCCTGCCATAGCCCAATGGACCAAGGGGAAAAAAAAACAGGTCAAACCAGGGTCGGGTCAGCCTGGTTGGCCCATGGGCCAGGGGGTTAGCCAGACCCGACAACTTTTGTGTACAAAATACACACGTAAGCTGGGTTGGGCCATGTATTTTCGCTGCCCGATCCAAATTTTTACAGTTAATCAATTACCAAAACGACATATTATATAATTTCTATGTTTTAGATCTTTTATTAATTTATATATAATTTTGTGAAAATCATCAATATATGAGTTTTTTTTAAAAAAAAAAATTGTATTATCATATGTAGCTGCACATTTACACTTGATCTCAACATGATTAACAAAAATACTCATGTGACATTAAACTAAATATCATACATGCTAAAAATTAGACTATTAAGTATTACCTACCTCAATTAGTATAACATATGAAAATAAAAAAAGATGTAATGATTAGCTAATGATAATGATGTAATGATTAAATTAAAGAAGGTGTGATAATCACTTTTATTTTACGAAGAGAGAAAAATTTTGCAAAATTAAAATCGGAGACATGCATGTCGTTTTTAATTTATAAAAAGCAATTTATTTTTTTTGTAGGAAACGGCTTTTTAGAAGCCGACTTTTCTAAAAATCGGCTATTGAATAGCCGTTTTTGACTAAAAAATCAAGCTTTTTTTTGGTTTAATTGTGTAACAATGATTTTTTTTTTTTGTAATATTCTGTTAAAAAGCCCACAAAACTTGTCCAACAGTCACAAGAAGGAGCAGAAAAGTAAAATATATAACATGCCTTCAAATGGTGATATACTTCCACACCCATCTTCATGGCCTCCTTAAAAGACGAAGCTCCAACTGGGAGAATCATGAACTCCTGCAACAAAAAATGTTTGTGTTACTTTATTACGAAAGCAACATAAAATATATGAATGCGCATATGCCACAAGACATGCCTGCATAGCAAGTTTGTTTCCAGCATGTGATCCACCATTGATGACATTGAAAGCAGGAACAGGCAGGACCAGTTTCTTGTTACCAGCTAGGTTGGCAATATGCTGAAAAGAGAAAGAGCAATCAATCATGTCAACAAACAAATTGTACACAACTATTGTTTTATAGAAAAAAAAAACTCAGTCACTAACAAAATCGGTATAACTTATTAAATGAATGATATTCAATATACCTTATATAGGGGGATATTGAGGACGGCGGCTCCAGCTTTGCACACGGCAAGAGACACAGCTAGAATTGCATTGGCACCAAGCTAAAAAACACAATTTCTTATGCGTGTTAACATATACCCTATAAAAAAAGGTAATTGCACAAATAATGAATTTATGCACTATAGTACCTTCTGCTTGCACCAACCCCACTCATTCTGAGTTCCATCAATTTGTTGAACCATGAAGTTATCAATACCTGTCTGATCAGTTGGGTTCTGCAAAAGAAACCACAACCATATCAGTTGTGAGAAGCGACACAAGCAACACCTGAGGGGAACTTTTTATTTCATTTTCCTAATTGCTAAAAGCATAAGGAAAAAACGTCAAATATAGGTAACCGTTTATCAATAACAAGATCCATATGAAGTTTACAAGAAACAAACCTTTCCAATGAGCGCTGGTCCAATGATTGTGTTTACATTGCTAACAGCCTACAAAAACATACCAAAAGCATTATTAAGACATCAGCAAATAGTATTTAAGAGGAAGGGTTATCAAAATAATCCACATCAAACACTAACCTTCGAAACACCCTTTCCAAGGTAGTCTGATCCTCCATCCCTCAGTTCAAGAGCCTCATAAATTCCTAAAATAATAAGAAACAAATAACCAAGGGGTATTAAGCATCCAACGGATATATATTCATTAGAATCAAAACATTCATATAAGGCATAAGTTAAGGAAAATCAAACATTTCAATGTCCCTATTAATCCGATGCCGTATAACAAAGAAATCAAATTCAAACTCTACAATCCACTAAACAAATCGAGAAAATAAAATAAAAATGTGCGTGTTAATAGATCTTACCAGTTGATGCACCACTAGGAACAGCAGCTCTAGCCATAACACCATTGCTTAGATGCACATCAACCTAGGGTTACATCAATCGACAAAACATTATTACGAATTGCACGAAAAAATTAATGTTTTCTGAAGATTAACCCGACAGCGAATAATTCAAACAATCAATCTACTTTTAACGCTATCGCCAACGACCTCGTATTCTATCAAACCAAATTAACTTAAACTACACCTAAAGAAAAACAGATAAACTCAACAAAAAATGAAAACGAATCGATAAATATAAAAAAATGAGAAACATGAGAGACGTAGATTTGGGCTAAAGGCGAACCTCGACGGTAGGATTTCCACGGCTGTCGAAGATCTGGCGGGCCTTGACGGACTGAATAGTTGCCATTACTGAAAGAGATTAGATCTAGAGAGAGAATTCAACTGCGAGTGAGAGAGCGAACGAGAGGAAAGTGTCCGTTGTTGTTGACAGTGGAGAAGGAAAGGGGGATATAAGCCACGTATTTGTAGAAGAGGTTAGGGTAATTACAACCGTTGATTTTGTTGCGATTTGGGGTTGGTTGGTTGGGCTCTTTGCCTCGACTGTGTCGAAAACTCGACCGTGTTTTTCTTTTTTTTCTTTTTCCTTTTTCCTTTTTTTGCCACAGCTATTATAATTTATAATGAGCGATCTGTTTTGCAGTCCATAATCCATATATAATTATATACTGAGTAAATTAGAATAACATTAGTGTGTTACACGACATTTGTCAAAAGATAAAATTTTAATATTTAAAATATAATAAATTAAAAGACAACTTAGGTAAAAATATTGATTTTTGAACTATTTGTTATCTCATAATTTGTTATCTTTTAAATTCAAAAGTATATATTTTGAACTAATATAGTATTTCTCAATAAAAATATCTTCGAACAGATTTGATCGACATCGATTTTTCCAAACTAATTATGAGCAAATCCTTATTTTTGGGATTATATTTTATCTTTAAGAATTTTGATTAAAATTGTTATCTTTTAATTTTATATATAGGATTGTCACATAGATAAATGTGAAGCTGTCATGTGGAATTAGATGATGAGAACTTGATAAATTTGTTTTTTCTTTTAGTATATAGTGTAGATTATTGATGGACAAAAAATTCCTCGTTAAATAGGCAAAGAAATATGACGCGCGCGCGCACACTCACACACACACATATGTGTGTGTGTGTGTGGAAATTGAGAGTTTAGACTTTAGAGTTCTATTGGCTTGAATTTTTTTCTCAAATACCCCATATTGTATAGCTATTATATGGATTTATTTCCAAGTCTAATTTTCAATCTCTAGGGTTGGAAATGGATTTTCGGACTTCATTGATTTCCATAAATGATAATATGTTTGGTTTGTTATCCTTAATTTCGTTCATGGTATGTGTTTGAAATGAAAATATATTTTATTATAATTTTTAAGTATATTTTTACCATAAATCTACGTAATTATAGTGAAAAATTGTTTGGTCATAGTTTTTGAAATGTGTTTTCAAATATATTTGTGTGACTGTAATGAGCAATTGTTTGGTTGTGTTTATAAAAGAATATTTCCATAAGAAAAAGTGAAAATTGAAAATGAATTAATATTTTATTTTAATTCACCACTTATTCTAAAAGTACCAAATACCATACTTAGTTTATTTTGAACTAATATTTATTAATTGGTATATTATAATATAAGTACATTTGATTATTTTATTTGAAATTGTCTATCATTGACACACACAAATAGAAAAATAATATCTAATAAGTCGCATAATTTTTTCTAGTTATCTAGAGATATAAGAAATTAAATCGGAAATGCCAATTAACGAGGCATTATTCATGGTGAAGCAGCCTAAAACTCGTTACACAAAGTTCTCAAGATTATTCCATTCTACAACCATTTTTTTTCTTAACAAAAAATTCTTACTCCAATGTTGCTTGATGTTTCATGCTTTCATGTCCACCAACCATTTTAAAAAATTAAAAAGGCAAAAAAGAGGACCAAAAGAGAAGAAGGCCACTATAACACTATATAATCATAAACTTGTAAAACCATTATTTTAAAATCACTAATCCTCAGCCAAATTCAAAAAGTGGTGAGATTCATGACTCCTACTCACGAAACAATGAAAAACTCAAAGTAATGTCGACTAGATTATTCTAGCAAATAATTGTGATTTTAATAATTTGGTTTCCTGCGCATGGTTTTGTATGTTATAAAACAAAGTACATGCATCAACAATGAGAATTAAATCAAGTAGTCAACTTCTAATGAGTCCACGAGCAAAATTGCAAAAATAAAAAAGATAAGTTGAAAAGCTGAAAAATTGAGTTTAAATAGAAGGATCAAGTTCTTATTTATTTTTTTGATAACCGGGATTCCATGTTCCCCATATGACTAGTCATCGGGGAAGCAGTCCCGGCCCCTCAGGACTGCCCCATGAAAACCACGAGAATGCGCAATAACTCTCAGACCCCTAATATCCTCAACTATCACGCACAAACCATCAACTCAAACTAGCTGGTTGTACACCAAAAAGCCCAATAAAGTTACAACTTGGAAGAATTCAAATGTCCCACTCCAGTATGCAATTGCACATAAGTCACTATGCTACAGCACTATTTAAGTTTAAGTAAATAACCTTTCCACATAATTACTTATATTCCATAACAAAGCAATTCATGAAGAGAGAAATCATAATATCGATAAGCAAATTTAGTTTTCGAATCTTGCACCGAAACCTACACTCTTGTCAAAATACAATATTAACAACACAGTAATACCACCAGTTACTACACAGTAATACCACCAGTTACCATAAATCTATGCTTGAATCTAAAGTTGAACCATATCATTCAACTCAAGTTTGGTTTGATTTGAAAGCTTACCAAGTTCAACTTGAAATAACTAAAAACTTCTGAACTTTAAACCCACTTGAGATTATCGACAAATCAGAGGCTGCTTTCAAGAAAACAGAATAAAGCCCTTTTTAAGAAAATGTGAAACTTACTGAAAATGAGCCTTAAAATGAAATAGGAACACTCAATCCTGGATAAAAGAATATATTTGCAAGTGCTCTATGAGAAATGTCGAAATAAGGGCTTCTGTTTTGAGATTGAGGTTGAAGATGGAAACGGTTTGGAGCACTTTGGGGGAGTTGAAGCAGGAAAATGCAGTGCAGCAGAGCATGTTCACAAAATACAATAACCATATGATGTTCAAAATTCTAGCCACTAGGTTGTGTCCTCACAACCTCTCAGCAATTTTCAACGCCACACAACTATTATATAGAGCGAAATCTTTCTTAGGTCAAGGAGTTCCAAGAGAACAACGGAACACAATAAAATTAATAGAGGTGATATTCATCTGGGATGGAGGAACAATGGCCAAGAGTTATATCTTTCTAAATCATTTTAAACTTCACCATTTGTGTCTGAACCGAGCAACTTGTTGACGAATAACTGACAATTCCTAAACTAAGCCCATATTTGACAATCTATAAGCTCTATAGTTGCATTATCATGGGAAAACCATATATACACAACATAACCTTGCAAGTTGCAAGTACCCTGTTCCAAGCTCATTTTTCAGCACTCTAAACTATCAGGTTATATAACCGCATTTTCGGCATCCACACACATTCTCTTATCATCATGAAATCATAAAACACCCAATTTACTGCCAAAACTTACTGTACATTGTATTTCTGTCGACCGCAAACCTAGATGAACCAGTCCAGGATGAAATGATCTCTAAAGTATTAGGGGAGGAATCTAAACATACTCAAAGTACATACATTGCACTTCACAACATTTCACACACAAGAAAAAACATCATCAAACTAGCTTAAGCCACTAGTTTCTAGATTTCAAATAACTTCTATCATTTCCAAAATCAAATTTCAGATCACATGACTGACTACAACATCTTCGACAAGCCAACAGCATAAACCATATATACCAGCAGAAAAACACATAACTACACAATTAACTCCCATTTCAAAAATCAACAGTTAAGAATCATATCCAATTTCCCCATTTTATTTCAAGAACACAGTACCATTTCATGTTACCTACAAAAACACTGAAAAGACTGGAAAGCAAACAAGGGAAATAAAGCTCTCATCTGAACACATCAACAGATTCCTCAATTTAAAAAGTTAACAGAAAGAAAGAGACAGAACTATTACTCTCAAATGGCCTTGAGCAAATCCTCAGCACTGCTAACATTGAAAGCACCGCCTTCCTCCAGATTCAAGATTTTCACAACCCCATCTTCGACATACATGGCATACCTCCTCGACCTCACTCCAAGCCCTATCGGCTTGTCGCTCAAATCCAGCTCACACCCAATCGCCTTGGTGAAATCGCCATTGCCATCGCTCAACAACAAAACCTCATCCCCCACTTTCAAATCCTGCTTCCACGCCTTCATCACGAACGCGTCGTTAGCCGAAATACAAGCGATGGTATCAATGCCCTTCGCCTTGAACTCGGCGGCTTTCTCGACGAAACCGGGAAGATGCTTCTGCGAGCAGGTAGGGGTGAACGCGCCGGGGACGGCGATAAGGATGGTCTTCTTGTTGGAGGTGAGGTCGGAGACGGAGACGGTCTGGAGCTCGTCGGAGGAGTCGAAGTAGGAGAGGGTGGCGTCGGGGAGCTTGTCGCCGACGGAGATTATGGCGGAGATTTTGGGGACGGTGGAGAATCTTAGGGTTTGGTGGCGGCGGAGGGGGCGAGGGGCGAACGAGGATGAGGAGAAGAGGGAGGAGGGTTTTTTGTACGGGGAAAGGAGAGAGAAAGGTTGTTTGAGTTTTGGGGTGGATGAGGCGACGAGCCTTGTGACGGCGAATGTAGCGGTTGTTGCGGTGGCTGCTGCCATTGTCGACGGTGAATGTGTGGGTGAGTGTGTGTGAAATGCAGAAGAAAATATTATAAAGAAATGTTTTTGTGTATAGCGTGGGGTGGGGTTTGGCTTTTGGATGAACTTTGGGGATTTTTGGCGGATATTACAATGAGTGGTCACTTACAGTTAGAGGTGGCAAACCCGAGGGGCTAGGCTGCAGTTTTTTAGGCCCGAAAAAAGTCGGGCCAATTTGATCCGGCCCGATAACCAATTAGCCCGACTTTTTCGGGTCGGTTCGAATTTTTTCTACATATAATGTATGCATGGGTTGGAATGGGCTAGCTCGACCCGACCCAAAAGTTCGCAAAAGTCCATCGGGCTCGGGCCGAGCGAGCTCATTGCCAGCTCTACATACAGTTACGGAGTGAGAGAGAGCTGAGGAGAAGAAAAAAAAGCAAAAAGTATTGCGTCCCAAAATTGATAAATACACTCATCTTTGTATAATTACAAAAATTTCATTCACATATTATCTTTACTTCTAACGATGGCATACCCGGTTATTTGAAGGATTATGTCCATGAGATCCGGAAATGATGGCAGTGATGACCATGTTCTTATTGCTTTTTATGTTATTTCCTTTATTTTAAAAAATGTTTAATTATTGGATATGCTATGGAGTTTGTTTGCACCATTTTGAGGTCATTCTAAAAAGTCACTGGAGGGCTGAGGGGACAAAATTAAATTAATGAAAATTATCTGAAGTTTTTATTTTATCTGAAATCATTTTCTCTCTTACTTTTGTGAGAATATTTTTAATAAAATTAGTACTCCTTTAATAAAATAGCCACACAATACCCGGTTATCACCATCAGAAGTTTTTAATTGAAAAAGTGTAACCAAAAATTAATAGTAACTCCTTTTGCATAAACCAAAAAAATATATATATACATATATTTAGGGAAAATAGTATTTTCGTCCGGTAACTTGAAAATTTAATTATCTAAGTCGTCACATTTAAATTTTAGTCTATTTTTTTTTAACATTTAGTCCAATTTTAATCAAAATTGTATAATTTATTGTAATTACTAACTAGAACCATGGCGTAGCCAGGATTTACGATCAGTGCAATCAAGATTTTTTTCGTTTTGATGGGATAATTGTCGAGCCGAAAGTTTTCAAAAATAGAAAATGAAAAAGACAAATCTAAAGGCCGATACATTGCAACAATATTTTGTAAAATTTTATAATCTCCAATTCCAACTTCTCTAGAATAAACTTTTGGAGAAGTGACTTATCCAAAAGTCCATTCTAAATTAATCACCAAACAAATATTAATAGATTTTTAGATCCAAAAATTTATTTGAAAAGTACTTCCAAAAATACTATTCACTATCAAGTTCGGAACATATCTCTTTCTATATAATAAACAAGACAATTATTCATCCACTCATATACCTTAATTGAGCCAGATAATTCTTAATTTTTTGGGCCCTACCCATTTTTTTTTATATAAACTAGACCTTCATTGAATTTTCAATACGGTTCAAATCAAATTTAACAAGATCAGTCCAATTTGAGTGCGGTCCACCAATCGCACTCGTCCTAAAATGACTACGCCACTGACTAGAACCGATGAGTACTACTGTGACTAAGAATTTTCGTGATTTGACGCAAAAATTGACACGTGAAATAAAAAACAAATGACACACAAAATTTGCGTATTTTTATCTTGATGGAAATTTTTGCTCCAAATCACCAATATCCCCATTTTTTTAAACATGTTTGTAGCTCACCGGTTTTAGTCAGCAATTTTTGATAAAATTACACCATATTGGTTAACAAACAGACCACACAAAGTTCAACTTGCTTCTGTTAACAAAACCTAAAGAAGGTGTTTAAAAAAAAAAAAAAACCTAAATAACACTAAACATTAGGCTGCAATTTTGGATCAACATCAACTCTGGCCACCCCTTCGCCGCCGAGTTTCGGCGCCTCAACCTCTCCCACCACCATCCCCGCCACGCCGCTAACCTCCCCTCTCAAAATCCTCTCCTCCGCCTCCTCATCCACGTAGTTCGGATCGTTCTCGTCCAATGCCGCCGGCGCCGCCTCGTCGGCGGGTCCTTCCCACGTGTACTTCCCGCCGTGGCCGGATTTCGGCTGCCGGCCACGTGGCAGTCCGTCCGCCGGACGGCGATCCTTCCGGTGAACGCCTTTGTCGATGAGTTTCTTTTCGACGTGTTTCAGCGTGTCGAGATTGTGAGTGTCGAGAATTTCCACTTTCTCCACGCGCTTTCTTCCTTCTTCGTCTCGGCTAACCCCTCGAAACGTCACCGTTTCCTTCTTGTCGTCTATGTGCTGCATATTTGCGAGATCTGTTTTTGATCGGATTTAATTTTGCAGTAGAGAAATTAAATTGGATGTGCGTTTAATTAATGGAATCACTGTGTTGCTGGTGGGTTTATAGATAAAGGGAAGATGATACTCACGCAGTGTATGTGTGCCACGCCGATTGTGCGCCATTGCCACGTGCGTGTAACAGAATTGTGTTACGAGGATAGCATGGATAGGAACGATCGTGTAAACTATCCGAGCTGAGCCGAGATATTCGTTTACTTTTAGGCAAATTTTTTTTTTTCCTTTATCTAACACTAATTTGAGATTTCATCCTTTTTTTTTCGCTTTTGACAAATAATCTTTTTCTCAACAAAAAATTGAGATTTGGTCTCTTACCGCTATAATAGCTTCTTTTTGTTGGTGATGTGGCGTTTTTATTTTCAAAATTTTTAATTTTCATTTAAAAACAATATTTAAATGTTACATGGCATCCTAAAAATTCGAAAAACTATTTTAAAATCTAAAAATTTATTTGAAATATTAAAAAATATTTTAACTTTGAAATAGAAAAACTCAAAATTATTTTGAAAGAGTTGTTTTAAACTAAAAGATGTTTAAAAAACTAAAAAATTGTTAAAAATCTAACAATTATTTGAAATATTAAAATATAAAATAAAAAAATCTAAGTTTTTACTCTATTTTTTATTTTATAAAAAATCAGATATTTTTTTTATAAAAATTTCAAAAAGTCTTTGTTTTTAATCCATTTTTAGTTTTTCAGACAAATTTCCGTCTTTTTGAACAATTTCCGACGTTTTAAAATAGTTTATAATATTTCAAATAAATTTCAGATTTTTTAAAATAGTTTATCGTTTTTTTTAAAATTTTCATATTTATAGTTTTGTAATTTTAAAATAATTTCGTTTTTTTATTTTTAGTTTTTTGCAAAAGCTATCAGATTTTATATATTTTATTTTTTAGATTTTAAAATATTTTTTTGAATTTTTTAAGACTTTGTTACAAAAATTCAAATAATTTTAAATTTTAGTAAAACAATTTTCAGAATTTTTAGATAATATTTTTCAGATTTTTCAAAAAAAATCTATTATTTAATTAATTTTCCCATCATTTAAGCCAACTAGGATGCCATGTAAGATTTAAATATTATTTTATAAATGAAAATTAAAAATTTTGAAAATAAAAATATCAAATCAGCTCAACAGGTCAAAGTAACCTGCTATAGCAGGTAAGAGGATCAAATCTCAATTTTTTGTTGAGAAAAAGGACTATTTGTCAAAAGCGAAAAGAAAAAGGATGAAATCTCAAAGTGGTGTTAGATAAAAGACCAAAAAAAAAATTTTGCCTTTACTTTTATACAAGCTCAACCCGAGTTCTCTTCAGATTTTAACTTGTTCATTTTCGTTTGATAAAATTATTTAGTATTTGAATTTGTTCACGAACTTATTTGTGAATGTATTAGTATTCGAGTTCGTTTCTATTGCGTGTTTGTGAACAATAAATAATTTTGTTGGCGAATAATAAACAAAAAACAAACAAACAAAATTACGTTTGATGAGTTCGTGTTCATTGCAGTTTCGTGGATAAATTCAACTTTAATTCATGTACTGATGATACATTTTTTATATTGCAACTTTAATATTTTTTTCATATTATGTAGAAGCATAGATTATATTATACATTTATTTTTGTAAATAATTATATTATACATTACTATTAAAATTATATTTGTTTAACTTTTCAATAATTATATTTAACTTTTATATAAAATTTCAGTTTTAAAATTAAGTATTTTAAATAAATAATATTATTATTTTACAATTGAATCATAATTGAGTCATTGTCGAGCTTATTTATGAACAATTATAACAAACACTACATGAGATTGTTAATGAACATTTTACAAACGGAAAATAAATGAGTTTCTATACGAGCTATTAATAAACGATTATACAATTGTTCAAGCTTTGTCGTTTATTAGAGGATTTCTAATATTTTTTAATTAATTATATATTCGATTAGCTAAATAAACGGACATAAAAATATGTTGTCCGAGCTTGTTCACAAGTTGTTTGTCAAACGTTGTTCATTTACAACCCTAATTGATCAAGTATCCAGTTTTTAAGAAATTAAATGAGAAATTTAACCTATAATAATCACAACCAAATGCACATGATATTGGAAGTTCGAAACGAATTTATGAGAATTCGAATTTCGAGATTCCGTACGTCCATTAAATTTTTTATAGGTCCAGGCCAAACTCGTTAATATGCAGTAAGTTGGGCTTATTAGGTTGAAGGGTAGAGATGTTAAAAGGGTCACGGTCCGTTGGCCCGGACCGTTTAAACCGGGAAAAAAAGAGAGTTAAAGCCAGAATTATTTTGGCCTGTTTAAATTCGGGCCTTTTGGCCTAGGACTGTTTAGCCCGAGACCCGTTAGGGCTAGCGTAGGCTAACCGGACTAGCCCGCTAGCCCGCCAATTGTGTTTTTTTAAAATATAAATATATATTTTATTACATATTACCTATTATTAAATATATTTTTTCAAACTCACTTGTCCTCGTGTTTAATAGGTATAAATATATAATTTTTAAAACCATGACTTATAGTCATATGAATATTTTTTCAAAAAACATATTATTTTTTTATTTTATATGAGTATATATTATATAATGCTATCTTTTATTATTATAGTTTTATTTTAAAAATTTAGATCATGGAATATTTAAATTTTATAATTCTGTTAATGCAATATAATTATAAACTATGCAAGAACTTTTATAATGAATACTTTAACTTAATATGTTAAACTTAAATGTTATATATGTGCGAGTTTAAATTTTAGATTTAAATATATAATTTTTAATTTTTTTAAATTATAGCCCGATAGAGGCCCGCACTACAAAAAAATGCAGTAATTGCAACGAAATATTTGCGACAAATACTAATATTCGTTGCTAAAGTTGAATATTAGCCACAAAATTTAAAAAAATTGTTGCCAACTAATTCAAAGAACAAAAATAAAATAAGAGTTTAGTGTATTTGCAACGAAATAAAGTTAATCCATCGCTAAGGATAGCGACGAACATATAAAGTTTCGTTGCTAAATATTATTTGCAGCAAATGATTTAATATTCGTCGCAAAAAATATTTAATTTATGAATAGGTTAGATTTCGTCGCAAAATGTATGAAAATTAAATTACAATTGCAGCGAATTGTTTATTTCTTGTCGCAGAAATATTTAAATAATGTAAATTACAATTTTCTTTAAAAAAATATAAATTACGATTTATGTTTGCGGCGAATTATTTAACCTTCGTTGCAAAATTACAAATAGTACGGCATCGTTTTGGGTTTTTTCTTTTCCCCTCCCGCAATTTTTTCCCTCCCGCAATTTTTTTCCCACTCGCCACCGTCACTCCGCCGCTACCGTAGTTCAAGCCCACTGTGCTTTTCATCCGTCCGTGCGATCTAAGGTGTGTGGTTGTTTTGATTTTGATCTTCCGTTAATTATTGACCTGAATAAGCTGTTTCGCATTTGTTACTGCATTTTTATTTTACTTTATTTACTTTTTTAATCTCAGGCTGCATGCCACTTCGATTATCCGGATTTTATTTTCTTATTTTTTGTTGTTGAAAAACATTTTGACATTGTAACTAGGATATGTTTCTGGAGTTTTAGCTTCTGAATTTCGTGTTATTGTGTTGACTGAATAATTTTCCACTGAATGTTTGGTTGGATATATGTTTGGAATTATTTGTGTTTGCCTGTGCTAATGTTAGGAAAGTATTATGAAATGAAAAACAAACTGATCGTATTTGTGATTGTTGTACCATTTGGTTATAGAACAATTGATGTCAACTTCTGAAGGATTACGTTGTTCGATATGTACACGAGCAAGGATTGATGTCAAATCTGCCACCTCAAATTCACCCGCGACCACGCCTTCTTCCTCCACAATCTCCTCAACCCTGACGACGTCCAATCCATAAATTCATTGTTTTAGGGGAGATGGCTAATGTGGGGGATGGAAATGGGAATTTCAGTGCTCAGACAAGGATTGAGAGGGTTGTACAGAGACAAGATGCAATGACAGTGCTTGTAGTTTAGGAAAACCTGATTATACTTTCTCAGGGTGCTTGCTTGATTGTGATTTTTTGTAATTTCCAAATAACTTAATTGCATGCTTCTGGGCTTTAAAAAAATTTGCAGTATGAGACTCTTTCAGTTATGTGCAATGGTTGATAGAATCATAGAATATTAACTTGATTTGCTTCTTCTATGGAGCAGGAAGTCTGTCATATATCTTACATCAATCCTATGTCAAATTGAGTTGTTTGTATGGATTCTTAGATATTCTTTCATTAATTGAACCGTTTTACGGGAATCAAATCTGATAACCAGCTATTTCTCTGTCAAACTACGAAAAATCCTCTGTTTTTGTTTATGTATCAAGGATAATGTTTTACTCTGTTTTTTTGTGTGTAATTAGAATAAACTTCAGGGTACTTTTTGTAATTATCCCTAAAAGAATAACAAACAAGAAGTTAGTAAGGTCAAATATCTCGTGTGCTGTCAAAAATTGAAATGGTGCAAACATTTATCTGATGTAGGTGGTAACATTTTTGATGACTCATATATAGCAGAAAAAGGATGATCTATTAGTGATGACTCAAGTGTTGTACTTGGTCACTTTATTTGATGAACATCAATTAGATGAAGTTTCATTTTTCTTTTGCTTTATATTACTGGTAATTTCTCCATCTTACAATATCGTAACTTTTTTTCTGTTCATTTCTTTGTTGAATCATGTCTATTTTTCCTTTTGTGCTTTCATGATGCTTTGTCATATTATCTTATTTTCTCACCATAATTTTGTTAAGATGGTTATTATTTACCAATTCAAATGAGATGTTTTATTAAATGGATCTGGATTTAGTTTCAATATAAAATCAAATCCGAAATTGAATTGCTTTGGCGTAGGCCTGTTGCATATTATCAATATTCTGCCTGCTTTGCATTATCATTTGGACTCACACATGTTTTTGCTTTGCGTTTATCCTGTGTGATCTTCTTGTACACGAGGAACAAGAATTGCTTTGGGAGTGAAACAGGGGTTATCTAATTTTACTTAGATGTTTTTGTTGCAACACTTGTAATGAAAGGTAACCAAACTGACACGTTTTTTTATCTTTCAGAGTGACTAGTGACTAACAGTATTGTGCACATTTTTTTTTTATCTTTTTGTTCCTCATTTGTTGTTGGTTTTGTGCTTGAATCTCTAATGATGAAATTAAAATTTTATTTCTAGTGAATGTGTGTTCTATCATCTGTAGTGCTTATTATTGTTTTTATATAATGATGTTGGATTATGTTGTGGTTGGTGTTGCAATTAGTTTATTATGATTATATTGTGAAAACAGGTTTAATAATGGATTAATATAAATAAATAAAAATAAAAAAAGTATTAAGTTAGCGGCGAAATTCGTTGCAAATGTATTAAAATTTTGCGGCGAAATTTGCTGCAAAGTTTAAACATTTGCGGCGAACTTCGCTGCAAGTTTCAACATTTGCAACGAAAGCATGTTGTTTCGTCGCTAAAATTGTACTTTTTAAAAATAGAAAAGGTTAATAATTTGCGCCGAAAGTATAAAATTGGCCGCTAATAGTTGTTACATTTAGCAACAAATTGTATGATTTTGTCACTAATATTTTTTTTTAAGCAAAAAATGTTTAATATATTAGCAACGGTTTTTTTATGTTAGCGACGAAATGTTTCGTTACTAACGTTTTGTGGTGAAATAAATTTCAATCGCCACTGAAACCTTTGAGACGGGCCTACTGCAACGATTTTTTCGGCAAAAATTTTTTGCTACAAAAACACTTTCGCGGCAAAATTTGTTATGTTAGCAGCGAATATTTTCGTTGCTAAAAAACAAGTTTGTTGTAGTGCCGTTTAGCTCGAAGCCCTATAGGGCTAAGGCCAACCCGTTTAACATCTATATTGAAGAGTTCTATTTTGCAATTTCAAAAATTTTAAAAACATACTCCATCCTATTCAAAATAAATGTCTTTTTAGAAAAAAACTCACATATTAAGAATTATGCAAAATACCAAATATATCCTTAATTAATCATAAATGCCACATTGAAAATTAGTGTAAATACAAATTGGCCATTTATGCTTCCTAAAAATGCAAATAGCGTTTTTTTCTTTTTAATAGTACAAATCCTGAAAAGAGATGAAGTTAAGTGAAAATAAAACCCAAACACATGCTCGGTTACAACTAGGGGTGTCAAATCATGTTATCGTTTCGTGTTTCGTGTCAACATGATAACGACACGACACGATAAGGGAAAACACGAACACGATATGATAAGGATTTGCTTCGACACAACACGAACATGATAATTTTCGTGTCGACACGATACGACACGATAGTGACACGATAAGTCAAAAACAAAAAAATGATTTACACGTTAATACACGATAGCAAATTACACGATATGACACGATTTTACACGAAAATACACGACATAAATATACAAAATATCAGGTTATCGTGTTATTACCGTGTCACTAACAGGTAAACGTGTCATTATCGTGTTCTATCGTGCTTGTGTCGTGTCATTATCGTGTCGTTAGCTAACAGGTAAACGTGTCATTATCGTGCTCGTGTCGTGTCATTATCGTGTCACTATCGTGTTCGTGTCACTATCCTGTAAACATAATAAAAACACAAACACGACACGAAATTTTTGCGTCCTTATCGTGTCGACACGATAAGGACACGAACACAATAAGGCTAAACACTAACCCACTATTTTCGTATCGTTTTCATGTCGTGCTATCGTGTCGTGTCAAAAATTGTCACCCCTAGTTACAAACTCTCTGGGGGCTACTAAACGATTCTCAACAGCCATGTTTTTCAAAAAATATATTTTTAGTCATTTTGACCGAAAAATGATAGTCATACCCCCTTGTATCTTTTGGTAATTACATTAGAACCTCGATAATCTAATACCCGATTAATTAATAACGTCACTTAAATAATATTTTTGCCTGGTCCTGACTCGAGCACAATGTGTAAATTCACGAAATTAACAAGATAACACATATACGAGAATTTATATAGGCCACATGAAATATATAAATTAATAATTCATTAATATGTTTTACATTATGGTTAATCTATGGATACTTCATAAAAATCATTCAACTGCTATTTCTTTCTTGTTAAAATTGATGCAATTTTAAATCTCATCTCCGACTTTTGTTAAGATAGTAAGAACTTTTAGTGTGGTGTTTTCGTAGTTCAACTAAAAATTATTCAATATCATTATTGTTGAGCTTCTTTTTGGAAAGAGGTTCAAAGTAAAATTATTTGTTGGAATAATCCTTAGTGAATTACATCACTTTAATCCAGGAGCGTTCATATCGAATTATCAAGGATCAATACTAGATTGCGGAAGCGTACTGAATCCATAACAGTTGAATCCTGGGATTTGGCCTTCTAGGGATTTGGCCTTCTAGATCTACACGTCTCGAAGCTTTTCAGAGAACCCTTTAGTTTTCTCCGTAGGTTTCTTTCTGATGATGGGATAGCAGAAAAGAATTTCGTAGACGTATGACCTAGGAACCATAACCCTTATATAACTATGTTATATTGGGTATCCTATTTTAGCCCATCATTAAAACAGGAATAACCCGTTAAATCTCTACACATTAAAGACTCACACCCTATTAGATACATTAAAGCCCAATTTTTTAAACCTTATTTCATCACTTATAAAATGGGCTTAACCTTATTTGACAATCAACAATGCATAATTATTTCACATATAAACCCAATGTTGGATTATGATCCAACAATCTCCCACTTGGGCTATATGTCTAACCTTATAATTATGTATTGTAAAAGTAACCATATGAGCTCAACTTTGTTGTCATAACCAAATATATTTGTAACCAATCTGGTCCATTAATCGTACCAACATAGGATCAAAGTGGCATTCGTTACATTTATCGTGACTCGACCCATCAATGGTCACATATGCTAGTACAATTAAATGACATGGATCATGATGTGGATGTGTAGCATGAAAATTTCATGCAATGTGATCTTAATATGCCTATTTCCAACTGGTCCACCTTACCTTAGTGATAGGTGTGAGTTTTGCATGTATTTTGAGGCATATTTCTGGCTATAATGATGGGTAAACATGCACATACTCGCGTTAAATGTTACATATTCACTCCTTGTGGAAAAGATATTACACTTTGCTTATTTTGTAGGAATTTCATGATATATGAAGCAAATTCAACACGAATACGAGGATAGCAAAGTGGAAACACGGCGAATTGAGTGAGTATACGAAAAGTGAAGCCAAAAAGAGCGAAAGATGAGCGTCTAAGGAAAAGACAAGGAGCGCACGGGTTGGGCGTGCCTCAGGCACCACCCGTGTACCCCAGAATGAAGAAAATTTGAGCCTCTACATGGCGCACGGGTAGCCCGCGCTCCTACACACCACCCGTGCGCTCTACAGAGAAGGGATGATTTCACCGGGATGGCGCATGGGTAGCTCGTGCACCGACGCACCACCCGTGCGCCCTACAGAGAATGGATTATTTCAACGGGATGGCGCACGGGTAGCCCGTGCTCCGACGCACCACCCGTGCGTCTGTGCTGGAATCCCATAATCTGCAGCATATTGCCCTAAACTGAAAAGGGGTATAAAAAGGCTTTTTGAGATCTACAACACAAGACAAGAGTCTATTCTTGGAAGAAGACATCAAGGAGACAATCGGGTTGCATCGGAGCTTGAGGAACGGAGATACATCGAGAGATTGTCGACTTTCCTAAGTTTTTCTTGCTTCTCTTTTAGTTTCAATCTTTCATTTTCATTTGTAATGGCTTTGAACAATTTGTTTATGAGTTGTTTAGAAATCATGTGTAGCTAAACTAAAGAGATTTTCGGGTTTTGGAAGTAGATTAATGAACTCTTGTTAGATGGTTTAATCTTAGTTGAAGTTATTATCTTGAAGCCTATTTGAGTATTTTGAGCTTATTCTTGTTTTATCACTTGATCAATGATTTAACTTGATATATTGATTCATAAATCGAGAGATGAGTTTCAATATTAGATCTTGAATACTCGACACAAATATTTGCATGAATCGAGAGGTTTGTAAATATTTGTGAGGATATTTGATCTTTTAAACTTTTGGGAGTTGAATTCTTCATGTTGAGTAGAGATGCTAACATAAGTATTTCAATCTATGTTTTATATACATCTCGAGAGGGAGGATAAAATAGCTTTGTGATCGTCTTATAGGAATATTGATAATAACGTGGCTTGATTAAACCGGATAACAAGAGGATTATTAATCGAAACCTTAACTCGGAAATCCATTTCATTATCTTGATACTTCTATCATTTGTATTATCTTAATCTTGTGTTTTAGTGATTTAAATTGTCTTAATCTCAATACAACAATCATCCAATTTCGATCGTCTAAATAAAAATAAGACTATCTTAGATCAATACTTAGCATATTAATTTATTAGTCTCCGTGGATACGACCTTACTTACCCTATTCTATAAACTACACCGTACACTTGCGGTGAAGCTAAAAATAAGGCGAACAAGTTTTTGGCGCCGTTGCCAGGGACTAATACAATTTTTGGTGCTAATATTGCGATAGATAGAATTAATTTTAATTTAGACAATTTTATTTTTACATTTTGGATTCACCTTAATTCTTCATTATTTGACTTGTTTCTTTTAGTTCGGTCCATGTAGTGCATGAACACGCGCTCGAGGTAAGAGGACTTGATACCGCTTATACCTAAAGTCGAGGCTTTCGCGAGAAGAATCAGTCTACCACTAGACGGGTGAAAGACAACACAATCCGATAATGGGGATTTGAATGAGTTACCAATACCGGCAAACAATGGTGGAAACGAGTTACCGATACGGGTTCAACAAAGAAGCCATTCGTGATTACTTTCGACCACAAACGAATCGTAATTACGGTGGTATTGCCCATATTCCTATCAATGCCAACAACTTCGAGCTCAAACCGACCGATCAATATGGTGCAACAGAATCGGTTTGGGGTTCGCGAATCAAGATCCTAACTCTCACCTTGCACATTTTATCCAAATATGCAATACTATCAAAATGAATGGAGTCTCGGATGACGCCATAAGATTGCGCTGTTCCCATTCTCTTTACGGGATAAAGCGAGAAATTGATTGGGTACTTTGACGCAAGGCGTGTGTAAGCACATGGGACGAACCGAGCCAAAAGTTCTTGTTTAAATTCTTTCCACCGAGCAAAACTTTGCGGCTCAAAAGCGAGATTACCCAATTCCGAAACGCCACTCGAGTCTTTGTACGAGGCTTGGGAAAGGTTTCGGGATTTGTTACGTAGATGTCCACAACATGGGTTTCCAGAGGATCAATAGTATGTTTCTTCTACAATGGTTTAATGGGACAAATGAGGGCCTTTGTGGATGCGCGCAATGGAGGAGCATTGTTGGCAAGGTTTCCACAAGATGCCTTGAACCTTCTTGAAGAAACGGCTATGAACAGCTACCGATGGCCATCCGAAAGATCTAATGTACAACGAGTAGTCTGATTTCGGATTCGCACTCCAATTAAAACTTTGACGGCACAAGTAGCGACTTTGACAACTCAATTGAGTGTATTGACGAAGGGGCGAAGGTTACGAGCATGGGTAGTGAAACTCTTCTATATCCGATGGAAGAGGTAAATTATGTGAATAACCGGAATTTCAACAATTTCCTAATAATTCAAACCCAACGCACTACCATCCAGGGTTGAGAAATCATGAAAATTTTTCCTACGCAAATACAAAGAATGTGTTACAACCTCCGTCGGGATTTAATGCTTCAAGTGGAGGCGAAATGGGAAGGCAAATCGTCGTTGGAAGATGCACTCACCTCCTTCATAAATCAATCTAATGCATTCATGAATGATACGAGGAGCCGCCTCGCTAAGCAAGACTCTCGGATGGATAAGATAGAACAATAAGTGACAAGCTCGATAAAGAATGAGACTCAAATGGGTCAATTGGCTACAATTGTGGGTGGTCAACATCACAAGGGTCAATTTCCAAGTAATACGGAAATGAATCCTGAAGAACAATGCAATGCAAGGCGATTCGCTTACTTAAACGGTACGGAATATGAGGGGCCTAAAGAAAAATGCGGAATCAAACTTTCGGATGAAGCATCGAGGCCTAGGAAGTGGGAGAATCAGTGATGAAGGATGATATTGAAGAAAATAGGAAAGAAGAGAACAAAGAGGCGGAACAAACAAGTATTGAGAAGCTAAAATCATCATCTAACTCGAATATATCTAAGTTGCCTATATCTCTTCCATTTCCTCAAAGATTTCAAAAGAAAAAGCTTGATGATCAATTTGCCAAATTCTTTGATATATTTAAGAAATTGCACATTAACATTCCTTTTGCGACGCACTAGAACAGAACATGCCAAACTATGCGAAATTTCTTAAGGATGTTATATCAAAAAGCGGAGGATGACAAACTTTGAAACCGTGAATTTGACGGAAGAATGTAGTGCAATTATCCAAAGAAAGCTACCACAAAAATCGAAAGATCCGGGTAGTTTCACTATCCTCAGTGCTATTGGTGGTAATTTCTTTAATAAAGCGTTATGTGATTTGGGGGCAAGTATTAATTTTATGCCTTTGTCCATTTTCGGAAGCTTGGATTAGGCGGCGTGAAGCCAACTACGGTGACATTGCAACTTGCGGACGATCACTTACGTATCCAAGGGGAATTATTGAAGACGTGTTGGTAAAAGTTGATAAATTTATATTCCCCCCGATTTCTTGTTCGGATATGAAAGAAGATCGAGACGTTCCACCGATACTTGGACGTCCTTTCCTAGCCACGGGTAAAGCCTTAATAGATGTACAAAAAGGAGAGCTCACATTACGTGTTAATGATGAGCATGTTTTATTTTCTATATATAAGGCAATGAAATTTCATGATTCGGTGGAGAATTGTAATTTTTTTGATATAGTTAGTTCATGCATTGAGGATTATGTTGATCATACATTGTCTATAGATGATTTGGAATTTGGTCTAACCCACTCGTGCTCAATGTCGAGTGTTGTACTTGATTTTGATAACCAAGATTTGTACGACTATGTTTGTGCCTTAGATCATATGCATGAACTACCTAAGAGCGCAAGAGGCGATAACGCAAATTCATAAATAAGGGAGCCAAACTTGCAGATGTTGATCGAAGAGTTGAGGTCTCTGAAGAGCACACGGGCCGTGCGCTGGAGCACGGGCAACCCGTGCGTGACCCTGAAATAGTGACATCGACTCCGAAACTCAAGCAATTACCTGAACACCTCAAATATGCATTCCTTGGGGCAAATAATGCAAATCCGATAATCGTTTCATCTCTTCTCACTCCTACTCAACTTGATAAACTCATTAAGGGTTTTACGAAAACATAAGTCGCCAGTGGGATGGTCTATAACGATTTAAAAGGCATAAGTCCATCCGTTGTGATGCATAAAATTCGGATGGAAGATGTTTATAAACCATCAGTGCAAAACCAAAGACGACTAAACCCTATCATGCAAGATATGGTTAGGAAGGAAGTGTTGAAATGGTTGGATGCCGAGATAATTTATGCTATATTTGATAGTTCATGGGTAAGTCCGGTACAAGTGGTGCCGAAAAAAAAGGGGGTAACAAATGATGAAAAATGAAAATGAAGAATCGATTGCTACTAGAATCGTTCTGAGGGTGGCGAATTTGCATTGATTATCGAAAACTAAATGATGCCACTCGAAAGATCATTTTCCTCTTCCCTTTATAGATATGATGTTGGATCGCCTTGCAGTTATGATTATTATTGCTTTTTAGATGGTTATTCCGGGTACAATCAAATCATGATTGCGCCGGAAGACCAAGAAAAAACAACATTTACATGTCCATATGGCACATTTGCATTTCGTCGCATGCCATTTGGTTTATGTAATGCGCCCGCCACTTTCCAACGTTGTATGATGGCTATATTTCACGATCTTATTGAAAACGTTATGGAGGTGTTTATGGACGATTTCTCCGTGTTTGGTGATTCTTTTGATAATTGTCTTCACAATCTTTCCCTCTTGCAAAATGTGAAGAGACCAATCTAGTACTAAATTGGGAAAAGTGTCATTTTATGGTACACGCGATGGCATTGTACTTGGTCATCGAGTCTCTTCTGCAGGTTTGGAAGTAGATCGGGCAAAGATTGTAGCGATCGAGAAATTACCTCCTCCTACAAATGAAAAAGCTATCCGGAGCTTCTTGGGCCACGTTGGATTCTATAGAAGGTTTATCCGTGACTTTTCTAAAATTTCTAAGCCTTTGAGCCAATTGCTAGAAAAAGATGTTGCTTTCAATTTTTCCAATGATTGTTTGCAGGCGTTAGAAACGTTGAAGAAGGCATTGGTGACCGCACCAATTCTTGTCGCCCCAGATTGGAGCCAACCGTTTGAATTGATGTGTGATGCGACCGATTTTGCGGTGGGGGCTGTTCTGGGTCAAAAGAGGGAAAAGTTGTTTAGATCCATCTACTATGCTAGTAGAACACTAGACAGTGCTCAACAGAATTACACCACTACCGAGAAGGAGATGTTGGCGATTGTCTTCGCATTTGATAAATTACGATCATACTTGATTGGAACGAAAACGATTGTTCATACCGATCATGTGGCTATCAAATATCTTTTTGATAAGAAGGATGCGAAACCAAGGTTGATTAGGTGGATTCTATTATTGCAAGAGTTCGATGTGGAAATCAGGGACCGGAAGGGATGTGAGAATGTGGTAGCAGATCACTTGTCTCGAATTGAAAATCAAGAGGGGTCGCAAAGAAGCACGAAATTGATAAAAGAGGAATTTCCGATGAACGATTACTTATGCTCGAGGCAAAATTTCCGTGGTATCTTGATTTTGTCAACTATTTGGTCAGGGAGTTTTGCCTCCAAATCTATCGTCATATCAAAAGAAGAAATTCCTACATGACGTCAAATTTTACATGTGGGGACTGACCCCTACTCTTTAAGAGGTGTCTTGACAAAATCATAAGGAGATGCGTGCCTCAAGAAGAATGGGAGGGAGTCCTACAACAAATGTCACTCTTCACCCTCCGGACATTTTGGCCCAACCCGCACCGCTGCGAAGGTATTGCAAAGTGGGCTATACTGGCCCACTCTATTTAATGATTGCTATTTGTTTGTGCGACAATGTGACAGGTGTCAACGAATGGGCAACATTTCCAGAAGACATGAGATGCCGATGACAAACATAATCGAAGTTGAATTGTTCGATGTTTGGGGGATTGACTTTATGGGCCCATTTCCATCATCTTCGGCTATCAATATATTCTATTTGCGATGGAGTATGTATCCCGTTGGGTAGAGGCGATTCCTTCCAAAACAAATGATGCTCAAATTGTGATGAAGTTCCTTAAGAAAAATATATTTACTCGATTCGGCACTCCAAGAGCTTTAATTAGCGATGGAGGGTCGCATTTTGTAAATAAATTGATGAGCAACTTGTTGGCAAAATATGGGGTGAAACATAAAATTGCATTGGGATACCATCCACAAGCCAATGGGCAAGCCGAAGTAGCCAACCGGGAGATCAAACAGATTCTTGAGAAGATGGTTAATATCAACCAAAAGGATTGGGCATTAAAATTGGATGATGCTCTACTGGCGCACGGATCGCATATAAGACAATCGTTGGGCACATCTCCATATCAACTTGTCTTTGGGAAGTCGTGCCATTTGCCGGTAGAATTGGAGCACAAAGCATTTTGGGCGGTCGAGAAACTAAATCTGGATTTTCAAAAGGTCGGTGAAGAAAGGTTGCTCCATTTAAATGAGATGGAAGAATTTCGGGATGAAGCTTACGAAAATTCCCGACTTTACAAAGAAAGAACCAAACGATGGCACGACAAAATGATTAAGAAACGAGAGTTTTTACCAGGGAACCCGTCGGCCTTGTACAATTCACGCCTTAAACTTTTTCCGGAAAACTCAAATCTAGATGGTCGGGCCTTTTGTGATAAAGAAAATATTGAATCCTCCCGCGTTGTGGAATTGTTAACAAAAGATGGTGAGACTTTCATGGTAAATGGCCGAGGATTAAACATTACTTCCACCGAGGCAATCAAGAGAGGTGACATCCATCACCTTGAGACCCGTGACGGAACAAAAACAAAGGCCAAGCTAAAGACGTAAACTATAGCGCTTGTTGGGAGGCAACCCAACGGTTTTTTTGTGTGGATTTCATTTTTTAATTTTTTTGTGTGTGTTTTATTCTAATTTTGTGTGTTTTTAAAAAAAATATAGAATTTTTTTTTACCTGAATTGATGTACGGTGGGCACGGGTAACCGTGCGCTAACGCACCACCCGTGCGCCCTACGAGAGGGAGGTCTCTCGGGATGGCGCACGGGTAGCCGTCAGGCGTCGACGCACCACCGTGCGCCTTCAGAGGAGCATAAATAAGCAATGGATTTAAAATCGCTTCTCTTATCAAACTCTCCCAATCGCACGCCCCATCCCTCATCCTTCCTTGTCTTCAAAAATTTCTTGTAGTTTTCACCTAAATTCTCCATTTAATCACTCCCCATCACATTAGAACCACAATTTGCATTGTATTCAAGTTTGATTGAAGAAAATTGAAGATAAAGCACCTAGGGTTCAAGTTGTTCACTGATTCGAATTCAAAATTCCTAAGAGCATCGTTTTTCCTTGTGAATTTCTTGTCAATTATGTAATGGGAATCATGATTGGTGATAGCTTTGATATTTTTGCTATGTTTTGAATGAAATCTTCTTTAAGGCAATTTATCAAACACTTTGTGGGCATGTATAATTGAGGAGATTTTGGATGAAATATTGATGAATAAGGCATGGCCAATGATTATTTGAGCTTTTAGTTAAATACTTTTCTAGAATGGCCATAATTCTTGCTTGCTTGGGGTAGTTGATCGATCAAAGTGAAAGTAGGGAAGTGAATTTGCATCACCTAATATGTTAGCTTTAATCCCCTACTTTGTTGTTGCCATGGATGCTACTGGGATGCTAATGGAATGTATTTCAGGTACAAATCCTTCATGGCCGAGCGAAGAAATCCCTAGGGTGGAAGGAGACGTGCACGCGAGGCGGCACAACGAGATGTGGCACCGCTAGAGGTAGACCCAAACAGTCCCGTGGCATATGGGGTTGTATTGACAAACGCAGATGATTTTGAGCGATGGAATCGCTTGGTTGGTCGCCAAATAGCTCCATCCCGCTATGCCGACGATGACTGTACCCAAACTTTGGGGATACATGAGGACGTTTGGCGTCTCTTCGCAAGGTCGGATGGACCAATTTCATGAGCCGAAGGTGGCCGACCTTTAAACGATTCACATTGGAGTTTTTGAGTACCGTAGAAGTACTCAAACAAGGCGGGACTTTTGAACCATATATGATACGATTTCAGTTGGGGAACGTTCGTAGACAACTATCTATTACCCAATTGAACACCATTTTTGAGGTTCCAACGAACGCTGCATGCGACCGATGCCCAATTATGATCAATATGACTTTTGGAGAATGCTGGTGGAAACACCACAAACGGGGCCTATGTTGTATGCCGCACGACCGCCAAAGCCTCTTGATCCGGAATCCAATTTTTCGATACATACAACGCGTGACTACATCCTCCGTGTTCGCCCGAGAAAATATTGGAGGATGACTACTAAGGAGCTGTATCTACTATGGTGTATGCTCACAAATACACCCTACAACACACCAAATTTGTGAGCAAATAGAACAGTTAGCTAGGCGAGAAGGGGGGTACGATTTCTATAGGGGGCCTCATTACCCCTATCGCCCGGCATTTCAACGTCGATTTCCGAGGCTTGAGCCTATTCCGGCAGCACTCGGGTTAATTTGGCATCGTTGCACCACATGAAGTTCATAGCAAACGAAGACAACACATTGGTACTTCTACAGAAGAAAGGTCTTGGCATTTCCGTTGCCTAACCCGCCATACACCACAGTCGATACATTGGCGGACACCACCAACTTCCTAATGAACTCTGACGCACATAACCGAATTACGGAGGCTATAGATGCAAGGAAGAGGGGCCGAGTTGAAGGCTTCTAGGATGAGGAAGATTTGGTAGCGGAGGAAGATGAGATACATGGAAGAGAAATGGGGGTGGAACCTCATCACCCCCAAATTGGATATGATATACCCGAGTCCTCACACGGAGGCGCTTACCCCCAACGTTCTCAAAGCGGGTATCATCCCGTAACTTCTCATAGTGGAGGGCCCCAACGCGGCACTGATTTTCAAGACATGATATATGTGTCTGGGGAGGACTTGCGTCGGCAAGGAGAGGAGTTGAGGCAGCAGGGGGAGGATTTGAGGCAACACCGGGCTGATTTTCTTACGTTCAGCGAGCGCTATGATCGGCGTTCCGAGGAGACGTGGCAAGTGCTCCAACAGTTACAAATGTGGCATATTTCCCAAGACCACTTTCCGCCGCCTCTCCCATAGTGATTCAGGTATATCCCCACTTTTCGTTATTGAAATTCTATTTTTCCCCTTAGGACACTATAATTTCATTCAAGTTTGGGGGGAGAGATAGTATTTTAATATATGAAAAGTGTGGATAAAAAAAAAATAATCATGCATTTCGTGTTTTCATATAGTTGCATTAGAGCATTCTAGGTGGCATTGCATTAGAGCACATTTATGGCTTTAGCGCGTCTATTGCTTTCGTAGTGGTTAGAGAGTGAGTTGACCTGGCTTGTTGCAACTTGTTTTTTTGTGTGGTGATTTTGAAAGATTTGTATTGTTGGAATTGGATGACGAGTATGAGTTGATTGAGCCTTGAATAGATGACATTGAGCATGTTTATATGAAAAACTTGGTGTGATGCTTTGAATTACATTTTGACAAGCCTGTGAGCTTTGAGCCTTTACTGCTTATATCTTGTGCAGTCTTGTTGTGATTGAGGGTAATCATTCGTGTTGTCAGAATTCTAGAACTTGCTTGGGTATCTCTGTCAAAGCCACATGTTGTATGCAAATTGTGAATGTGATAAAAGGCCATCTTTGTTAGCCTTTCAAGCCTTTTGCTTTCCTACAGATGATGAAATTCCTTGTTAGCCAAGTTGAGCCTATTGCCTATTCTTTTGATAACCACAAGATTTAAGCTTTGAACTTGATAGATCCATCACCCTAAACTCGAGTGTATAACGTGGAGTAAAGAGAATAAATGGAGTTGAAGGAGTGGGAATTGAAAAGTGGGATAATTGGTTAATTAAAAAAATCGAGGCTATACTGTGAATTCTCATAGAAACGAACTTGGGGGCGAAGGATTGTAATTGAAGGCGATTCTCAAAAGAAAGAAAGAGATGGAAATAAGGAAAGTTGATAAAAATAAGGGATAATTGGAGTAGCATAATGAACTATTATGTAGAGGATTGATATGCTCACCAGTTATATGCTCGAGTTTGAGTCACTTTGTCCAAAATTTCCTACCCTAACCAAAGAGCCTTCGTTACAACCAAATAAGAAAGTCCTTTTTGATTCACAAAGTGCATACATTCTAGTGGCGGAGATACGAGACGAATTGCAAGCTTATGGTAATTTTGCGACATTGAATTGATTCGAGTGTAAACACGTCCCATATTCTCGTGAGATGAGCGTATACACATAACTTTGAGAGTTGGAATTTAGAGCATTTCACTTTGTTTTACTTGAGGCGTGTTCTTTGATCAGATATTTGAGGCTTGATTGGGTTGTGCTCAACATTCATGACGAACAATATGGATCTTCTTGTGGGTTCTCTGTGTGTGCTGTTATTCTTATCTCCCTGTTGTGCCTTATCGTGTTCTAAACATTATTGATCGGGACGGTCAACAGTTTAAGTTTGGGGGATTTTGATAGGTGTGAGTTTTGCATGTATTTTGAGGCATATTTCTGGCTATAATGATGGGTAAACATGCACATACTCGCGTTAAATGTTACATATTCACTCCTTGTGGAAAAGATATTACACTTTGCTTATTTTGTAGGAATTTCATGATATTTGAAGAAAATTGAATACGAATACGAGGATAGCAAAGTGGAAACACGGCGAATTGAGTGAGTATACGAAAAGTGAAGCCAAAAAGAGCGAAAGATGAACGTCTAAGGAAAAGACAGGGAGCGTACGGGTTGGGCGTGCCTCAGGCACCACTCGTGCACCCCTGAATGAAGAAAATTTGAGCCTCTGCATGGTGCACGGGTAGCCCGCGCTCCTACACACCACCCGTGCGCTCTACAGAGAAGGGATGATTTCACCGGGATGGCGCACGGGTAGCCTGTGCACCGATGCACCACCCGTGCACCCTACAGAGAATGGATTATTTCAACGGGATGGCGCACGGGTAGCCCGTGCTGCGACGCACCACCCGTGCGTGTGCGCTGGAATCCCATAATCTGCAGCATATTGCCCTAAACTGAAAAGGGGTATAAAAAGGCTTTTTGGGATCTACAACACAAGACAAGAGTCTATTCTTGGAAGAAGACATCAAGGAGACAATCGGGTTGCATCGGAGCTTGAGGAACGGAGATACATCGAGAGATTGTCGACTTTCCTAAGTTTTTCTTGCTTCTCTTTTAGTTTCAATCTTTCATTTTCATTTGTAATGGCTTTGAACAATTTGTTTATGAATTGTTTAGAAATCATGTGTAGCTAAACTAAAGAGATTTTCGGGTTTTGGAAGTAGATTAATGAACTCTTGTTAGATGTTTTAATCTTAGTTGAAGTTATTATCTTTAAGCCTATTTGAGTATTTTGAGCTTATTCTTGTTTTATCACTTGATCAATGATTTAACTTGTTTGATATATTGATTCATAAATCGATAGATGAGTTTCAATATTAGATCTTGAATACTCGACACAAATATTTGCATGAATCGAGAGGTTTGTAAATATTTGTGAGGATATTTGATCTTTTAAACTTTTGGGAGTTGAATGCTTCATGTTGAGTAGAGATGCTAGCATAAGTATTTCAATCTACGTTTTATATACATCTCGAGAGGGAGGATAAAATAGCTTTGTGATCGTCTTATAGGAATATTGATAATAACGTGGCTTGATTAAACCGGATAACAAGAGGATTATTAATCGAAACCTTAACTCGGAAATCCATTTCATTATCTTGATACTTCTATCATTTGTATTATCTTAATCTTGTGTTTTAGTGATTTAAATTGTCTTAATCTCAATACAACAATCATCCAATTTCGATCGTCTAAATAAAAATAAGACTATCTTAGATCAATACTTAGCATATTAATTTATTAGTCTCCGTGGATACGACCTTGCTTACCCTATTCTATAAACTACACCGTACACTTGCGGTGATTCTCAACTTCAGCCTTATAGGATTTAAACACGTCTAGTGATTGTGACTTTTCATGAATGAGAACTTGTAGCCATATCTAAAATATCATCTATGAACTTTAATGTATATATTCTTGACCATTCCAAATAACCCTAGAGAGTGGTCTACAAATGTTCGTATATATAATTTCTAAGACGCCCGAAATCCAATTGGCTACAAATCTTTTTTATTGGTTTGTTTTTCTACTTATACCTTTTGTACTTAAAAGTAGGGACTTGTTGGATGAAACAATAGTATCTGTCAAATAAAGGTTATTGTAAAGAACTGGAATTAACCAATTTTGAATTATGAGACAAACTAAATTTTCAATTTCTGAATGAACAGGAATAACTGAATTTGTCCAAAGCAGAAATAGAAGTCAAGTTCCAAATAAACGTCTCATCAAGATTCAAATAAAATTCAGATCTTAACAATAATCTATATTTTCCTATTATTTCAACCATAATTGTATTGCATTTGCCTATTTTGAAGTATCTTTCACCATCATCTAACTTTTGGCAATGGAGACAACCCCTAATAAATACACTGGTGTGAGTTGATGAACTAAAAACTTTCCACCATGTGTGCCAAGAAACCGAAGTTAACTTAACCTCAAAACAAACCATAACTAAGCAGCATACCTTATCCTTCTAGATTTTTAATTCCTTGGCTTTTATTATTTGAAGTTAAGGCAATATTAGCCCTTTTGTCTCATATTATTTTAACCATTTCTCTTTCCGAGCGCAGTATGAGATGACTCATTTAGAGAGTAAAACTTTTTTTAACTGTCGATTCACCTTAAATTGGCTAAACTGTGTCAAAAGAGATCAAAAAACTAAATACACTAGCAAGTCCTCTAAAGCAATACGAGACTTCATAGCCAATAGCTTTACTATAACAATCAAACCAACTTTAACTACACATTGGACAACTCAATTCAATAATCTTTCATATCTTTCTCAAATAATACAAGAAATGAGATTTTCAAAATCTTGAGGGATATTGGTCTGAATGAGGGATACTTTAGTAGTCATCATCCTTACAAATTTGTTTGATATAATCATATTTATATCTACGGTGGATTATTATGGTACTAGATGGTATTCGGCATATGACTCGACCTCTCAATTATTGAACTTCTTGGTTATATAGGTAAAGTATTGCCATATGATTTGACCTCACTTTTAACCTAATCATTCAAAGTTATTAGTAGTAATGGGTCATGATTAGGAGCCTACATCCCATCTTTAAGAGTTTTATTATTATTATTATTTTTTGAGATGACTTTAAGAGTCTTAATTAATTAAGTCGTCGGTAAATATTTAGTTTAGTATATACTCTTCCCTCCCAATTATATAGTCCAATTTGACTTTTTACACAAATTAAGAAAAATATTGAAAATTACAAATATGCAAAATCTTTAATTGAATTGCCCTTATTTAATGAATAATGCAAATCACGAACAACATATTAAACATGGTTATCACAGTAAAATAATGGAAAAACGCTATTAAATGTAGAAAGTAAACTTTATATTTGGGACATCCAAAAAAAAACTAATAGATTATATATTTGGGATGGTCGGTGTAGTTAATTATAAATTAATGAACTTATTAAAATCTACACATCTTGGATTTTTGAAGTTTCTACTATGCTTACTACTAATCTACTATGCAAGACCAAAAATCAATATCGGAATATGTTACATTATTGATTTCGGTGCATGTTATTCAATTATTGATTAGCCTTTATATTTACCAACTTAACATTAAAGGGCAGAAACATTATTTTTTCTTTGAAAAAAATAATTTCATTTATTAACTTAAACTAGCAATATATCCATAAAAATAAAAATAAATATGTTAAAAACAATAAAGATGAACTATTAAAAAATTCGTATCATCTAGGTTAATAAAAAAAATCGGCTTAAACTCTACAATTTTGAAAATTCTATAGTGCCTAGAATACATGTGGTTCAAGATATGCAATATATTGAAAACCATAATCTGATTCGTTATCTCTATTCGTCGGATTGAAAACTTGTTTTTCTGGATTGAAAACTTGTTTTTCTGAATCGTCTGCACAAGAAAAAACACTGAACCAAGACGGTGATAATAGGGGCGACCCTGGGGCGGTGCACGTGGTGCCGCCGCACAGGCCCCCCTGACTGTAAGGGCCCCGGAATTTTAATTATTTATTTTATATGTATATATGTTGGATATATTAATCAAAAGTTTAGATGGTGAATAATTTATTGACTTGGCACAGTGGTTGTGATGCTTATTATGTTCCTCATGGTCATTAGTTCAAATCCCAGTAGTACCTCGAACTATTTGGTTTTTTTTTCTGCCTTTTTATCTAACTATTTGGTTTTCTTTTTTGCCTTTTCATGTAATTATATTTTTTCTTTTTGCAAACATAAGTCAAGATTCCTTTTTGCCATTTTATGTAATTATTCTTTTCCCGCCTATCTATCCATCTAACTTGTTTTTTTTTAATCTAACTTTACATTTTTCTTTTGCAAAACCAAAAAACATAATTGAAGAATTGAAAGAGCCGCCCGCCTTAAGTCCTCATTCCTTCCTTCATATTTTCCATTTTTTTTTCTTTTAAAAATGCAAGAAGATCAATTTTTCATAGCTAATTTATTTGTTTTTTTTGTCTTTTCTCTATGGTAAATTATATTGAACAATCTTTTTCGTAGTTTATTTTAATAAGGTCAAAATGTTAAAATTGAGTATTGTATTATATCTTATTTTTTAATGTTAAATCAATGGAATTTCATTTGTACAATTGATTTTATTATTTTTAATTTTTTATGTAAACACAAGGGCCTTTTTTTATTCGCTCCAGGCCCTCGAATCTTAGGACCGGCTCTGGGTTATAAACCAAACGCTACACAGACGAATAGACGATGAAATCACAAACGAGAAAAAACAAACAATTTAGATCTGTGTAAAAACCACTTATTTAGGGCAAAAACTTGTGTAATACGGTCGCCCAGCAGTGCGACGAGTGATATTTTTAATGTAAAAAATACTTTTTACACTAAAAGTATCACGTTTTACCCTAAAAGTGCAATTTAACGCACCATGCGACCGTCTTACAAGAGACCTACTCTTTATTTAGAAAGTAAATTGATAAAAAATGTAGATGGATGATTTCAAATAAAGAAAAAAAAAAGCAAAAAAATGGCCAAAAATCACGCCAACACTAGAAGAGAACCAAAAGAATGAGAGAAAGGTCACAAATATTAATGAATCTTGATATTTACCATTTTATATTTAGAAAAAGACTTTTGACTTAAAAAGCATATATAGGAGTGTTTGCAAACACGAAAAATAAGTCTTTTTCAGTTTTTTGCTTAAAAAAAGCAATTTTTAGTGTTTGCATATACCAATTTCGCTTCTAATTCTCGCTTTCATTTAATCGAAATCTAAAAAATGAGAATGTTGCTTTAGATTCTCGCTTTACTCGCTTCTAGTTTGAATTTTACAAATAAATAAGTATTTTTACTACTTTTTCAACAAACACTCCCAACTTCTCATTCTCAACTTTTAATTCTATTTTCAAACACTATCAACCTCTGATTCTCACCTACTTCTACTTCTGCTATAACTAGTAATTCCACCCGTGCGTTGCACGTGTATCAGTATTCCAGACGTCGGATTTTAGTTAAATTGGTAATATTTTAGATTTATCCTTTATCAATATGTCCTTATTTTTAATTTTGATTCCTTCACCCATAAAGAGTTTATGACTTTTTACAGTAATAAATACATGCAACTCATTTTGATAAACTAATTATATTAAACAACTAATAAAAAAATTATATTAAACAACAGTAACAACTATATAAATTTATGAACTTTCAAATGATATTACTGAAAAAGAGAATAGAAATCGTACAATTGCTCTCTATGTTTGTTCTATGTCGTTTATTTCCAATAATTGTAGACCCGTGAGTTTTGGCATTCGATCAACAATGCAGACACTAATCAATCAAAAGAGATTGTAAAACCCGATGCAAAGTTTTATAGATTAAGAAATAATTATGCTTTGAGCAGTTAAGAGAAAAAACAATTAGTACTTATAACTTGAACAATTGAATTCAATAGAAATAAGTTAACGTCCAATTGAATCATAAAAATCAATGGTAAAAGATACATAAAATATTATCATAAATATTTCGTGGAATATAATTCGTCCATTTTAACTTTCCGTATTGAGTAATAGGAAAGTTTGAATTGACCCCGATTTACATACTATTTACAATATTGTTCTAATCTAAAATATCACTGAATATAAGAATTAAAAAGATCGGATATTTTTTTATTTTGGAATCCAAATTTTTATATAATATTTTCCTAATTTAATATTATTTATAATATTTTTCTAATTTATATTCATACATAATTTAGGAATACAATAAAAGTCAACAACCAATTAGTGGATAAAAATCAAAGCTATATATAGTTTTTAAAAATTATATACGTTCACTACTATGTTTCTTTTAAGCATAAAAATGGAAGATTATATATAGTTTTAAAAAATAATATACGTTAACTACTATAGATATATCTATATATATATATATAGATATACATTAACTACGATAGATATATCTTATAATAATAGATAGTCTTTGATATCACTGCTATCATTTTTTAAAATCTTATGACGATAATGCATCTTTGTAATGATGATGGCTTTTTAAAAATCCTAATTTATAGTTGTCTAAAATGATAGGAATATTGATAATGATGCATATATATTATTATGAGTAACATATCTTTTGGTAAACTTTGAATTTTAGATTCTTGATTTGCAATAATAAATGCAAAATCGATAACATATTTTTCCTCTCTAAACAATTATTACAAAGTCCTAACATTTGGTAACTTTTAGTATAATAATAAATTAATACGTAAAATACCATTTATAACAATAATTAATTGTTGCAAAAATCTTATTATTTGGTAATTTTTGGTATAATTATAATGGGGACAAAAGTCTTATATTTTTTGATTTTTTTCTTGTTTGTCTTAAAAAAATGGGGGACATGATCAACTTAGTGGTAACAGAGAATATAACAATCCAATATTTCGAGAGAATTTCGACATTTATGAATAAACTTATCGGCAATTAGCATTAATCGACACATTAGTATGTAAATGCAAGATATAAGGCTTTTATTATCCAAAAGCTATAAGACTTTTTATTCAAAAATTATAATATCATTTATATTTGTAATGAACATATAGTAAAAGTATAATTCAAATACAAATGTAATCAAGAATACTAATTTAAAAAAATTATACTAATTGCAATTGAACCAATACAAAACAAATATTGATATTTGTTCCAGAGCATGATATAAGAAACAAAAATTTCATTAATAATACTACATTGTTCATAGAAACACTCCATAAAAAAGTGACATAAAAAATGTTCAAATATAAAAAAAGTCTAGAAGTAGTTAAAAAATATCAATCATATATAATTGTAATCATTTTCCTTCTTGATAAACGCCTTAGTTTTCTTCAAAGAGCCGGTACTGGAGAATTCTGCCTCAAGCTTTCTTAGTGCCACCATCAAGATCCAAAAAAGAGTCAACATTCTCGTAGTTTGCATTTGTCCGGAAAAAACTTCTTCATCGGATAAATTAAGATAATCATGTTAAAGTATGTCATCAATGTGCTATCTATAAAAATTTCAAATAAAAAGAAAAGAAATGGTCCTAAAATCCTATCAAAAATATATAAAATTAATACCTTATCACCAACTGATTCAAAAAATATAGTGTATATAAGAAAGTGGGGGTGCCTTCGAAATAAATTGAGATTCAACTGATAACTGATAATTAAGACAAATGATAGAAGGTACACCACTATAACGTAACACTCCGCACATGAGCTACTCTTAATTTAGCCACCTAAATACATAATCATTAAGTAATTAGTGGACAACCATATATAGTTGTTGGCTCAACAAATCGGAACAATAATATAATATAAGGAATAAAAACAATATCGAAGCGTCAATAATTACATAAAATACGACAAATGTAACAAAAAATATGTTAGTATGAGGAATAATACAAAAACAAACAAATTATACAAAAAAAAAACTTAAAAAAAATACAACAAAACTATCAAAAAAAAAAAAAAAAACTCACCAAATCTTTTCCGTACAAATCTACAATATAGTGTATATAAAAACCCTTCCTTATTGCAGTATTCGAGTTCAATATTGTCGGTGTTGGCGGGATACTTGATGAAAACGGAAATAGAGGGGAACGTGAAGATGAAGCCATATTTGTTGTTTAGGCTTCGAATTTAGTATCAACAATATGAGAAAAAGTGATGAAGATATGTAGAAGAACAATAAAAGTGATAAAGATATGTTTTGAAACAAATAAAAGTTATGAAGATATGTAAAAGAATTGAAAGAACTGACGTTTAATTAGCTTTAGTTCATATAATTGTGGTGGAAAGAAAATTACCATTTATAATACACGTCCTATAATACAATGATATTTATATATTACAATGATCTTCTTATAATACATTCCTAATATAAGAATATATAACAATTACCATTTATAATTTATAATAATTACCATTTATAACTTATAATAATTATCATTTATAATGTTTAGAATTCTTTCCTAATATAATAAGCAGAAAGAGCGGGAAATTTTTTTTTCCGGACTTCTGCTATTATATATATATAGACAAATCACTTTTTCTAGAAGCAGAAGTTTTTGCAAACACTCCCATAGTTTTGCTTAAAGGAAAAATCCCGTCACGATCTAAGAAAGAGACGTGTTTATTAATTGGAAATTTTCATTTCTTTGTGATCACATTATGTATATTGGAAATTCACGAGTAAATTTCATGATTTGCAATTTCCGAAAATTATTTTCTTATTTGACAATTTTTATTTTATAATTTTTTTTGAAAAATAAATTTAACCAAACACCTCGACTGACCGGAATAAAGAATTAATCTCTTTCTTCTATTATTGGAGAAAATAAGTACTAAACTGAATAAAGATAAGTTAACTTCATAACCCTCCATTTCCATAAAGAAAATAGTAAAAGCATAAAGAAGTAAACGGAATGCTTTTAGGTTCTTTATATGTCTTTAGAGACCAAGACATTAGGAAAAACTTTAAAAAAAGAAATTAAAGTGGTGCATGACTTTGCTCATTGATTACGAAATGTTTGGATACTAAGGTCACCTCGTGACTTGGTATAGCATCCTACATTGAAGTGCCCTATTTTTCCGGAAATTGGACACTTGATATTTATTCTCTCACTACTTCCTATTTTTCGGGAGATAGACACTTGACATTTATCTTCTTATTATTTGAACACCTGACATTCATTAACACATCAAATGTATATATACACTTGATGTAGCATGGATAACACTTTCTCCATTAGTGTCGCACTTATTAAGAAGGTATAATGGATAACGTGAAGGACTACTAATACTTTTCAGATTAAAATCTAATATTTTTCAGCGATATGGTACAAAAACTAGTAGGTTCAAGTGAACTATGTACTAATACTTTTCAAATGGATTCATTGGGCTGGTTTTGTGCATCCGTCTAATAAATTTTGACCCATTAAGCCGTCTAACAGGAATTTTTGTCGTAAAGAAAATTTTTCTTTTTTTCCAGAAACAATCACACATTCCACAAAATTTTCAATCAAAAACAAAAATTTCGGAAATTTTTTCACAGCCAATCACGAACGTACATCCCAAAGCGCACTCCCCGTTGGAAAATCCCAAAGTGTTGTGACGTACTGAAGCTGACGCATCCACTATCCCATTTACCCCACCAAATATTAACAAACATATATTCCTTTAATTCTCCCGTACATAAACATGAATTGGAATTCCAACAGATTTCACAGACTCAAAAGCAAAAGCCAAAAAATTGGAGACCCACAAAATTCTCCTCTATTCTATATAAGTCAATCATCACACAGCTCAGTTCACGCAAAACTCGTGAAAATGGCTGAGAAAAAACCTACAGATTCAAAACTGAAAGTTGTGGTCTCCGATGAGAGCAGCGAAGATGAAAAGGAGTCCGGAAATGTTGATCTCGGGCTTTCGCTGGATAAACTGAATCTCGGCCCGAAAAAGAAGCTTCTCGTGCTTTGTCTTGGCGGGTTATTGGTTCACAGGGTTCACATGAGGAATAAGGCCACTGTTCGAGGACTTAAAGCCGACGTGGTTTATGGAAAGTTTTTGGGTAATTTTTTTGATTTTGGAATTTATAATGTTTTTTTGTTGTAATTTTCTGTTTGGTTTTTGCTAATGTTTTTTTTTAAAAAAATTTCTGGAACAGTTTTTAAGAGGCCTTTCTGCACTGAGTTTCTGAAATTCTGTTTCGAACGATTTGATGTTGCTCTGTGGTCATCTGCAAGAGAGTTAGCAAACACAACCTTTTCTTTTTCTTTTCATTTTGTTTAGGGATAATTATAAAAACATCCCTGAGGTTTGGGTTAATTACAACAAAACAAGACATATTTCAAAATAATAAAAACCTCAATGTTTTTTGTAATGAGCCCAAACCTTAGGGGTGTTTTTGCAATTATCCCTTTTGGTTATTCATATTAATCCACTTTTTTGTTGTTATATGCTAAAATCGTGTTTCTGAGTTGTTCAGGCACAATATAGATGGTGTGTTGAGTGAAATTACTGGTGGGATGAGGAGCAAATTCGTGTTTGTATGGGTAATGGGCATAATTTTTGGACCTATGGTTATTTATCATTTTAGATTTGGACAAAAAATATTTGGAATTCTAATTGTTTTGATTTTTTTTTTTTTAATTTTTATTCAGGGACAAGAGGAATGCAATGATTCTGGATTTCACTGCCTTCATAAAGAGGAGAAACCCCTATTTCTGAAGGAATTGAAGGACCTATGGGAAATTAAACCACAATATTCTGCCTCAAATACTCTGTTAATTGATGATGAACCCCACACAGCTCTTCTGAACCCTGTACTCAATCATTTCAGATTATATTTTTTTCTAATTTAACATTTCATCTCTTATTTTTCAATTATAGTTGTTATGTTTAATATATATTCTTCATTTTTTTTTTTTTTTTTGCAGCCCAACACAGCTATTTTCCCACAGCCATATAAGAAGCACAACAAGCAAGATAAGATTTTAGGTAAGCTATGACCAAATCAAAATTTAGGGGTAATTACAAAAATAAAACACAGTTTTGGACCATTAAAAAGAGACCTAGATATTTTTCAAAAAAAAAAAAAAAATTTAGGTTTGGTTGTCTTAAATTTAAGGTAATTGTAATATTTCTAAATAAGTCTGGGGTGTATTTGAAATAATTTTTACTTATGAAAGGGAACATACACAATCAAATCTTAAGGTGGTTTTTGTAAGTCTACAAAATCTCAGGTTTTTTTATAATTAGCCGGAACCTTAAGTTTTTTTTTTTTGTAATTAACCCAAGAATTTAGGAATAATTACAAAATACCCCTGAGGTTCGGGCTAATTACAAAAAAAATCCAGAGATTTTTGAGAATTGCAAAAAGCCCTTAGATACCATCCTCTATTTCCCCTTCATAAGAAAAAGAAAATATTTCAAAACTCCCTTACATTTATAAAAATATAATAATTACCCCTTTAAATTTAAGACAATCAAATTTGATCAAAAAATTTTGAAACATCTCTGGGTTTTTCTGTAATTAGCCCAGACCTAAGGGGTGTTTTTGTAATTGAAAAATAACAACAAACTAAGCTTTAATCTTACTATTTGGGGTTGACGGGTGTTTTTGTAATTATCCCTAAATTTTATTGCAATGGATTTTATTCCTCGATTTCCATCTTCTTCATTTCTAATTTTTTATATTCTGAAATTACATGTTTAATTAGGTCCAGATGGAGAGTTGCGAAAGTATCTGGATGGTCTTGTAGATGCCAAAGATGTGCCTTCTTACGTGAAAGATCATCCGTTCGGACAGCCTGCGATCTCTGAAACACATCCAGATTGGAACTATTATGCCAAGATTGTTCGTCATTTCGACAAGAAAAAAGAAGAAGGCGCTGAAACTTCTAATGTTGTGCTAAGTGAAGAATCGGATTGAGATGGGTTTGTTTGAAAGGAAAAAAAATTAAAAGTGCTATGGATATGTAAAGCACCTTAAGTACTATTTGTTTGTTTTGTTTTGCTTTAAGGTTTGGAGTAATGGGTTTACATGTATGGTTTCGTTTCCCCTAGAATATATTTGTTTCTTCATCGTTCTGGTTATCTTCTGAGTCTACTAAAAACTAGCGTATTTTTCTTGACAAAAACTAGGTTTGAATCGACATTGAATAATTTCCTTTTCTTGTACATGAGTGATCATGGAGTTCCCATATTAAAGCTGAAGTCGCATTGAATTAAGTTCTTTTTCTTGTACATGGTGATCATGGAGCTAGGGGTGACAAATCTTTTGTGTTGGACCTTATCACGCCGTCACGACGATAGCATCTCGACGCAAGTTCAAGCCCAAGCACGACTGATAACATTATGAGGCCTAAAATTAAACCCAAGCACGACATGCTAAAGCCAAGAAAAGCGAGATATGACATGATAGACACAATAAGCAAAACAATCAAATTTATTTAGTTAGGCCCATTTTCCATTAACTAATATTCTGTATTGATACTTAGAACATATATTCTAATAAATTACCAATATACAAATAGTAAAGTAGAAATACTCAATTACCAAAACTTAAAAAATATTTAGCCTTATCGGGCTAGCTCGATAATGATGAATGCCGCGATTTTTAATGGGCTTTATTGTGTCAGTCTGATAATTTCCCGACCCGATAATCCCAAGCCGAAACCCTGTAATTTTGTATCCCTTCCGTGTTGGTTAATTGTAGCGTGCCTCAAATTATCACCCTTATATGGAGTTCTCATATTAAAGTTGGGAGTAGTGGTTGGAGGGGAAATGGGATAAATTTCAAAAAAGAAGTGAAAGATAGGGGGTTTCGAAACAAAGGGTGAGCTATATTACTTGAGCTACAAGCTCGTGGTGGAGTTCTCATATTAAAGCTGAAGCCTGAAATCCAACAATTGTCATACTTTGGAATTCTATTCTAGACATACTTGTTCAGTCTAGTTAATTAACATAGGAGTGAAGTGTTCAGTGAAGTGTTTATATAGCAAGGATAATTATAAAAGCTATCCTGACATTGTGTTTAATTTTAAAAAAATCTTCTTAGGAACAAAAAGAGAAAACCTTGAATTAAAGTGTATTTAGTCACATATCTCTGAGTTGAATATATATCCAACTCCGATAAGTAATAGTTATATTCCATCCTTTACACGCATTACAACTGCAAGCTGATAATAATTTCAAATTTTCAATGGAAAGAATAATTGAACTGGACAGAGTATTTAAACATTTAATTTCCCAAATAAACATATAGTCAGTCATCACCAAGACGAGGAGCGCTTGTAAAATTCTAAACGACCTCATCAGAATTCTCTAAAACATCTAATATGTTAACACAAACAAAGCATAAATTTAGCATCTCAAGTTAACTGCATCAAATCAACGTCGGTTATATCTCTAACCAATGACTAAAGAAGAAAGAAAAAAAGACTAATAAAACTAGCTTCTTCAATGCTCCTCAACAGGTATAGAGATGTTAATATCGGGAGACGGTCTCTGATCAGAACCATTCCAGTCGGCAGTGTCGGTAGACGCGAATTCGGCAGATCCTTATTGCTTAAGCTGTTATCGGCTTCTCCATGATTTTGTACCTGAAATCGTGACCTCGCCATTGGATAAATGTTGGTTTCTGGTGCTGCTTGTGATATTGGTGTTGCGGCTGTCACTGCAGCTGGAGCGCACTGGAACGTAGGGGCTGATCTGGGTTCCGTTTGTTGCTTTCTTTTCTGGATTTTAAAACCATTTGGGACGAAGCTTCCGACTACGATCTGTCGAAGTAGAGCATAAATGTAAGTATATATTTCAAAAAATATGGTATGACTAGAGATGTAAACGAATCGAGTGGAACTGGGTATTTATTAGTCAAGTGACTCAAGTCAAGCTTAAACAAGCTTTAGTCGAACTTTTGCAATAAATATTATATATCATCCCTCCCAATGCTTTTTAGATTCTACGAATTATACAAAATAAGAAACAGAAGCTAGACATTTGAAAACACTAAAAACTAATTTTTGTTCAGCCAAAAGTTGATAATCAATTTTTTTTTAAGTGTTTGCAAACACTCCCCTAGTCGAGCACATGAGCTCGAGTAGAGCTTTACATCTTATAGAACGAATATATATGTATATATATCATCTAGAGTTTTAATAATAGCTAAACAAGGATAAGGAATACAGAAACTCATATATAATGTCAGTAACATGTGCCAACATAAAAAGTTAAAAAACAGAATATCTGATAAAAAAACAAGGAGGTATTGATTATATCAAAACCTATCGGTTTTCACGAGCAATGAGGAATAACTTGTTATTACCACAAAGATGAAAACTTTCTCACCTGTATTGGACTAGCTGCCATAAGCAAACCGGCCACACCACCGCCTATTACACGACCATCAGGGCTAGCCAGTGAAACACTTAATCCACCAGACCGACTTTTCATTCCACCATTATCAGAAATCGTGTATGATCCTGTTAGAGTTAATATCTCGAAACGTCCCTGCATTCATTGGAGTGTTTCAACATAAACACAATATTTTGAAAAAAGTTACATGGCAACGCAATATACTAAATATGTGATTTTGCTTAGTACTCTAAATATGTGATTTTTGCTCCGATTTTGATAGTACTCATGCCACTAGATAAAGCATAACAAATTTGCATGTCTATTAGCAAACAGACCATCTCTGACTGTTAATAAGCCGAAAAATTGGCTTGATAATGCACAAAAATGTTCTTGCACATGCTACCTAGTAGAGCTGCACTCATAAGTCATATCTATGAATACTAGAAAATGTGTAATAAAGTAGGGATAATTACAAAAACACCCCTGAGGTTTACAAAGAAAACCAGACATGTTTCAAAATTACAAAAAATCCCTTTAGGTTTATTTTTGTCTTAATTTTAGGTGGGTAACTGTAATATTCTTGTAAATGTCAGGGGGTTTTTGAAATATTTTCGAAAATCACCGGGAAAAATGTGAGGCGGAATCAAACCTCAAAGAGTTTTTTTGTAATTTTCAGAGAACTCTGGGTTTTTTTGTAAATAGCTCAAACATTAGGGGTGTTTTTGTAATTATCCCAATAAAGTATACAAATTCTAACAATAATAGGCCAAAATTGCAATTTTAGTCTTGTAGCTACAGAAGGATGACAATAATAGTCCCTCCATAAATCAAAGAGGGCATCAAGACACAAACAATGGCTTTTTGAAAAATGGAGCAAGACGAGAAAAATCTAATGTATGCTTGTATTTCCAACCCCCTTTTTCCACCTTCCAACTATTCCGAAAAATGGGCTTATGTTTGTTTCAAAAGTTTTTCAGTAGAAATGAAGTCATTTCCAGTTTTCACTTTTTATGGAAAATATTCTTTTGAAAACACAACCAAACAATTTTTCATTCCAATTACGCAAACCTAGGTAAAAATACACTACAATCACGCAAACCTATGTCAAAAATAAATTTGAAAAAACTATAACCAAACATATTCTCATTTTCAAACAGAAATTCAGACAACAAACCAAACATATTCTCAATTCTCACACAAAAACCAATAAAGTTTGAAAATTCATTTTCCAACACTAGAAACTGGAAATTGGACTTGGAAATACATCCATACATCCCTAATAATATCCACATTTTTCTAAATTGTGACAAAAGCATGAGCAAGTTTTAGTGAAATCATTCAACTCAAAAACCTAATTAGTTGCAAGTAGAGATGGCATCAAAGACACGAACATTTGGATAACTAACTTTTTTTTCAAACGAATAACAATAACCAACTGCTAGAAACGAATAACTAATCCGTTTTCGTCGGCCAAGCAGCAAAATAACCAGCAGTCATAGAGAAACTGTTTTTTCTGCCTAAAAGCTGAGAATCACTTTTTTTCAGAGTTCGCAAACAAAAGCAACACAAGTAAAAAAGGAAATATACAAATCCAAGTGATGAAATTATTTAATAAAACAAGATCATTCATGCCTCGTATGTTAATAGGCCTCCAGATGAACCGGGCTGGCGAAGTGTAACATTTGAGACAGATCCATTAGCAGAAAGAACACAAATCCCTCTATGACCCTTTTGAGCAAATGTTAGTATTTTCCCTGCAGCATCCTGCAATATAGCTCTAAACTCAATACAAATTGTTTTAAAACACGACTATATTTCTAAAGAAACATCTTTTTTTGAGAGCTGACAAAATTGTCATTTACCTCTCCAGTGTGTACAGTGACCACATGTGGTGTAAAGTCCCCTCCTGCTGTGTTTGTAAACAATTCACCTGCAATGCCACCAAAATGTAAGACAAATATTTTAGAAAAAAACAACAATTTAAAGTTTCTGGTAATAAGCATAGGGTTGAATGGTCAAACCAAATTATCAAATATTTCAGAATGAGATTACAAAAAAAAATAATCTCTATTTATCATATTTGTTCTAAAAATCTCCGTCTACCCCAATTAGTCCGTGCCTATATGTGCCTATATCCTGTCTAAACCCCGATTAGTTTCTGCCTAGGGGCTAGAGCTGTCAAAAAAGCCCGGCCCGATGGGCTGGACCGGGCTCCGGTTTTACAAGCCCGAAAAGAGCCGGTCCTATTTGGCTCGGTCCATAGGTAATACATGTACTGGGTTGGGCTCCCCAAAATAGCGGCCCAAAGAAATTCCGGCTCGGCCCGATTTTCCCACTTTACCCAACGGGCTAGCACCGGCTCGGCCCGGACAAATTGACAGCTTTAGGCGCTAGGCTTCAGTCTGTCGCCCGACTAGCGCCTAGCGCGTTTCAGAACACTGTTCCTCAACAGTGAATAACAAAAAGAGGAACCCTATTTCCTAAAAATTGTATAAAATCCCCATCAGAATGCAGAAGAAAAGATCTAAATGTAAAACATCACCATTTTAGGCTGAGGCATTGATTATTATTTTTCATATTTTTGAATGGACCCTTCAAAAAAGAAAAATAACAATACAAACACAGACTGAGCAAATAAAAACCCCAAAATAATGAAAAAATATGTAGCAACTCTGTTTTCCCCATCTTCAAATCTGAAATCCCATAACAAAACAAATAAGAAAAAAAAAAGGTAACTGGAGAAAAAACAAAAAAAAAAATTGTAATGGAGCTTAAAGAAGAAGCTAGAATAAGGGAAACTATACTTAACTGTGACTAAATAATTTTCTGGGAAAAAATGTTCAAATATTTGTAAAATACGCATTGAGATTTGAAGGTACTTACCCAGAGAAGCTAGAAGCCAGTTACAAGAACCAGAAGGTTTACCACGCCCTCTTTTAGACCCAGACGAATATTCATAAGACGGCGGCGTTGACAGAGTAAACCCCGCCTGTAACGGCGGCGGTGATTTTATATACGACGGATTTAAGTTCCCATTCGCGTCGTACTTTCTAGGTCTCCCCCTCTTCTTTTTCCCCATCGATAAATCGCCATTTCCGCCGCCGCGACCGCCGATTCCTCCACCACCCAATACTCCGCCGCCCACTTCCACGGCGGGTGAGTTTATCACCGGTGAGCTATTTCCAACGCTTATATTCATGTTTATAACTCCTGGAACCACGCCGCCGCCGCCGTGGTTGACATAATTACCACCACTCAATGGAGGTGACTCGGAATCCGGGTTACCGCTCAGTGAACCCGAATCGGTGCTTTCCCTGTCTTCCACTTCCATGGTTGAGTTTGTAAATTGTTGGGTTTTCTGAAAATAGAGACAAAAAAGGAGGTGTGATTTTTGAAAGATTGGTAGCTGAACAAATGGCGCCAGAAATTTCAAAGGTACTATGTGGGTTTTATTATTTTGGCTAAAACTTATTTGTCTTTCAATTTTTTAAGAGCTTTATTTTGTCTGTGGGGAAAGTTTGTAAAGTTGAGTTCCCTCCATTAATGGGGCTGGAAGACAGAGGAAAAGGGCTCGAGGAAGGGGAAAAAACCAATATTTGTCTTTTTTCTGGAGTTTGGTAGGGTAAAAGACCAGAAAAGTGAAAGATATTCTTTTTCATTTTTTATATATTATCAAAAATAAAATAAAAAATATTTGTTCATTATTATATTTGTCAATTAATTACTAGTAATATGTCTTGATTTGTTTGCTAATGTGGAGATTAGTATAATAGTATTACATCTAGTATTTTAATATTACAATAGAAAGATTTTCTAAATTTATTTTTTAAAAAAAATAATACCTAACTCATACTTGGTTTAAATGTATTATATTATTTTAAACCAAGTATAAGGAAGTAAATTAATTTTGAGATCCTAATTTTTGTTTTCGGAAAATTTTCTTGAGATTATATCAAGCTAATATTAATATATATGCCGTTTTCAAATTTAATTTGAGTCGAAATCCCCAGTGATATATGGCTTTGTAATATTTTACTATTTTTTTATTTACATATAATAGGTATGTAGGTTTTTCACAAGGAAAAACTTGTGATATTACATAGGTGTATATATTTAATGTAAATTGTATGTTTCAATGGAAATTTTGAATTGGTACTAAAGTTTAATTGATTTTCTTTTTATTATTTCGATTGCTATATTCCAGTCAAGAACAATAATTGAAATTTATTGTATGCGATATATCAAGCACAAATCGGCATAAAAATTATTAGTCTCTTACTTTCAAAAAAAAAAAAAAATTGTATGAGACGGCCCGAATACTATATATAATCAAATTTCAATACAATCCAAACCCATAAAAATAACCCATATTTTTTTGTGTATTGCAGGATCTATCTCATTAACTCAAGTCCATGAGACGGCCTCATTTAAGACCACCTCTTAAAAAAAAACTAGAAGGTGCAAAAATTTGCAAAAGAAAAGTAGAAGAAGGGCATGATTTTGAATTTGTACCCTTTTTTGTTTTATCTTGAAAATGGAAATTATATAAAAAAAAAATCCCAAGATAAATGATAAAACACAAACTGGTTTACTTTTATGTAGTAATATATTTTATTTTTTTTCATTTACTCGCTAAACCAATCAAGTTGATAATTAGGAAAATAAATCAATTGTTGATTTTGCAATCCTTGTCAAAAAAATATATTAAACACGGTAAGAATTTGTGTTTTGGATATATAACTAGTCAGTTACAATTTCAAAAATCTTTTGTTGCTATTGCTTTTAATTTTTAATTTTTTTATTGCTTTTATTTTTTATTTACTTGCATAAGCATTAACTGCAATTAATATGAGTTTGGTAGTAATTATACATAGCATTTTTAAAATAATTACTTTAAATTCTACAATAGGAAGTTACAAAATGATCAAAAAGATTGGGGAAGTGGCATTGGCAATGTAGAAATAGTGGTTTGCTGGTTTCAGAAAAAAAAAAAAAAAAAAAAAATAAACTTGTGGTTTGCTGTTTTATTTTTAAACATTTTTTCGTGTTTTCCAGTACATACTTAATTACTTATATGGCATGTGACTCTCAATCTCTTTTAGAACAGTAGCAGTGTATATAAATTAAAGATTTATGCCACCATTTATGTGTTGACATGTGTCACCAATTTAATACTTCTATTATATATGCCCTTATTATTGAAGTCCAAAATTTAATTGTTATTTCTATAGGAAAGGAATTAGAGTGATTCGCTTTTAAAAACATTTACGTGAGACAAAGCCCTAATATCAAAACGCAAACTCAAGTTCAAGCTCAAACCCAATCCAATTAGGAAAAGAAAAAAAAAAAAAAAAGACAAACAACAGTTCCAAGGTGTATGATCGTGATATATCTCTCCATTACTGTCAGGATATGGTATTTTGCGAAGTTTTGAGTAGCTGATCCATGACATTTGGAATAAGAATAATTTCATAATAGGTCCAAATTTAAGAAAATATATCACTTGAAGACCTATAATTTCAACTTTCTCAAATCAAAACCCAATTTTTATTTTTCTCTCAAATTAGGCTCTCTCTCAAATTTTGGGTTCTCATATCAGGCCCAAAATTTCAATCTTTTTCGAATCAAGACCCGATTTTTATTTTTTTCTCAAATCGGGCTCTCCCCCAAAATTTTCGGTTACTTCAGGTTTTAAAATTTAATAAAAAGAGAAATATTAGTGTAATCCATTACGCCAGCCACAAAAAAATATTTTTCTTTCTCTTTCATTTTTTCGCTCATCTCTTTTTTCCTAATCGATACTTGTTTTAAACTTTAAAATTCAATCGTAATTTGCCTATCTTATTTTTCTTAGTAACCGAAAATTATTTTACTACTTTTTCATTCATAATTTGGATATCTTAATTTTTTAGTAACCGACAAGTATTTTAATTACTATTTTTTTTATCTTGTTTGCTTCATACATTTAGATGTACAGGTCTCGGTATTTGCACGTTAAATAAACTTGACAATAAGTATGAAGTAGGAATAAAAGAATGAGCGGAAAAAGCGAAAAGAGGAAGAATTTTTTTTTTTTTTTGTGACTGACATTATAGATTACACTAATATTTCTCTTTTTGTTAAATTCTAAAACCTAGAGTGAGAACCCAAAATTTAGGGGAGGACCCGATTTGACAAAAGAATAAAAATTGAGTCTTGATTCGAGAATGTTGAAATTTTGGATCTTGAAGTGAGAACCCAAAATTTGAGGAGGACCCAATTTGAGAAAAAAATAAAAATTGAGTCTTAGTTTGAGAATGTTGAAATTTTAGGTCTTATAGTGATATATTTTCTTAAATTTGGATCCTATTATGAAATTCTCCCAAAACTTTAGGGCTCCACTAATGGAAGTTTCTAAATTTCATATTTGAAACTTCTTATCCCATCTAAATGTCACGGGCCTAGCCATTTCGGCCCCCACACGATGCCACATGGCGCCCCAGTCCCACCCGGGCGGCTATCCCACGAGACAACCACACGGTTTCGCCGCCTGCCTTGGGCTCATCGTCGAATGCGGCTCCGACCGTCAGGCCGGTTTGGGTAGGGATGGCCAATTCCCTTCTTCACCGCTCAAGTCCACGACTAGCGACAAGCTCCCCGAACTTAACCGGTAGGCTGCTGAACATCCGAAGGGTCATGTACACGTACCCACAAACCATCCGATCAAGCCACATACAGTCATTCACAAAGACAATCCACCAGTAGTTATAGCGAAAGACACCCCAATGTCGCGGGGCGTGACATCAAGCTTTCAAAATAATCGTGAAATTAAACGAAAAAAATGAAGGAAATAAAAGATACGTTAGAAAGAAAGATGGAGGGAATAAAACAATTTTTGTCACTGCACGCGAATACGCGATCGTACATCGTTGTATTCTCAAATATATATATACCTTTTTCGCAAATCCACAATATTTCTTAGTTCAAAGTTTAATACCTTTCAGTTAAAATTGTAATTTATTATAGTTCAACATAATAATGTTCAGTTCAATATTTATTATCAATTGACATATAAGTCGATAAATATCCCATCAAAAAAAAAAAAAAAATAAGTCGATAAATATCAGGACAACTTATGGTGAAATTGGGCAAGGTGGTAAAATAAGGGGTGGAATGCCACCTACGTCATGGCGGTTAAGTGGCAACAACGTGTAGTGAAACGAGGGCTCTCTCGCCCCCTCTTCCCTTCTTAGGTTAAAAAAGTTATATATTTTTTAATAGGAAAAAAATAGTTGAATTAGAGGAAAAAATATTTAGGTTATAGGTAATTGAGCCGGCTCGCTACACCCATGACTCTCTCTAAATTTTTTTTTCTTTTTCTTTTTACTTGTGTTTCTTTTTTTCCTTCTTTTGATTATTTGCTCTTATCATTTCCTCGTAATATCCAAAATGTCACCACCTATTGAAATGAGTTTAGAAATGATTCTCTGTCTCACTACCTCACTGATTTAGACAGTCATGACCTCACACAAGTGTATCAAATAATGTTAAACCAAATATAAATGAAGCATGTTGCAACCTATTTATTAGGGTAAATTACAAAAAATACCCTTGACGTTTGACCTAATTACAAAAAAAAAAAACTCAGTTAATTTTCAAAATTACAAAAAATATTCCCAAGATTTAATTTGTCTAGCATTTAAACTAGGGGCGTCAATTTGTGACACGACACGATAACCCGACACGAATTTAGCAGGTACAGGTACAACCCTTAACAGGTTCGGGTCGGACACGGATAACACGAAAAATAAATAGGTCGTTCGGGTCGACCCTTGCTGGTCGACACGATTGACCTATGTAACCCATTTAATTTTATAGTGATATATTATTTTAATATTTTGTGATGTTTTAGTTGATTATATGATGATGGAAAAATTATTAAATGTATTTTTTTAATAATTTTTAATATTTAATGCATTTTTTATTTGTAATTTAAATTTTTTTCTGATTTTTTTTTATTTTTTTCGTGTCAAGTTTAAATTATACAGGTTTTTCGTGTCGTGTCGGGTTACCCGTGTCATAAACGGGTCGTGTTCGGGTCGTGTATCTTGACACGAATAATTAAACGGGTCGGGTTCGGGTTCGTGTCAAACCTGTAATACCTGTGTAAAAACACGACCCGCGAACACGAAACACGACACGATTGACACCCCTAATTTAAACCCATTATAAGCAAGATCCCCCTCCATATTTATAAAAATATTACAGTTTACCCCTTAATTTTAACACTGAATCAAAATTTATGGGTACTTTCTGTAATTTTAAACGTTAGCTGCTTTTTTTTTTTTGTAATTAGTTAAAAACTCAGGGGTACTTTTTGTAATTATCCCTATTTATTATTGCAACAATCATTTCTCCACTTCATTAATTAGGCGTTGGTGTATTAAATTTAGGGTGACAAAAGTATTTAAAAATATGGGTTCATAAATACCTCTCAACGTTTACTTTAATTACTATACAACATAATTAAGGCACTCGAAAACTTCAATTGTACTTTCCCGAAAATTATGTATTAATTTTTCTTCTACTTTCTTCTTCACTTTGAAATTTTGAATTGTCTAGATTTGTTAAGCAAACAATGAAAAAGGGGCATTTAATACATATCACTGTAAGTAATTGTTTCTCACTATACATGCTTTAAATGCACGTGATATCATTATCTGCAAAACTGTCAAGAAAATTAGCAGAAGGGAATCAAGTCAAACTCACTTGTTTTAAGAAGAAATTTTTTATTTTTATTATTATATGTTTTGGCCAATAATCTTGCAGCCAAATTGGTTATAATTGTGGAACAATTAATATTGAGGGTTTTGAGCGATCATGTGAAAGATTGGAACTCGATGAGAACCTGCAACTAGATAGTTGTCATTGTACATTCTCGCGGTTTTTACATGGGGCAGTTCCTGGAAACCTGAGGCTGAATAGAGAACATTGTAATTTGTACATTCTCGCATTTCGTAGAAGCGATTCACGATGGCGGTTTGTTTCCCGAACTAGTCATGTGAGAATATTAAATTTTGGTTAGCGAAAAGAAAATTTATTTTTTATTTGGTGTTAAGAATAGATTAGAAAATCAGATAAACTGTCCCTTTTTTTTTGTATGTTTTTAATGAATTCAATGTGTCCAAAATAAATAATACGAAACATGGAAATATTTTAATTACGGGAAAATGTAGAAATGGGGGCAGAAAGCTGTCGGTCAAATGTCTGCTTCTGTTCAAAAACCAGATGCTCTCATTTGTTAGACATTCTGTGATATGACAACTGAGACGTTTTAAGAAAGAATCAGGGTCAGGTCAATGTACAGCCATTAAAGCACGAGGTGCATCTCGTTCACGAGTGAGTTTAGGACGGGTTTAGCCAAATCCGGTTCTGCTCCGCCAAGAAAATAATCGCGAGGCTCGTAGTGCTGACAAATGCTTGGATTGGGCCGGGTCGAAAATCACTCAAACCACCGTTTTTCTTGATCTAGTCTAGGGGCGTAGCCAGTGGGCTCGGTTACCCCTAGATCGAAAAATTTTCCCTCAATCTCAACTATTTTTACTCCTTTAGAAAATATATAATTTTTTTTCTCATAGGAAAAATGGGACAAAAAAAAATTGGGTGTGTCGGGAGCCGGGAGAGACCCCCTGGATCCGCCCCTGATCTAGCCTAGCTGAAAACCTATTTTTATGCCTAATATGTATTGGGCTAGTGGGACCTCTTGGGTCGGGCCATAATATAAATGTAGCCAAGCCCGACCCAACCCTATCCTCGGATCGGCTGGAAATTGCCAGCTCTATCGACCTGCCTTAAATCCGTGACTCGATGAGTCCAGCCCCTTGGACCCATCTACTTGAAAAAATTATCCACTTCACGTATAAAAATTTCATAATAAGTTTTCACCAGCAAGTTTGACTCAATTAGTAAAATTTATTATTATTATTTTAACATGAACCACTTGGTAAAAATTGTTTGACCAAGTGGAGCTGACATGGAATCTTGACTTCAAAAAATCCATCATAAATCATCTTTCGGTAGAGCTGTCAAATGAGTTGGGTCGGGCATGCCAGATGCTAGTTCGTCAGGCCAAAAGAGAAAGTTGGATCGGCCCAAAATTCAATCGTGTTGTTAGTTTGAAGGTCCAAGTCCAATCCAACCCATAACATAAACATGAAAAATCAGATTGATCGAACCGGCCCAGTATTTGACAGCTCTATCACTAGACCACCCAATTAGGGGCTGCTGTTGAGTAATATTTCTTCCTAACTATGTGACTTACACGCCGTTAAAGTTACAATTTTCAAAAATGAATAACTACCTATCATTAAATTATATTTTTCAACTTTATTAAAGCCATTGCCACCAACTACATATTTAGTGCACATGCAAGAACAGATTTTTTGTTTGACTAAAAAGAGACGGCAATATTATCTTATAATGATGGTAAATGGAACAAATAATATAAACAAAAATGGGTCATTAATTATTAATATACATTGAAGTCTGAAAAAAATCCCATATATTGCAATTCCTCCACACTTATATTCATGTTATAATCGGCATGTTGTATATTAAAATATAATAGCATATGATATGTACCAAGTATGTATATAAAAAATATCTTACAATATACTATGAATATTGCACCTGGTGTAACATGTAATAGATCGATCGTCCATCCAAAAATTAAATCTGATCTAAAGTAATTCATAAGGATAATTTTACCCTTTACATGTAGATTGCTTCAAATATAATGAAACCAGACCTAATTTCAAAATATCTATTCTCTTTTCCCTTTAAGATATATATATATATACATATATATTAGCTTATAGAAAGAGCTAAAAATAATGTTTTTTTGAGATCCTCGTGAAGTTATTAATAGCATGTGGGTCTTATCAATATCTAGACATCTTTATAGTTATTTTTTGCATTATATATTGTTAGAAAGTTTAAACAATTGCAACTAATTGAGACTTCCAATACATGCCTTGATAAAGTTGAAGCATATTAAAGTAATAAAACCCGTTGAATAGTCCCAACAAAGAAAAGAATACAAAAAAGAATACTACTAATCTTTAAAGAGAAGAAAACCCTAACCCTAACCCTAATTAACCCTGGAATATATATATTTAAGGGCAAAAGTGAGGACCACTAAAATGTACATGAATTTTCTTTATATATTTTTATTTTTTCACTAAGAAATATTGAATAAGCTCCAAATAAAGCTGCAATGTGATAATAATTAAAGTGACATAATTCAAAATGATATCAAATCCTTTTGTGCTAACCATCTCCCATGTGATTTGATTCTTTAATTCTCACGCGGAAGACTTTGAGATCTTTACTTCACCCAAATATACAACAAATATTAATTTTACTATTATTATAGTTGTCATTATGGTTATATTATCTTTAATTTTGAGTAGAACACGATAAAAAAAGTCGGGTTGGGCTTTATTTTGGAGGCTCGGACCATTAGGTCTGAACACCGGATCAACCCGTTCGGTCCGAAGTTTTGTGTATATTTACATGGACTGGGTCGGGATGAGCTCCAAAAATAGCGACTCGATCACTATTTGGCCAAGCCCAATTTACCCCTTTGGTCCGGCGAGCCGGTGCCGGGATTTGACAATTCTAATTTTGAGTGAAACGATACCGCAATAACTAATATGTACACGTGACACGTATTTGTAAGTTATTCTCGAAAAAATACACTCAATATTTTAAATTATTTGCAACCCATGATCCGATTAAAATTTGCCTTTACTCTTGATATCTTAAATTGGAATTTGATTTGTTTAAAAAAATGGAATTTGATTTTCATTATTAGAAAGGAAGAGCATGACTGTAATTTTTAAGTATAGGAAATACAGGTAGAAAGATTGGGGGTAATGTGGGTTGAATGAGTGAGCCCAAAGGCCTCCATGCTATGATGGGTCTCCATTTCTACCCAACTTTAGTGGGCCAAAATCTGCTATCCACTAAATCTGTTTCAGCTAATTGCTTAGCCCAATACAAAACATTAAGAGCCCACATGTAGGTTGAGCTCTTAACATACATGCTAATGCTTTGGTCTCATGCACGAATGATGTTAAAAAACAACAATTGTCCCTAAGTAATAATAAACTAAATAGATTGGCGATAATTTAAAAATAAATAAATTAAGTAAAAAATGTTTACTTGGTGTAAAATCTCGAAGAATATAATTTGAAATAATTTTCACCAAGCTACTACTTTTAATCTGAAAAGTATATAAAATTTGACGTTAGGAGTTGTAGATGGCCTTAATATATTTGTTTTTTTCTTGCTTTGTTATATAGGCAAACCTAACAAGAAGCTGCAAAGTAGCTGAATCATTAAGTAAAAATTGACTACACAATTCAATTATTGGACTTATTGAACAAAATTTGGAAAACTTTTGCTAGTTTTGAACTTATAGACCTATGCCACAACAAAAAATAATTTATGAAATTATATACATGTGAATTCTGCACGATTCTATGAAAAATTACTCAATCCTTTGCCTTTCTGGGATTCAAGTAATTGTATGATCATACATCTATATATATAATTGCCAACAATGAAATAATATATTTACCTTTTGGACCTTTAGTTATTGAAATGATAAAATCTTGACATATGTCACATGGTACGTTTATAAGTCTGATTGTGACATTTGGAAATATAAATCAATTTGTGGGGACTGTCCAAACATTTTGATAACATTCTGAAGTATTTATTGACTTGTTAAGCTTAGGTAAGAATATAACTGACATTTGAAATATATAATTAATCAATGACAACAACATTTTATATATTTTACAAACACTAGTTAATAGGTAATTAGCTAGTGGCATACTGGCATTACTTTGTTCTATACCTGATTTTAGAGTTAATGCAATTAATTTTATCTAATTGACTCAATTTTATCCAACTTAATTATGGTTACCGAATTCTAGTATAGCTACACACTTGCATTTTATTTTTTTTCTAAAGCCAAGTATGTAATTACATATTTGCATCTGATTACAAACAAAGCTTGCAATGGGTTGACCCAGACGGGCCAACCCGAGTCTACTAGACCAAGTTATAAAATTGAGTTGGGTGGGGCTGACCGAAATCTTGTTCTGCCTCATTTATTGTGTCCAAAACTCAACAGAATGTGTATTTTTCGGGTCTGTCGGGCATTGAGTAAGGTCAAAGTAGACCCAATTCCTTTTGAACCTCTAAAAATAAAGCACAACTAAACTCTATACTGGTTGTGCTGGCTCGTTGGACATGTTTGTCAAGTAACATGAAACACCTTACTCGATGTACAACATCTTAGAGTTGACAATTAGGTTGTGTCGGGCCAACTCGATACTGGTCCGCTGGGCCAGAGAGCAAAAAAGGGCAAGGCCAGGCTGACTCGAAATTCCGTCGAGCCAATTTTGCATGGCCCAGCCTAGTCTGTGCAGTGTATTTTGTTTCGGGCCAATCGGGGCATTAGGCCCATTTGGCTGGACTAAAGATGCCTAAACCTATTCGAGTCTCCATATTTGAGGCCCACCCTGGTCTTATTGTCGGGGTTTGGCCCGAGCTCAAATTGCCAGCTCTAAATGCCGCAAGGGCAAGTTCTAATCTAAATTAGATCGCCACGTGTCGTGATAAGATCCGGTAGCACAAACGAATAATTTTACCAAGTTTTTTGGCGCACTTTAGTTGTGTCGTAGTGCTGTGGGGTCAAATCGGTCGGCCCTATTTTACGCCGGCGGTGCGCCCGTTAACAAAGTGGGCATCCCCACCTTTCCCAAAATAATTTCAGCTTTTCTTTTTCTTCTTGACCTCACTCTTCGGCTTTATCCTCAAAATATTATCTGCAGTCATAATTACCAAACTGTCCCTCTCTTCCTCTTCCTCTGATCGATAATTGGGATCGCGATCGTAAAATGTTGCTTCGGAGGTCAAAATGATGTCCGTTGTCGCTCGAATGAACGGTGAGTTTTGAGTTTTTTTTTATAATTTACTGGAACTTGTTTTTCTTTTTACTACATTGTTTTCGTGAGGCTGTAAGTTTGGTTTGTTAATGTTCTGCTTTGATTTTGATTGCTGGGAAAATGTTGGTGAAGAACAAAATTTAGATATTACGCGTTAGTAATGATCGGAGAAGATGCTTTTATTTTGTTTAGCTTGATTGGAAATTATGATTGAAGTTTCAGATTTCATATAGAGTTATACCTAGCTGGTTTTTGGTCGCCAATTTTAAGTAAATTGTCTTATTTTGATTCACGGTTTGTGCAGTTGATTGAGGTTCTTGCTTATGTTGGTCTGTCTACATAAAAATTTGAGGGATGGGGAGAGAAAATGTGGCTGATACGTGGTTTGTGAATATATGGAAGAGTTCACGCAAAAGTATGTCACGGGAGCCAGAGAGACCAGTGCTCGGGATTATGGCATTTGAAATATCAAGATTGATGTCAAAAGTGGTTAATCTATGGCAGTGTTTGGCTGATAGACAGATTGTTAGATTAAGAGAAGAGATTACAAACTCAGTTGGTATCCACAAGCTTGTTTCCGAAGATGATGACTATCTTATGGGTCTTGCTCTTGCCGAGATTACTGAGAATTTGAGAGATGTGGCAAAGTCAGTGGTTATGCTTGGAAAGAAATGCAAAGACCCAAAATACCACAATCTTGAACGAATTTTTAACGACGTAGGTGAGATTTATCCCAAATGGTGTAATTGGCGATATAGTCCCAAGAAAATGGAGAAGAAAGTTAAGAAAATGGAGAGGTTTGTGGGGGCAACAGAACAGTTGCATCAAGAGCTCGAAGTTTTAGCCGAGCTTGAACAGAGTTTAAGGCGAATGCGAGCCAGTTCAGATGTAAAATTGCTTGAGTTTCAACAGAAGGTAATGTGGCAACGTCAGGAAGTGAAGAATCTTCGTGAGACGTCTCCTTGGGTCAAAACGTACGACTACATCCTCCGACTTCTATTGAGATCTATATTCACAATTATTGAGAGGAAAAAGTATGTTTGTGGGACTAAACAGAGTGGGAATTTTGTTGAAAGTAGTGTCTATGAGCAAAGAAACAGTGATTGCATTATTCGTAGCAGTTCTCTCAGGCAAACATTGGTTTATCCCTCAGAAACCAATACGTTTCGATATGCAATCCCTTTAGGGAGGTCGTTTTCGAGTTTGACTAAATCGAAGAACACGAAATCCCACTATCGTTCTCAATCATCTATCTTTAGTGGGAAACAAAATCCAGTGAAAGATTCCAGATTGTTTCCAATTTTATGCAATAGCAAAAGTCCACCTACAATGTCTTTCTTTAAAGATTCTACGCTTGGAGGTGCTGGATTGGCAGTTCACTACGCGAATGTCATCATATTGATTGAGAAGTTAGCTTCATCGCCTAACTTGATTAGCCTCGATGCAAGAGATGATCTTTATAGTATGTTACCTGCAACTATAAGAAGCGATTTAAGGGCAAAGCTAAAGACATTTTCGAGAAATTTGGCTTTGTCTGTATATGGTGATGCTGCTTTTGCAGCCGAGTGGAGGTTAGCAGTTGAGAGGATATTGGAATGGCTGTCTCCACTTGCTCACAACATGGTGAGATGGCAATCTGAGTGGAATTTTGAACGGTGGAGATTGAGTTTCGGGTCGAATGTGCATTTAGTCCAGACACTTCACTTTGCAAACCAAGTGGAGACGGAGGCGGCAATTGTAGAACTTCTGGTGGGACTAAATTACCTCTCTAGATTTGGCAGAGAAATTAATCAGAAACCGTGTCGAGGGTCTTCTTGCAGTCGAGCTTACGATATGTTTCCCAGGGATAACATGTATTACAAGATGATTGATCATGCATTATGACAGATTTCTCCTTCTCCAAATCATCTTTCCAGAAATCAAAAGGTATTCTTCTAATCTAATGCTTGTTTATATAAATGAAAGAACTGAAGTGTGAAAAGCTGCTTTTTCGTGAGAAAGAAGAATTTAAACTGCTGCTATATTCATCTCTTATGTAGGCTTAATCTTCATTCTTCCATGTGATAATTAGTTTTTATTTTCAAGGTTATCTGTTATAATTAATCTTTAATTGAGATGATCAAACTGTCAATGTTATCCAAGGTTGTGAAAAAAATAAAATTATTTGGGGCATAAATTGAATATGAATTAATTTAAGTGTACTAAATTTTTGGTGATAAAAATTCATTGTATTTTTCCCAACCTAGTCGAGTGAATATGAATTTAATCCAACAATATACATTAAACGAACCAAAACAAATAAATTTATTGTTATTGAATTAATTTAATTAAATGTATTTAATAAATTAGATAAAAAATACTTTTGTTATGAACAAACACAAAAATTTCTTATATTTCATAATCACTATTAGAAAATTATTACTTTATTTGTTACAACAATGTTACATAGGATATAAAACAAGAATTATTCGTCCCAAGTAATAATGTAACTGGACTTGGATCCGTTCTTTGTTGTCATGCTTTATTTTTCTATAGAGAGAAAAATAAACATACAACCTTTGATTGAATCTAGTACAAGACCAATAAAAGCATCTCATTATTATTCTCTGGGAGTTGGAATTACTTTCAATGGCACCATCTTCCTCATTGTCAATCCCACCTTCTCACTCATATCCAGTGACTCTGGCTTCATACCTTTTTTAAGGCTCCAATCAAAAGCCTGAACCAAACTAGCTAGAGTCAAGCAAACCATTCTGTGGCCCAAAGTCAACCCAATGCAGGTTCTCCGACCCGACCCGAACGGAAGCAGCTCGAAATGCTGCCCCTTGTAGTCGATATCCGAGTCTAGAAACCTCTCGGGTTTGAACGAAAGCGGGTCGACCCATGAGGCCGGGTCCCTGTGGATAGCCCACGCGTTCACGAATATTTGTGTGTCTTTCGGCACGACGTAGCCCATGAATTCGGTGTCTTGCATGGAGTTTCTTGGTAGCAGCATTGGGAAAACAGGGTTTAAACGCAGGATTTCTTTAACGGTTGCCTGTAAATAGGGTAAGTTGTTTAGGTCACTCTCTACGACCTTACGGTCACGACCGACGACCCGGTCGATCTCGTCTTGGAGCTTTTTCATCGAGTCCGGGTTGCGTAGTAGCTGACTCATTCCCCATTCGATTGTGCTGCTCGTGGTTTCGGTTCCTCCAAAAAACATTTCCTGAATAGTGAAATAGTACTTTTAGCGAGCTTGTAAGAAATAAAGTGGGTTAACGAATCGTCTATCAAGGTTGACCTGACCCAAATGATTTTTTAAAGAGATTTTTGGTGGGACTTAGTGGCGGACGTAGATTTTGAGTCTCGGGGACGAAACAATGGACCTATTTTTGAAGACAATTACGAGAATTTTTCCTTAATTTTCTTAGGACGGTTGAATTTATTCCCTTAGCTTATACATAGATAGACTTATAGTTACTAAATTTAGGAAGAAAAAAAACAAAGATATGGAAAAATTTGGGGCAACAACCCCTACTTGCCCCGTAGATACAAAAAAATTATGTACGCTATAACATAGAACGAAAAAGCAAGGGATAATTACGACCCCCCAGGTTCGGACTAATTACATTAAAATCCTGAGGTTATTCAAAATTACAAAATACCCTTTGAGATTTGATTCCGTCTTACATTTCCCAAGCAAAAAGACATTTTAAAACCCTCCTGACATTTATAAAAATATTATAGTTACCCATTAAATTGCAGACATAATCAAATCTGTTTTTCTTTTGGGGTAATTTTGAAACATGTCTGGGTTTTTTTGTAATTTGCCCAAACCTCGGGGGTGTTTTTGTAATTATCCCAACAAGCTATGCTTTAATTGTAAGAGAATATGTTAATTACCAGGAGGACAATTGTGATATTCTTCTCTGTCAGCTTATCAGGTCCCTGTGCATTATGATCACCTTCATCGTCCAACAATGCGTCCAAGAAATCATGCGTTTTCTTTTCTACCCCGGATTGCTTCTCCTTAATCCTATCCTTCACAATCCCACCAGCAATCTCCAGCAACCTCTCCAAATACTTCTCCGAATTCCTCCTAATCCTCTGCGGATCGAACCACTTCAAAAACGGCAAGAAATCCGCCAAGTTCGGCTTCCCCGTCCACTCCATAAACACCAGAAACAAGTCGAAAAACTCACTCGCCTTCTCGAGCTTCGCGTCCATCACGTCCCTGGACAGCATGAGATTACCAATCACGTTAAACGCCGTGACGAAAAGAAACCTGTCCAACTCGATCTCGCCCGATCCCCCGTTTTTCGTCGCTTTCTCCGCGTCCTGTTTGATCCACTCGATCAAATTGTCGATACATTTCTGCCTCAGTGCGATCGACGCGTTGATTCTTTTGTGAACGAGAAACTCGGTCGTGCAAATACGACGTAGCTTCCGCCAGTAGTCGCCGTAGTGCCCAATGGCGACGGAGCCCTGGTAATAATCTAGAGCTGTCAGGGAATCGGGGACCTTCCGGTCCGCGAACGGGAGATCGCATTTTTTGAAAAGCTCTGCAGCTGCTTCGGCTGATTGTACCACCATGGTGTTGATGGCGCCGAGCCTAAGCCAGATAACTGGACCGTATTTTGTCTGGAGATTTTGTAATGTCTGGTGTGGTACCTCGCCGAGATCGAGCATGTTTCCGATTATCGGCCAGCCGGGTGGGCCTGGAGGTAGTTGTTTTGATTTGGAAGAAGCATTTTTGAATTTTAACAGGAATTTGAAAACCAGGAGTAATGCAAAGAAGGAAGTTATCCAGGGGAATAAATCACTACTCCAGGGCCTGGCCATTATTGTTTTGAGATTTGAGGTTTGATTGATTTACTGGATATTTTTGTTTGTGTGCAATAGAGCAGGTATTTAAAGCAGTGATAGCCGCACCTCAAATTTGATTTTTCAACATTGAATAGTACGATGTAGTTCTGTTAGCATCTAATGTTTGAAAAATTATAGTCATTGTTTGGGTCTTTTTTTTTGGAAATAAAATAATCACGTATTTATAATTTTCATACTTATACCATTAATGTCAAATTTTAGGGTTCACGTTATTGAATAATTTGACTGATGAGACAGAAAGGAAGTAATGAGAACTCGTTAGTTATACTCTTAAAGTATCTTATATACAGTTTTAACTCAATAAACTCAATTTTCTGCTACACACACCTTTATATTTTCTCAAAAAAAAAATTATTACAAATATAAAAAATTTTAATCACGAACTTGTAGTTCAAGTGGTATCTCTCACTCTTTGCAAGAGAGTTGGTCATGGTTCGAATCCTGAGCCTTTCAGTTTCTTTGAGATTTATCATCTCTCTTCCTATCACTCCTCTCAGCTTAATTGAAAAAACAAGACCGATTCCTTATTTCCCTGCATTTTGATAACATATAATTTTGTTACAAGGCAGCTGGCAGCCTGGCACCACTGCTGAGTAGAGAAATGGCCCAGACTAGTCTTGACCCGCCGGGCAAAAAAAATTGGCTCGATCAGGCAGAACTTCCATCAGACTATTATTTCCGGAGCCCAGTCCGGCCCATGCTTTGTATGATCGATTTGACCCGACTTGTTGGGCCAAATGGACCCGAATCCTTTCGAGCCTACCAAATCGCAACCCAATACGACTTTTTTTATCGGGCTTGTTTTGACAATTCTACTATTGCCATTGCCATTTTCCTGTGTGTGAAAAGTAACATATGGAAAAGAAATTTTGGTCTTTCACAAAAGGCCACTTTTGCCATACAATTTTGGCTCTATGTTAGCATTTCTCTTGCTTATTTTCATAGTAATCCTTCTTTATTCAAATTCCATAATTGATATTCCATTCTTTATGGGTAAATTCGATTGCAAAATGCAAATTATTATTTATTTATTTAATATCGGAATTCTACTTTTAACCAAAGTTATGAAATTACCCGAAGCTCTTCTAACCCATCTGTTCGTGGCACAGACAAGTTCTCTAACAAAAGAATATTTTACACTTTTTTAGTAAAATGAAGTGTACATCCTGATATTTAATCTTACATAAGTTTATCTGTCAAAGATTTAATCGTGGCAGGTCATATCTGATGTCTACTCAACAGACAACGGCGGAGATGTGCTTATTATTATATGATTAATCAATTGACCTAAAAAATTGGCACTTGCAGATGTGTTTATTTATTATATGATAATCAATTGACCAATTGCATTCTGAAAGCTCAAATTGCTCAATTTATCATTTAAAATTGTTATTTTAGTAGTGACACTTCTATTTTTCTACATAAATATACTAGTTTATTTAATTCCTCTGTCTCATATACCTTATAAAGTTACTACAAACTGATCTGTCTCTGGATATTCAACATTCTTAACATTAATTATTCTCATTGTGGGCTCTAAAATTAGAGTCCAGCCCAGTACTTTTATCGGGCCGATTGGGCCGGTCCACCAGAATGAGCCGAAATTGACAGCTCTACATGTGACACATAGTAAGAAATAATAATTACGGGAGTTTGGCCAATAAAATGAATATTTATTAGTGATTTTGGCCATTTTGATGGTGAAGAAAATCCAACCAAAATTAATCAAAGAAGGGAAGCAGTTTCGTCCTGTACATGAACTTGGAAAACTGTTACCAATTTGAATATCATTTTGAGTACCCTATTTTGGCACTCAAAAACAAACTAAAAAGCTCTATGTCAAACTTCAAATAAATATACCACGAGCTTGTAACTCACGTGTTACCCTTAGTAAGGGTGTTGGCCAGAGTTCGAACCCTATTATATCTTTCAGTTTATTTGAAATTTATCCCCTCCCCTCTAACCACTACTCCCAACTTAGTTTAAAAAAAACTTCAAATAAGCATATAGTATAGGTTACAGATCAGAAAAAAGCTACTTCCCGGAATTAGTGTTCCAACAAAAAGGCTTGGAGTTAATTAATCAATTGTTTATAATACTTTCCAGTGTTTTAAAAAACGTTAGTCACTAGTCGACGTCGGATTGGAGCCTGAGCGGGGTTAGGCCGGACTTGGTCGGAGTTAGGCGGAGCCTAATCAGAAAATAATGTAGGCGGGCAAGAGCTGGAGCCTAGCGCAGGGGGACTAATTGCCGCTTAGACGGAAATTTTTAGTACAGTGCATGATATTTTATGCTGTTTTTCTTTTCATTTGCTTTTTTGATAGGTTTTCTTTTTTTCCTTTTCATTTACTAGTCTTGACTTTTCCGGAACTGGCAAACGGATTATGAACATTTGGATTAAAGAGGTCAAAGTAAATCTTTGAATTTTCTTTCCCTTAATTAAAAGAAAAAGACTTTGAATTTTTACTACATTTGCTACGCACACTTCTCCTGAACCACATATTTCATCATTTTATTCAATTAATGATTACCACCTTTTCAAGCCAACATAAATTGAAAATTTTGGTTGTATTTCCTAGGAATATAATCAGCTAAAAAGATATACGATTATAAGTTTAATTACAATCGTTAGTGTATTAGACATGTCTCTTACTAGAGATTCAAGTTTCAAGTGTTGTCCACATGTTATTTCATTATGACATTTTTTGTCACAGATCACTTGTCATATAATTAAGATAATCTCCTATTAACCTACCGATCAAAAAAAAAAAAAAGATAATCTCCTATTAACCGATCAAAAAAAAGATAATCTCCTATTAACTAATGACTAATTGTATACATCTACTAATTGATGTGTTAGTCGATGCTACCCACTTGGGTAGCTACCCGAGTGAATTCTATGCCATTGGATTAACACACACCCATGTGGATGTGTGTGTGTATATGTTGATCTAACGGTATAAAACTTACTTGGGTAGCTACCCAAATGGGTAACATCCAATGGGCCCAGTGGTATCACCTCCCTCTTTAGTAAAATGAGGTTAGGAGTTCTACCCCATGTGTGCACATTTGGGAATAGTTAAAAAATTGTATACATCTAGTGCTTTTTTTTAAATACAAATTAATGCTGGTAGGGTAGAGCTAAGTGTGAATCGGATCTCAGACTTTTGACTTGGGTTTGGTAGTCTTCAACCACTGAACTACTATCCGATTCCTGGCCTAGGCTTGAGAGTTTTAACTATTGGATCACTATCCGATTCCCTATACATCTAATACTTAATATATATAATTATACATTACATATATATGTTTCATTTAGGCCAAAAATATTTCAGTAATAAGACAAATAGTTTTACTTTTTTAAAAAATATATATATTTAATTAACTTATTCATTGAATTTATTGATTTTTAAATTTAAAGATCATTGCACCTCCATTTCGTTCTTTGTTACTTAAAAATTAAATTCCAATACAAAGCTATTGTCAAATCCAAAGACCACGTGTTGGAAAAAAAATGACTTGAATCTTAGCACAGGAGGGGTTAAGGCGTTTAAAGAAAGTGATGGGTCAATATTTGAAGGTTATGGTAATTAACATTTTTATTATATTTAGTCTGCGTTTGTTTTAAATTTTATAAATCTAAGTCAAATTTGGGAGCTTCAAGTTCACTTTAGCTCATTGATAGTTTTACATTTGCTTGTGTTTCAGTAACCTGTTGGACCTCAAGCGATTTACTTGGATTGATGACTGTCCCCATAAACCAACACGAGTCTTTTTTAGTCTGTTTTGTCCTTACTTACGCGCACCCTAAAAAACTTCGCAGGGGGTCATCTATCCCATGTCTACTCTAGGCCAAACACGCTTAATCTCAGAGTTTCTATTTAATAGGCAACAGAAAAGAAGATGCATCTGTTGGTATAGATAGTTCATATCAAATCCTTTAAGCTCTCTCATTTTAACTGTGCAATCCAGCAATCACGAGTTCGAATCATGGGTCGCGCCTCGCGCCTCTTTTAAAGCCCATTGCAGGCAGGATGCTGGACCAAATCTCAACAATCCGCCTCCCAGCACCTGCCAGCATCTCAGCTCGAGTGCTTGGCAACCTCCGCTGCACGCCAAACTTCCTCAGTTCTAACGCCAACTTCTTCAGTTCAAACGCCGCGTCATGTCACGTCAGCCTCTCAGTTCCAACCACCCAACAACCTACACCTTCAGTTCTCAGTCCGTTTACCTCAGTTCCGGCCACCTGGCAACCTACCATTTAGTTCTGGTCCATTTACCTCCGTTGCGCCATCATCTCAGTTCCACTTCCACCGCTCCTGGCAACCTCCACTGCAACGTGCTTCCAAGGGAATTCAAACCCGTGACCTGTTCTGATACCAGTTGTTGGACCTCAAGTGCTTTACTGGATTGACGATTGTCCCCATAAACCAACACTAGTCTTTTATAGCGCATTTGTCCTCACTCACGCGCACCCTGAAAAACTTCCCACGGGATCACCCATCTCATGTCTACTCCAGGCCAATCACGTTTAACCTCAGAGTTTCTATGTAATGGGCACCAGAAAAGAAGATGCATCTCTTGGTATATGTAGTTCATATCAAATACTTTAAGCTCTCCTTTTAATCAGCGTGCAATCCAACGCTCACGAGTTCGAATCACGGGCCGCGCCGTGCCTCTTTTTTTAAAGCCCATTGCAAGCGGGATGTTGGACCAAATCCCAAGGACATAAAAAATTTGTACATAAATTTTTTTAGAGCAAAATATTTGTCGAATTTTGTCCATGACATAAACTAAATCAATATAAAATTGATGAATTATAGAAAAATGCAATGGTGACCCGGGCCTTAGACACCTGGCCACCATAAGGGACTTAAAGTCTCTTGTGGGGTTTGGAGGAGGTGGTTCAAATCCCTACTCTATCAAAATGCTCCTCGAGGCATATGCGAGTCGGTGAAGACAAACCCTACCATAATAATGGTCGGTCTTTGCACATCCCGCGGTTTATCTTGGTGACAGTAATAAGGGATCAAAGTTGTTGTCCTCAGGCATAATCAGGCATAATTCTAGCTGAGTACCCAAGCCTCTCAACATATATTTGTGTAAACCCCCCCTCCCCCCATTTAGGCTAATTACCATGTCAAGGAATTGATGATTATATTGCTTATCACACTCAATTTTTAAATTATTTTTATTTCTTTGTATAGATGTCATTTGCTTGAATCCAATTGGGTAGACTTAATTTCTCGAGTTGAAGATAAATTATTACACATAAATACATAATGATTGTATGGCTTCTTAATAAATATTATATTAATAAGTACAAATATCCATCCCTTCCAAAGAATCAATTCAAAACTCAGACGTTTCTTTTCTTTTTTTTTTTTTGTTTATTTAGCTATAAAATTGTAGAATTTTCTTACATGTGAATTCATGACCTTTAGAAGTTCTTTGATTAGAAGGGTAATGATTTGTATCAGTAAATTACCCTTCGGGTTCTGCGACTTTTTTGGTAATCGGGTTCGAGTTCTTGGGTGACTGAACGGATAAACACACGTCCAGTTAGTCGGGGTGGTCCTTAAGACCCTCCGATGCCTAAGTCAGATCGAGTTCGTGAGGTACGGGGGTATAGAGACAGTAAATATGAAAATAAGAGGTAAGAGAGACAGAGTGAATAATTACCATCAAGTTACTATATCATGGTATTTATAGATATTCCTGGCACATGTGGTTGCGCCAAGTGTCATCATCCTGGGGGTGAAGTTGTACTAGTCAGGGTCATCGGGGAGATCAATGGTCCACCTTTTTCGGTTTAGACCCATTCCCCATCCGGGTCGGATATGGAGCTCCAAACCCTATTTCAAGACCTCACTTGTGTAGCTTTAAGATCTCATCGCTTTATCATTATTCCCCGGTTCACGAGGTTGTCTCGAGGGCTTGGGGTCATTTGACGAGCTCGAGGCGGGAGAGATCTTGAGATCTCACTTGCGAGCCGGGATCACTTGGGATCCCTCTTTTATTTTCGCACAAGTTATTGAAATCTTGAGATCTCACTTGCGAGTTGGGGATCTCTTGGGATCCCTCTTTTGTTTTTGCACAAGTTATTGAGATCTTGAGATCTCACTTGCAGTGGGGATCACTTGGGATCCCTCTTACTTTTGCACAAGTTATTGAGATCTTGAGATCTCACTTGTGAGCTGGGGATCACTTGGGATCCTCTTTTATTTTCGCACAAGTTATTGAGATCTTGAGACCTCACTTGCGAGCCGGGGATCACTTGGGATCCTCTTTTATTTTCGCACAAGTTATTGAGATCTTGAGATCTCACTTGTGAGTGGGGATCACTTGGGATCCTCTTTTATTTTCGCACAAGTTATTGAGATCTTGAGACCTCACTTGCGGTGGGGATCACTGGGATCCCTCTTTATTTTCGCACAAGTTATTGAGATCTTGAGATATTACTTGCAGCCGGGATCACTTGGATCCTTCTTTATTTTCGCACAAGTTTATTGAGATCTTGAGATCTCACTTGTGAGCTGAGGGGATCACTTGGGACCCTTTATATATATATATATATATTGAGTCTTGGGATCCAACAGATCCTTGGGCTCGAGCTCCCTGGGATGAACCTTTCACACAAACACTATATCAACCATTACTATGTACATCATTTCGATTTCCAACTTAAGGGAGTTATTATCTTGATCTCCCCAGTAACAAAATATGAGGTTAAAGGATATCAACTTGTGTGCATGCGCCTCTTACACCTTTAACCAAAAATGCCCATAATTAGCTATATGAGTTTAAGTCTTATAATTCATGAACTCTATAACTTTTAATGAAAATTGGGTTTATAAAGCAAATTCAATGTCTGTATGCCTGTTTTTTAAGAAGAGATACTTTGGGGTCCAAAGATCTCTCCAAACCTCTTGATTTGACTATTATTAAAAATAGGGGTCTCGGGATCTGAGACCTTTCTCAAATATTTTGTTTAGACTTTCAAGGCTAAGAGGATTGGGGTCCGGGGACCTCTCTCGAAACCTTTAATTTCCGGACTAAGGGTTTCGGGATCGAGGACCTCTCAAACCTTTTAATTTGCCTTTCAAGGATAAGAGGTTTCGGGGTCCAGAGAACTCTTCCGAAACTGCTTAATTTTTAAGACTACGGGTTTTAGGGTCTAGGGACCTTTCAGAAATCTTTTGATTGGCCTTCAAGGCTAGGGTCTCGGGATCTGAGACCGCTTCAAACATTTTATTTGGCCTTTCTTTTTTCGGATGGATTTTTGGGTCATTATGACCTTATCTTTTTCCGATGTATTTTTGAGTCATTTGACCTTATTTATTGAAGACTTAATATATGATTCAACTACTCTTGGACCCTTAGATCATGTGGTCTTGACGTGGGTCTCCCCAAATCAAAATCTTGTATCCATTTAGGTCTTGTGGTCTAAAGACCTGGTGCCATTTTTCCGTGGGCCTCAACTCTTTGGAGTCTTGGGGTCTCTAGACCTTGTGCCCTTTTTCTTGGGCTAGAACGCCTCAGGGTCTCAGGCTCTCAAGACTTCATGATGACCCTTTTTCACTACATGAAAGCTTCAAGGTCTTAAGACCTTGAGCTACTTTTTGCTTGGTTCTTGTTACCTCGGGTCTTGGAATCTCAAGACCTAGTGCCACCATCTCTCAGCGTCACATGACTTTTTTATTGGGACGAAATGCCTCGAGATCTCAAGACCTTGCACTCTCGTATTCTTGGGGCTCAACCCCTCGGGGTCTTGGGGTCTCAAGACCTTGTACGCCCACTATCGTTTTTTTTTTGGATCAAATCCTTAGGGTCTTGGGTCTCAAGACCTTGTACATTTTTTTCTTAGTCATGAATGTCTTAGGATCTCGAGATCTTAAGACCTCGTGATTTTTTACCCTTGGATCAGAAGACCTTTGGTTATGAAGATCTTGTGTTCTGAGGTCTTTAAGGCCTTTGAGATTTTCCTCGTCTTTGGGTCTTAAAGACCATTGGGCTTGTGTTCTCTTGGGTCTTCAAGGCCCTTGAGATTTTCCTCAAGTCTTTGAGGTCTTGAAGACCCTTGGGCTTGAGTTTCTTTTGGGATCTTTAAGATCTCAATTGTGTCTTATATATGGGGCCACTTGAACTCTTTTTTTCTTTGCACACAGGTTTTCGATATATGAGGATCTCATTTGTGAGTTATGCAGTCATTTATAAGTTTTCGAGATCTTTGAGATCTCACTTGCCCTTTTCCTTTACACACAAGTTTTCGAGACCTTGAGGATCTCACTTGTGAGTTATGGGGTCTCTTGGACCCTTTTCCTTTACAACATGTTTTCGTGATCTTTGAGATCTCGAGCTTGAGTTCTTTGGGGGTCTTCAAAACTTTTGGTGTATCTTCAAGTCTCGGGGTCTCAAAAACCCTAGAGCTGAATCTTTTTGGGGCCTTCGAGACCCTAGAGATTTTCTTCAAGTCTCGGGGACCTCCGAGCTCGAGTGCACTTGGGGTCTTCGAGACCCTGGAGATTTTCTTCAAGTCTCAGGGTCTTGGGACCCTAGAGCTCGAGTTCTCTTGGGGTCTTCGAGACCCTGGAGATTTTCTTAAAATCTCGGAGTTTTGGGGAGCCTCGAGCTCAAGTTCACTTGGAGTCTTCGAGACCCTGGAGATTTTATTCAAGTCTTAGGGACCCTCGAGCTCAAATTCACTTGGGGTCTTTAAGACCCTGGAGGTTTTCTTCAAGTCTCGGGATCTTGGGGACCTTCAAGCTCGAGTGCACTTGGGGTCTTCGAGACCCTGGAGATTTTCTTCAAGTCTCGGGGTCTTGGGGACCATTGAGCTCGAATTCTTTTGGGGTCTTTGAAGACCCTCGCCTATTTTGACACTTAGACCTGCTACCGGGTCGGGGTCGAGCAACCCTTTTCCCTTCTATGTCTCTCTCACGAGCGGCTGACTCATTTCAATTACCAACTTCTCGAAGTCTTCCTTCCTCATAGAGATCACCTGGTCGGGATCTCCTTTCTCCTCATCCGGGAGATTGGGCCATGATTGAGATGAGGGGAACTCGGGTTGCATCACTCCTTCACTCTACTTGGGGGTCTCTAGTATCCCTTTCTGAACGTGTTTAACTAGGGTCTCCATATTTCCGCATTCTTTTCTTGGTAAAAGGAAAAGGTTTTCCCACGCATTTACGCGCCGATTGGGATCGTAATTACCTTCGGTCACGACTTTTCGGTAATCGGGTTCGAGCTCTTGGGTGACTGAAATAGATAAACACACGTCAGGCTAGCCGGGGGGTGGTCCCGACTAAGATCCTCCGATGCCTAAGTCAGATCGAGTTCGTGAGGTACGGGGGTATAGAGACATTAAATATGAAAATAAGAGGTCAGAGAGGCAGAGTGAATAGTTACCATCAAGTTACGATAGCATGATATTTATAGATATTCCTGGCACATGTGGTTGCGCCAAGTGTCATCATCTGGGGGGTGGAGTTGTACTAGGTTGTCATGGTCCACCTTTTCGGGTTAGACCCATTCCCTCAGTCCAGGTTGGATACGGAGCTCTAAACCCTATTTCAAGACCTCACGGTGTAGCTTTAAGATCTCACTGTCTTATCAGGTAAATTATTACTATGTGGGAGACTAAACACAGAGTAAGTCGCATACGCCAATTTCTCTTCAGTTCTATTCTTTTATTTCTTACAATGATTTATCTTTTGCTTTAGTAATGTCATGTTTACAATAATGACATCAACTTATAAATGTGATATTTAAAATGATCTACTCAAATAGAAGATGGAATATCGTAAGAAAAAAAAATCTTGTATGATTTCTCCCTCATTGCTCAAAATGCGATGATAAAATTTCGTATAATAAAATATTTTATATAAAATATATAAGTGGCAAATAAATTCTTATTTTTATAGTAATGAATTATTTTCCACTTATATATTATAATATATATATATATATATATATAATATCCAATTCTCAAATGAAAACAAACAAAGCCTTTATAAGTTTGACCATTGCACCAACACAAGAAATGCATTATCAAAATTTGTCCTCAACTAATTATCCTTCTTGGGCCAATTTGAGACTTTCGTTGCGAAGTAATTGCCCAATTTGCATGGCCCATGCACAATTTACAAGTTTAAAGCATACTCTGGTTTTATGCCAATGATACAAGTTGGTTCCTGCCCCACGGGCATAGCTTAACTGGTAAAAAACTTGGGTGATGTGATATCCGCTTGCTGACACCCGCAGCGTAGAGGTTCGAATCTCCCTGGTAACAAGATGGATGATGATTTCTTGTGCGGTGACTCGATGCTAAAACAGGACCCTGACTTGTTGAGACATATCCCTTGATTCACGTGATTCAATCTAAAGTAGCTCAGGATCCTGACTCGTTGAGATATATCCATCAATTCATCTCATTCGCGAAGCTCTAGAGGCGGGACAGTGGAATACCTCAAAGATGGGAAAATAGTATATATAATGTATATGTTGAATGCAATGTATTGGTTACAATGGGAAAGCCTTCACAATGACTCAATTACAAACTGAAATGAACTATTCTATTACAAAATGAAATGCGAATCGAATCGTAAGCGTCGAGATACTATCTCTATCCGCAAGACAATTACGTCCCGGCTAGTGCTCATGGTTTGACGTATTGCCTCCAAAGATAAAACGGCTTCGTCTTCTGTGTAGTAGCACCACTAACACAGAAGCTCCTTCGAACGAAAAAGTGTTGAAGATCGTTCTTTGGACTTTTTTGTGCAGAATGCAGAAGTATGGCTTTGTGTATGAATATTTGTTGTGTACCAACTGCAATGCACTCAAATGAATTTATAGACAAACACACCTGCAGGAGATAACAAAAAGTAGTGGGCATTAATCCAATTGTAACATCCCAGATGTTACACCCCACTACTCTATAATAGACAAGTAGTGGGCTCTTTTCATATGACCACTTATGTTGGAATTACTAACTTTAGTGGACTGGACACGGCCCAATATGGCCGGGCCGCCCGGCCCAAGCCTGACCAGCCCGTGCCCAGGCCGAGGCGAGGCGGGCCGGGCGGGCGCGCGTGTGGCCCACTTGTGATCATCCACTTGTGTTATAGTTTATACAACAAATAACACCTTCTAGTAAATAAACTAGGATAAACTATGATTTTTATTCCATGTGGGATAAGGCATAAGCCTTTATCTCCTTTAAATAATTTTTACATAATGCCCATTTATGTGCTACCTTCGTGTATTAATTTCTCACTCACCAAATTCGGTTTTGAGAAATAAAAATACTACGAACATCTACTCGGGCGTAGATTAATAATATATAATTTAATTCCTCCGAATTAAATATTTAGCCACCAAAAAATTGGTTAAAGTCGGGTCGACACCCACTTTATCAAAACCAAAATTTCCAACAATCCCCACATGAGTGGAAATTAATGTATGCATGAATGCGACACGCAAAACCATCCTCAAGAGACAATATTGTATTCGGAAAGGTAGCTTATGGCTTTGAACCTTCCGTAGTCAATACCATCGGGTACACTGGCGGCTTAGTGGACGCAATACCTTGAACTATTCCTCCACGGTGTATACCGAGTCAATAGTATTAACACAATAATGTCTCAACACCTTATGTTCTCACGTTTTGTGTCCGTTTCGCCATGGACACCACTTTGGATTCATAAGTGTTACTTTGAAGCGCCCGCACTTCTCACTTGTATAGGTGATCTCCTATCCGAGTATCCTCTGCCATACTCAACCTCAACGAGGTGTAGGAATCATTAAAAGTCAAATGACTTAGCCTCACCACAACTTTGCGGGTGTTTCAACACTTGGTATTGCTTTCTAGGATGGATTATAACATTGTTTCCAAGTGTTACAATATAACCTTCATAGTTTAGTTTTCCCATTGAACCAAGTTCTTGGGATCTCCATCATCATGGTTGGGTTACCACTATGATAGTTATTTTTACTTTGTGGACTTCAAGCCCATTCCCTAGCAATTTACCCAATTGATCTCGATTGATCCTTTTGTCAAAGGATCTCGCCAAATTGTCTTTTGACTTTTACGTAGTCAATTGACATCACACCATTTGAGATCAATTGTCTAACGGTATTGTGTCTCCGACGAATATGTCTAGACTTACCGTTATACATATTGCTCTGTGCCTTCCTATAGCCGCTTGGCTATCACAAAGAATCATCACGGAAGGCACAACTTCCTCCAAAGCATGGAATATCTTCCAAAAAGTTTGAAGCCATTCTCGCTTCTTCACCAACTTTATCCAAAGCTATAAACTCGCATTCCATGTGGACCGAGCTATACACGTTTTAGCTTCGTGGACTTCCACGATACCGCACCACCTCCAATGGTGAATATGTATCCACTTGAATAAGAATCTTTCGAATCAAAATCCAACTAGCATCACTATATCCTTCAAGTGCAATGGATATCTTGAGTAGTATAGCCCATAATCCAAGGTATACTTCAAGTATTTTAACACCTGTTAACGCTTTCCAATGCTCATGGCTTGGATTGCTCGTGAACCTACTCAACATATTCTGACAGGGTAGGCCAAGTCGGGCGTGTACAATTTGTGATGTACATCGATCGCTATTATACGTGAGTATTCCATCTCGAGCCACTGTTCTGTTTTTATTAGCAACCAGATTTATACTTAAATCAATGGGCGTCTTTGACGGTGAATTGTCAAAAGCATTGAATTTCTTGAGCACTTTATCCACATAGTGGGATTGTGACAAGATAATTCCATTAGGAGTTCTGCGATTTTTATCCCAAGGATTACATCAAGGCGGTCCCCATATACTTCATGTCAAAGTTCCTTTTAACATTCTTTTTAGTCTCCATGATAGTATCATGACTCGCCCATGATTAACAAATCGTCTACGTATAGACAAACTATGACAAATGCTTCGATGTCCCTTTGACATATACGCATTTATCACACTCGTTGATTTTAAATCCATTTGACAACATCGTATTGTCAAAACTTAAGATGCCATTGTTTTGGAGCTTGTTTCATCCGTACAAAGATCTTATTAACTTGCACACCTTCTTTTCTTGACAAGTGCAACAAACCCTTCAGGTTGTTCCATGTATATTTCGACATCTATCTCTCCATTCGTAAATGCCGTCTTGACGTCCATCGATGAATCTCTAGATTGTCAAAGCAAAGAATCACAAGAAGCACCCAAATAGACGCAATCCTCGTTCTTCGGAGAATAGGTGTCAAAGAAGTCATATCCTTCTTTTTGTTTAAAGCCTTTGGCTACAAGCCGTGCTTTATACTTATCAATAGTTCCATCTCGCTTTATACTTCTTCTTTTTAGGATCCATTTACATCCTAAAGGTTTATGACCAACGGGAGATCAACCAACTCCCAAGTATGGTTTTGCGGAATAGACTCAATTTCACTATTGATAGCTTCTTCTGCCGAGCGAGCATCCGGACTACTTAGAGCCTCTTTAATCGAGTTTGGCTCACCATCTAACATAAATGTTATTTAATCGCCCAAAAGACTTAGTCGTCTTAGACCTCTTACTTCCGCTCCCTGCTTCTTCACTAATTGGTGTTGAACCACTTGCGCGATTCGTGAGTTCTTTTATTAGTACTCACTTCTAACTTTTCTCTACAAGGGTAGACATCCTCAAAGAATACAAAGATTCCTTGATTCGATTATGGTACCTTCATCATTTCCGGATTTTCCGACTTATGTATCATAAACCTATATGCACTACTTTGGTATGCATATCCCACAAAGACACAATCAACTGTCTTTGGTCCAATTTAACTTGTTTTGGTTCGTATTGCTACCTTAGCCAAACACCCCCACACTTTAAGGTATTTATAAGAGAACTTACGATTTTTCCACAATTCGTAGGTGCCTTATCTTTCCCTTTAAGTGGTATTTTATTCAATATGTGGTTGGTCGTTAAAACAGTTTCCCCACATATTCAGGGTAATCCTAACTTATCAACATGGCATTCATCATCTTCTCTTTTAGAGTCCTGGTTTTTGCGTTGCTCAAAGAATAGTTAGCGTAGTGAATATGGTCTTTGTTGTTTGATGAATTATGCCCGATCGGGTACATAGTTCTTCAAATGGTGCAACATATTCGCCACTCTATCACTCCGAATTATTTTAATCCGGCTTTGCCAAGTTGATTTTCAACTTCATTTTTATAATTCTTAAAAGCCTCTAATCTTCATCTTTTGCTTCTTAATAAGTATAAGTAGCAAAATCTTGTGCAATCATCAATAAATGTGATGAAATATTTTTATCACCTTTAGTTTGCACGATTTTAGATCACACACATCGGTGTGTATCAACTCTAAAGGTGAAGTGCTCCTTTCAACCGAATGAAACGGTAATTTAGCCATTTTAGCTTCAACACAAACTTCACATTTTCTTTGTGAGTTTACTTGAGTAAATTAATCAATTCTAAATTTACCAACCTTTTTATAACATTGATTTACATGTCCTAATCTAATATGCCATAAATTAGAGCACTCGATAATAGAAGCAGAAAGAAGATTCATTCTTATTCATATTCTCGCCAAAACGGCGTCACAAATCATTACATTCATTTTGAACATTTTTGTTTGTCTAGATAACCCCTACCAAGGAATCGTCCAAATTTGCTAAGTACAAACTTTTCGGACTCAAAAACTAGTCTAAACCCATGGTTGACGGCGAACCGAAACCAGTTTTTGCGGATGTCCGACATGCAAAGACATCCTTCACTTCAACTCCTTTCCCGAAGTCGGCTTTAGCACCACCGTTCCAATGCCCGGCAACATCGGAAGAGGCGTGATTCCCCATATGGAGCTTCCTTCCTATTGATGGAATGTAAGAAGAGAATGCATCCTTATCGAAAGGACATGGCAAGTGGCACCGGTATCCACAAACCATTCTTTCGGGTTATCCACCAAGTCTTCAAACACCACCGCCGACATGTCAATGTCTGTCAGTTCCTTTCTTCAACCACATTGGCATTGGGTGTGGTTTGGTTTTCTTTTTCTTTGGTTGGCGATCGCCTTTGCCATATGGTTCGGTTTGCCCACGATTGTAGCAAGCTCCCGGAATTTTCCAGTTAGGTTTCTTGCCTTTATCGTTAGGCCTTTTCTTGAGTTACTTGACGAGCCGTGCTCCATCAAGTTGGCTTTTGACTCCATAGGGACAAGCTTGGACTTAGAGTCAATCCTCCTATCGTCTTCCTCAATTAAGAGTTTGACAATCGGATCCTCTAGTCCCATCTCCTTTCGCTTATGTTTGAGATAATTCTTGAAATCCCTCCAACTTGGGGGCAATTTCTCAATCAGGCGGCCACTTGGAATGCTTCCGCAAAGCCATTCCCTCGGGCAGAGATTTCATGTAGGATCAACGGAACTTGAACTTGTTCCATCACGGTTTTAGAATCAACCATCACAAAATCCAAGAACTTACCGACAACAAATTTCTTTGTGCGGATCCTCGGTTTTGTCTTCTTCTCCAAAGAATCCCACAATTCTTTGGAGGATTTCACAACACAATACACACCTGTAAAGTGCATCACTAAGTCCGTTAAGGACATAGTTCTGACAGAAATCACCCTGGCCCCATGCATCAAACGCAGCCGCGTTTTTTCAAAGTTTCGTTCTCGGCAACAACGGGAGCGTCCTCGGTCGAATCTTCGCCCGGACTCGAGTAGTCGGATAAAACAACATTTTTTTTGCCATCTCTTGAAGTCGAAACCCATGAATTTTTCGGGTTTCTCGGCTTGGGCAAGAGGATGATTGGGGTTACGCTGAGCTTGCCATCGTGAAGTTCGCTAATTGTCTTGCGATTGTTGAATACAATGTATTGGTTACAATGGGAAAGCCTTCACAATGGCTCAATTACAAATCGAAATGAACTATTCTATTACAAAAGTAAAGCAGAATCGAATCGTAAGCGAGTCGAGATACTATCTCTATCCGCAAAGACAATTACGCCCCAAATGGCTAGTGCTCACGGTTTGACGTATTGCCTCCAAAGATAAAACGGCCGTCTTCTCGTGTAGTAGCACCACTAACACGAAGCTCCTTCAACGAAAAAGTGTTGAAGATCGGTTCTTTGGACTTTTTTGTGCGAAATGCGAGTAAGTATGGCTTTGTGTATGAATATTTGTTGTGTACCAACCGCAATGCACTCAAAATGAATTTATAGACAAACACACTGCGGAGATAACAAAAAGTAGTGGGCATTAATCCAATTGTAACATCCCGGATGTTACACCCCACTACTCTATAATGATAAAGTAGTGGGCTCTTTTCATATGACCACTTATGTTGGAATTACTAACTCCAACGATCACACGAATCTGGACACCTACAATGTCCCGATTCATTTGGGCTTCAATCAGCAGCCAGCAGCCACTCGAATCAGGCCAAGCCCATTTTCGAGTGGCAAAACTTAGTGGGCCGGGACTCGGGCCGCCCCTTACCAAGCCCGGCCGGGCGGGCGGCGCGCCGCGTGTGGCCCAATTGTGATCATCCACTTGTGTTATAGTTTATACAACAAATAACACCTTCTAGTAAATAAATAAACTAGGATAAACTATGATTTTTATTCCATGTGGGATAAGGCATAAGCCTTTTATCTCCCTTTAAATAATCTTTACATAATGCCCATTTATGTGGCTACCTTCGTGTATTAATTTCTCACTCACCGAAATTCGATTTTGAGAAATAAAAAATACTACGAACATCTACTCGGAACGTAAATTAATAATATATAATTTAATTCCTCCAGAATTAAATATTTAGCCACCGAAATATTGGTTAAAGTCGGGTCAACACCCACTTTATCAAAACCAAAATTTCCAACAGTATAATCTGAGCTTGAAGTCTTTAGACTTACGTTTCCCAACTGCATGCATGCCCTTGTATAACATTTACATATTAATTCTCAAAAAATGAAAATATAAAATATTTGTTTCTTAACTTAATATATGGGAACTTGGTGCGTGGAAAATCATATATATTAAATAATTTCCCACATTTTGAGGGTAGGTACTAGGTAACAAGCAAAGTCCGCCTAAATATTTTGCTCAAAAAAAAAAAAAAAAAAAAAAAGAAAAACAAGATTGCGGATGTTCTTGCACGTTTGGGATGCAAAATATTTAGGCGGAGGACTTTGACACTTTAAAATTCCGGTATTTATAAGATAGTCTTTGTATAGGTTACAAAATATTTTTGTTTTTCATTTGTATAATTTCTCAATTATAGATTCGTTGTTGTAAATGACTGAAAATTCTTAATACACAGGTTGGGGGTCAATCATGCCAGAAGAAGAAAAAAAAAGGAAAGTTAACAAATAATATAAAAAACACATTTTTATCGGTTGGGATCTTCTATTTCAACATGGTGTTTCATTTCCTATTTCACCGCACGGATGATTGCCACGTGTATAAAAGTTATTATATTAATTTTTGAGGATAAATCACACCTAAATTGTGAGGGTTTAATATGATAACTTCTATACACGTGACAATCATCCGTGCGGTAGAATAGGATATGAAACACCATGTTGGAATAGAAGATTCCATCCGATTTTCTATTCCCCAACACTTCAATTACCATGCGAAGTTCGTACGATTCATCCTCTACCAACCTTATATAGTAACAAAATTCTCCGAATTTTTTAAATTACTCGAATAAAGCATGATATTTTCATACGTGAGACGTTGAAGTCTCGTATATATCTTTCAGAAATAATAATGTGACAAAATCTCCCGACTTATTCGTTAAGAAAGCGACTTATTCCCGATTTTTCCCATTTTAACAAAATTATACTATTTTAATTTATATTTTCTAATTTTATATACACTTTATTAAATAATATAATTGCTAAGAATAATTTATTGAGAATCTTCCCACTAAAATATATTTATTTTCAATAGAATTATTAAATATACTATATCGACATATTCCAGATTTAATCACGTATTATACATACGAATTTTGTCATATAACCAATATTTTGTTGAATTATTCCCCAATTATCCTGAATAATACATTAATACCCGAGATACGAATTTAAGGGCTAATGAATTATTCCCGAATCTGAAATTTGTTACTATGAAATCTTGGAGTTACACACACTTAATTTTTTTTTAAAAAATTTATTTTATGTTCATTACATTGTACAATATCATTCAATTAAACACGAATTCATCTCCCAAATTAAAACCCACCCTTTTTATACACACACATAAGGAACCGGAACGGCCTTCAACGGAACACCTTTCCTCAGCGTAATCCCCATTCTCTCACTCATATCCATTTCCTCCGCCTTAAGCCCATGGGCCAAAGCCCAATCAAACGAATGCAAAACCGAGCCCAACGCCAACGGCAACACCCGGCCCGCCAGCGGCACCGCCGGACACATCCGCCGCCCAGATCCAAAAGGTATGAACTCAAAATGTTGCCCTTTATAATCCGCCATGTCCGGATCCAAAAACCTCTCGGGTCGGAACTTTAATGGATCTTTCCAGGTTTTCGGGTCCCGTCCAATGGCCCAAACATTTACGAGGATTTGGGTCTCTTTGGGGATGTGAAACCCTAGAAATTTGCAGGAGTCCATGGCTTTGTGGGGGACTAGAAATGGGAGAGGTGGGTGTAATCTTAGGGTTTCTTTGATGACGGCTTTGAGGTAGGGGAGTTGATCTAGGTTTTCTTCTTCGAGTTTTTTTCCGGGCTTGATTTGGGCTCGAAGTTCGGATTGGGCTTTGTGGAGGGTTTCGGGGTTGTGGAGGAGCTCCGCCATGGCCCATTCGAGTGTGCTGGTGGTTGTATCTGTCCCTGCCGTGAACATCTCCTGGAAAATTCAAAATAAGACCTTAAATAATTTTTGTAGCATGATTCCAATATTTTTTTGAAAATGGTTCATTATAAAGACTTAATTGCAAAATTGTAGGATTTTGATTTTTTCGAATTGGCAATTTAAGACGATAATCTAAAAATTTTGCTGGAAATTTTAAAAATTTCCCTGGAATTGATCATGGGACGGCCATGCATGTAAGTAAGTAACCCAACTTGGAGATTTTCAATTTTGTGGTAAACTTACTGACCAGATGATTACATATTTAAGTGTTTGTTTGGGAGTACTTTTGAAATAAACTTTTGGATCTAAAAGTCCATTTCAATAATAATTGATGTTTGATGGTTAATTTAGAATGGAATTTAGGATAAACACTCATGCAAAAAAGTCCATTCTAAAGAAATCAGAATCATAAGCTTTTTGAAGAATCACTTATCAAGAAGTCTATTGTGTGAATGGACTTTTGCATTATGCAAAAAAAAAAATTTAGAAAATGGACTTTTAATAAATAATTTCTGAAAAAGCCTCTAATTTGGACTTTTTAGGATGAACTTTTTGGAATGGTGATTTATCCAAAAATTCTTTCTAACTTAACCATCGAACATCTATTATTATAGAAATGAATTTTTAGATCCAAAAATTGATCAAAAAGTACTCACAAACAAAAGTACATGAGGATGAAATGTTGCTTATGATGTGGCCTCAATTAGTCTACATGGCCAATTTGGGAGGGAAAATACATTTAAAAGAAAAATATCGACCCCAAGTCAGCTAAGCAAAAACCCTTCTCCTAAATTTTCACTCCTCTACTAATACATAACTTGAAAGGATTATGATTTTTTTTTATCTACGCTGTTTTATTATAATTTGCTTATAAAATCTTGATTATTAATTTTAAAAACCAAACAAACAAGTGAACAACCAACCCTAATTATTTACTTAAATGTAACGATGGCAAAAGAGGTGGAATGAAGTTATCCACTATGCACTACTTAACACTTATTTTGCGGACTGAATATTCTATTGTAAAATCATGTTTCATCTTCTATTCCACCGCACGAATAATTGACACTTGTATAAAATAGTAAAAGTTATTATATTAATTTTGAATCATAAATCAAGCCTAAACACCTTTATACAAATGTGAATTATATTTGCGTTTAGGATATGAAACACCATTTTAATTTGCAATAGAAGATCTCATCAACTTATTTTGGATAGTTTGGGAATATCCCTGTTCTTTCTTTTTCTTTTGTTCAAAAAGAGTTGTTAAACAATATCTATATATTTGTAAAAATATAAGTTTTAATTGGTTTCATTTTTTCAAACAAAAATAACAAGAAATAACTGATAAAACATAGAGGGAAAAAAGAGATTACTTACAAAGACGATGACATTAATGATGGTCGAAGAAAAACCACCATGCCCATCCACACCATCACCATCACCTTTATACTCCAACAACACATCCAAATAATCTTTCCTATCCTTCTTCTCAAAACCCGACCCGTACCCGTTTTCCATCTCTCTCATCCTCTCCTTCAAAAACTCCCCCGCCACATCAAAAGCGCGTTTCACGTGAAACTGCGTTTTTCTCCGGATCCCCTGCGGGTCGACCCATTTCAACCCGGGCAAAAAATCCGCCACATTAGGTTTTCCCGCCAATTCCATCGTCTTCCCCGCGTGGTAGAAAAATCTCGCCCCTCTCTCAGATCTCGGATCCGATAGATCCTTCGAGAAAATCAAATTCCCGATTAAATTAAACGCCATCAGGAAGAAAAACCTCCCGACGTCCACGCCGCCGCCGCCGCCGCACTTTTCGCGGGCGTCGGAGATGTATTTCACCATCCGATCCACGCACTTTTCGCGGACGCCGCGCATGGCGTCGAGTGGACCGGCGGCGAAGAACTCCGCCGTGCAGAGCCGCCGGAGCGTCCGCCAGTGGTTGCCGTACTGGGCGGTGATGAGGGACCCCTCGTTGCCGATCTCGCCCTTCATGGACTCGTAGATCTTCCTGCCCGCCAAAACGGCGTCGTGCTGCTTGAACATCACGCGCGCCGCGTCGCGTGAGGAGATGATGACAGTGGTCATGGAGCCGAGGTGGAGCGTCATGATGGGGCCGTGCTTGTCGGCTAGCTTGGCGAATAGCTGGTGTGGTGGGGCCCACGAGTTACCGGCTGCCAGCTGGAACATGTTTCCGACCACCGGCCAGGGACGTGGACCCGGCGGCAGCCGCCCTTGCTCCTCCAGGCGGCGGTGTTTCCGCTCGGTGGCCACCGCCCATAAGGCCCATAAGAGCAAGGCTAGAACCACGCCCGCAATTTCGTAGTCCATTTTGAAATATGTGAAATTACCAAACTAGGCTGATCAATAATTTTCCAATTTTGTTTGTTGGATTTGTCAATCCGTCGCACCTGCATCAAATTGTATTTCAAAATTACATTTCAAACACTCTTTTATTATAAGGTTTGCATTTAACTATTTATGACCTAATATATATATATATATCCCATCTTGAGGGTATAATTTGTAAAATAAAAATAAATGTGAGATTTAGAGATTTGGCTGAGCTCATTATAAGCTTCATCTTCGAAACATCTTATAGATGTTTCAGTGCTTATAAGCTCATTTAAGTTTTTCCAAAAAAATATCTTATAAGCTCTCAAAATAAGATGTTAACAACATATAAGTTGTTTTTAAAAAATGTGGCGAATCTCAAATTATTTTTTTAATAGAGATCTATTTTAATAAATCTTTTAATTTTGACCATTTTAATTACAAAACTGTCATAACTAATATCGTATGAGCTTAATCATCTTATTTTGTTCAAATACTTGAGCAACTTATTTTCAAACGAACGTGAAAAAGGGAAAAAAAAAGAAAGAAAAGAAAAGAAAGCTCACCTGAAACCAGCTTAGATTATAGGATCGAAAAGTTGATTTATTTTCACGTGTGTATGCCTCTTATTGTGCCCAAATCCTAAGGAAAAGTAGTAGAATCTTTAAAATGCTAATTTCTTTAGCTTTTTCTTTACCTACAATATTCGTGTATATATGGACCAATGAGGAGCATATATAGCATATAGGGATGATTAGGCGGATGGGACATATATATCTTCAATTTGAGAATAATGTTTCATCTCTTATTCCATCGTACGGATAATTGTCATGTGTATAGTTGAATTTACCATATTACTTTTGAAGCACAAATCAAGGCTAAATTGTCGTTTTTTAATATGGTAACTTTTATACACGTAACAATCGTTCATGCAGTAGAAATTCTGGGATGGATCCAAAAAAAAATTATAGCGGAGACACACAATAAATACAATTATAAATTATATCAAAGATAATTAACTGGGATACATTTTATATTTTTAACATAATTTTATAAACTTAGATCACACTATAATAGTATATAACACTATTAATACTTTTCTTAATAATATTATATAGTATTTTTTATCTATAATATTATAAAGTATTTTGTAAATTATAACTTTAGGATAATGTTATATAAATAATAAATAAAAAAAAAACTACACGTGCATGTGCCCGTAATAGGACGTAGATCTATTACTGGGTCGAATAGGAGATGAAACATCTTTTTAGAATAGAAGATTACATCCGATGATTAGGGTAAATAATATGAAATCCCACTATATATATATACATATTTAACTAGCTAGCTCATTGTCCAATTTGTTGCTCTCGACAAATATCACATCTTGAATCGACCCACAATATCCATTATTCAAATAAACCTCTTGCTTTCGTTGTAGTTGGTTAATTGCCCCTATTAATTTAATAATCTGAAAAATAATTATTAACACGCAAATTATTGGTGATCCCAATCAGCTCATATGTATGTATATTTGTTTGAGTGTGCAATACGATTTATTTTTTTGGTCATTTAAAAGTTTGATTACGCAGGGGTGTCGTCGTAGTCTTCCAAGTAAATAATTGTAAGAGGAGCAGTATTAATTATATTGGCTCGTGTTCTTTTGTTAATATATATAAATGTAAACTTCTTTTTTTTTTTTTTTTTAATTTATCATCATCTACCTAATATTTATTTGGAAAGAGGTTTATATTGGTTTCGTATGCATGTCAATTTCCTGTATTTGGAATCTTTTTGTTTTCGTTTCAATTCATGTGCATGTCAAATATGTGATAAACGACAAATAGAGGTTTAGTTTAATAATAATAAAAAAAAGCTCCATTATTTTTCAAAATTATAAATATGAAATATCCTCTTAACATATGTTTCTATTTTACAAATTGTAATTAGTGTTGTGTAAATTGGCCTAGGCGCGCACCTAACTGAGGCAATTATGTCCAAAATGGAAAAACAAAAAATCACCTCGGCAAAAAAATCAGGCCTAGGAGCTTGCTTAGGTGGCCTAAAATTGGCGATTTTTTTTAAAAATAGTAATGTTTTTAGGCGATCGCCTAGCGATTTCTACAATCTTGTTTGTAATTAGACTAAGCTCATGGGTAATATTTTTAATTGTCCACAGGTTGTAATGAATGAAAAAGATTTGAACCAAATCAAATGTAACAAGGTACCAAGTGCACGTACATGTAACAAAACAAGTTTGATTATATATGGGTATGAATATTACAATTATTTGAACTTAATAAAACAATACAGCACAAAGAGGTTCAAGTAGTTCAAAAACATCAAATATCAGCCTAGTAGGGATGACAATAGGTAGGGTGTACCCACCTGTTGAACTTGAAGGGTATTCCTACCCGAACTCTATAATATTAATATTGTCCGTACTTATCCCAAATCACTTTAAGAAATTACACCTATTACCCGTACCAGTGTTAAACTCATTTATCCATACTTGCATATTACTTGTATATACACATCAAAAATCCATTTATTTTATATAAAAAATCATGATTATATGAATATTTAAATGAGTACGTACCCTACAAATATTAATTATTATATAATAAAATGATTCAGAATGTGCCTATTCATTCGTGTTCCTTCAATATTAATGGACATTCACAACTTTTGATCCTACGTTTCATCCATATCCATTGACAACGTTTAAAGTTATTTCTTTAATAATTAAATTATAACACTTATGAATCATTTTATGGAACTTCTTTAATTCACTCAATTTATATCAACACAAATCACGTGTTGCGTATTTCAGCATCCAAAAGATTGCATAAATTTGGATGAAGATCTCGAGCCATTTTTTTACATTGGATTATGATCACTAAGAAACAAAGTTATGATTTTGACTTTTGAACTGCAACTCTTGGATACATTTCCACGATTTAAAGAATAATTAATAAAAATGATAAATACATGAATACACATACAAAAATAGAAATAATTCTTAAACCATTGTTTTGATTTTTTGTGAAACTACATCGGATGCCTGTTGTGGTCCTAAGGCTGAAATCAACGCCATAGAGCCATTAGTATACTATTTTTATTTTTATTTTTGGGGTATTATATTGGTGCTGGATATATATTCCTATAAATATTATTTATTGGAAGTGATGCTGCGATGATACATATAATTTTTATTTTATTGTTTTTACTGTAAAAGTGTAAGTAGAGCGTAATGACTGGATATAATTTTATTTTGGAAATTTTCTTTGTTAGAGAATAGTGATGAAAAGAATTTAAAAGAAAAAGAATGAATTCTGATAGTGTGAATGGATATGAGATGAAAATATAATGATAAAAGTTGATTGATGTAGAAATAGTAAAATAATAATTGAATATAATTGATAGTTATACATATGTGAGTGGATGAATATTATAACTTCCTTAAAATAAGTGAATAGTGTATTTTAAAAAATTTTCATAAGCATTCACATTTTAGGGTAAAAAAAAATCTCTAACAGGACGAAAATGAAAAATTCTCATAAACAACAGCAACCTTAATAGTTGCTATGTCAGTAAGCATAAATTGGAATTAGAAAAAACGAATGATTTATCTCTCTACCTTTCTCTCCCCATTCTCTCTAAAAAAAACCTAAAACCCTAATTCCTTTTCCTTTTCCCTCCCCTACCAGCCGCCCCCCCTTCCCCCCCTTCTTGTTTTTCTTCTCATTTGAGATGGAAGCTTTAATGGCAGACTGGTTTTTTGTTTAGGCTCATGCACGCCACAAAGGCCGGTGGCGGTGAAAATTTTCAGTCGGTCAGTGCCCGAACTCTCCGTACAATATTTTTCTTCTCTATTTCAAGATCCGGGCTTTGGGTGTTTATTTGTGGTGGCTGGCCAACTGTTCGACGGCGGCAGATTTGCGGGAGCGGTGGTGTCGAGATGTGGCTGTGGATTTGGGGGAGGGAGAGACCCTTTGTTTCTTTGATTGCTAGGTTGTTGTTTTGTTTAATTTTTTGATTTTTTTGTTTTTTTTTTGTTGTATCTTTTTTTCGGTTGAAGGGCGAAATCCCTAGGCGGGTCATTTATGTTTGTCTTGCAGTGCATGATGGTTGCTCGTGCTCGAGTGTTCCGTGTTTTACAGTCTCGTTTGAGGAGTGTTGAAGTCTCTTAGCGTGTGAGTGATTTAGTTTTGGAGTGTGATTTGGATTTGAATTGGTTTTGTCATTCCCGAGCTTTTTCTAGTTAGTCAAGAGTCGAACATAAGCCAATTGGTTAATATTGTCGTTGTAGTCCCGTATTTGAGTTGTTCTAATATAAAATCTATCGTTTGAGAAGAAAAAAAAAAGTTAGCATAAATTGGAAAATTGGAAATTATAATAGGCCAAATCGGCAAGTAATAACAAAAAATCACTTTTCCCATGGAATATCAGAGTTAGATGCCTACCAAACATTTGCAAATGTTCATAAAAATAACAATGTTTTCTATACTTCGTTAATTTCTCCAAAAGAATAAGAGACACCAACTTCGAACAAATAGTCATCAACTCAATATTGCCTAAATGACGCAGGCAAAAGCTTACGATAACAAAAGAATCACACAGAGCAATAAACGTTATGAAGAAACGTGAATCGCACAAAGCAATAAACGCTATGAAGAAACGTTATACACAACGGGGTTTGCCAATTAATGTGGACAAGATGGTTGTAATTATGAAATTAGATTCCGAGTTATGAATAATTTTTTCTCAAAAGGTTCTACTTATATTACGTATGGTACTACTCTTTTATCAGCAAACGATAAATTAAAGTTGTGAATGCATGGTTTCAACTACAGAAAACGATAAAAGTTGTAAATTATGGTGAACAATTAAAGTATGATTGCAACCAGGAAAAGAGTCCGAGTTATGGATCATTTTCCCCAAATATTTGTTTCGAGTTATGAATCATTTCTTTCAAATGATTTTACATATTTTTTTTCATAAATGCTAAAAAGAAAAAGAAGAAAAAAATTTGTGTGAATTATGGTGAATAAAATGATTGCAGTTATGGAGAGTTCGATTTTACGAATCATTTCCCCAGTATTATCCATGCTACACCTGGTGGATGGATGAAAATTAAAACATGTATTACACTTGATGGATGGATGAAAAACGAATTGAGATTTCCTGTTCCAAAAATCATATTTCACTTCATGTTCTATTGTTTTGGATGATTGATATGTGTACATGGTGATGTCATAATTGTATGCATGTTAATCATCCAATACAATGAAACAATAAGTGAAACAAAATTTTGGAACATGAGTGTAGGTCCCATGAAAAACATATGTCCCACTATTTATGTGGATCGATGACAAGTGTTTAATTTTATAAGTAGTGGGACATTTGTTATTTATCAATCTACCAAGTGTTTGTACACTTGGTGTAACATCTACAAGACCTCATTTCCCCAAACAGTTAAGCCGTGCACTTGGAATATTGGTATGGGTGCCGGTGAGATTCGAACTCAGAACCTTTTGTTTGGTCTGGCTCTGATACAATGATCACCTCATCTAAAAATTTAAGTTAATAGAAAAGTGAATCATTTAATTATAATTACTCTAACATTTGTACTCTTTTTATCATAAATGTTAAAAAATAAAAATAAAAATTCTAAAGGGTATAGACTATAGAGACAACAAGTATTCTACCACGGCAAAAACTTGCGTGAGACGGTCTCACGGATTTAGATCTGTGAGACGGAGCCCTTACACAAAGTTTTAAAGGTTTTTTTTCAGATTATATTTTTCTTAGGGTTTATATTTGTTTTTTAGGGTTTATTTTGTTTCTTGGGTTTATTTTTAATTGATTTGGGTTTTTAGTTTTTTTTAGGGTTTATTTTTTATTTTTTGAGTTTATTTTTGTTTTTCGGGTTTATTCTTCATGGTTCATGTTTTTAGGGTTATTTTTGTTTCTTCATGGTTCATTATTATTTTTAAATTTATTTTCATGGTTCATGTTCTCAAGACGGAGCCCTTAAGAGATCCGCCTCACGGATTTAGATCCGTGAGACCGTGTCACAAGAGACTTGCTCTTCTGCCACATTGTTATCAGGAAGCATATTTTGATCACTGAGTTTGGGATCTTGTTGCTACTATCTTGTTATTTTTTGAAATTCTTTTGGCTACATCTTTACAAAACTATATTTCAAATTTTGAAGAACGTGTCAATTTATTAACAAGATAATTAAATCTATTATTGATCTTGTACTTGTTTACCCACTCAATCTCTTTTATAAATAAAATAAAACCAAATCTAACCTCCATATCCACCTTTAAAAAACATAAAAATAAAAATAAAATGTTCCTACATACTGACCCATCAAGCATCAAATTCCAAAAGAAATTGAACAAAAAAAGGGATAATTATATAAAACCCCTTGAGGTTTGGGCTAATTACAAAAGAACCCTTCATACGTAAAAGAATATTTCGAAAACCCTTCTAATATTTGTAGAAATATTACAGTTACCCACTTAAATTTAAGACATAATCTAACATGACGGGTTTTTTTTTTAATTTTGAAACATCTATGGCTTTTTTATAATTAGCCCATATTTTGAGAGTGTTTTTGTAATTATCCCTAAAATAGAAGAAATAAGAAGAAGAAATAAGAAGAAGAAATGCTATTTCTCTTCCTGAAATGTGACGTTGACATTTTTTAGACCTAATGGTAGAAACCAAAAGGAAGATTTTGACCCCAAAAAATAAGTTTGTATATAATAAGAAATTATCTACCGTAGTTTGTCCGTATGATCACAATATCTTGGTGCTCAATGAGCCATATAGTCCGTGTTGAATGCATGTATTTGTCGCATAAGTCACAATTTGAAAAACAAAGTGATTGATTTTATAGACAAAAAGTGATAGTGTTGATATACATGATGATGCTATAATGAAGTAAAATTATTTTCATTTTATTGACAATATTGTAATACAATATCCATTGATACTTAAAACATAGTCGATTTGAATTGAATTCGAAATTTTATATTTACAATCTCACATTTCGTACACAAATTTGATATGTGGTACGTCTTTATACACCGTACAATAAGTTAAATCATAGATAACATGTCAATTTAAAAGATATTTGATTCTATCATTAACCTTGTCTTATTTACCACCTCAATCTCTTATTAAACTTAGCACCCTCTACACCTCAAACTTATGTGTTATGTCCCTACCCATTCCAAAAACCAAATAATATTATAGGGAAAAATTCAAAAAATTCAAAAAAAGAGCCATTTAATTTCAAAATTAAGTAGGTCGGTTTGGAATTGAGTTTGATGTAAAGCATTTTTCATTTTAATTGCCTAATCATTGACCCAAATTATGAATGATGACCAATAATAAGACTCAAATAATACAAAATACATTAGAGGAAAGAAATTTAATAAAATTTCGATAAAAAAAAAAAGTTTATGCTCTATACATTATTATTGGAAATACTTTAAAATTGCCCATGGTAATTCAAATGGATAACGGGCTGCCAATCCGGGCCGCCCGACCCATTCTTCTAAAATAAAACGGGTAATTCCTTCAAAAAAGGATAAAACGGGTAATTTAATTAATGGCGATTAGAACGGTGACGAATCATAAAAATATACAGCGCTCTCCACTATGTGATTCAGCACCGTGAAAACGGCTCCATCTACGGCGGCTAGCTCCGGCGACCGACCGAGCACCTTCCGTTGGTGACAACGCCTTTGTCACTCCTCTGATTTATTCTCAATTTTAAGTTAATGCTTCGAGTTGTTTTTTTTTAAGAGTGATTTTCTGTTTTAAGTGTTGTTTTTATTTTTTATTTTAACACGATCATGTTACGTAAATGTATAAAATCGCATATCGATATATATTTGATCGTATATTAGGATTCTAGTTTTTTTTCCCTGATTCTTTTTCCTTATGAATTCATGGAGTATTATCATCGAATAGGTGAAGGATTGGCTGCGATTCCTGTAATCAAGTGCTGTTTGGAGAGGTAGCTGAATGTAACTGTCTTGATGACGACTACAGCAAACGTCTACATCGTAAGGCCAAATCTTCTTCAGAATTATTTATACATTTATTTATATTGAATTTTCGAAATTTGGAGTTTTATTGCTTGTCTTTACTAATGTCGAGCGTGTTCATTGTTCATAAAATATTAAAAGCAAAATCAGGTGATGCAATAGTGTCGAAAATCCTGCACCAAATAGATATAATTCCTAGTTTTTTTATCATATCGAGTACTAAAATTGATTTGCTATTGGGGCTTATGATTCAATTATGGTACAGACTCTGATAATTTAATAACTTCTTGTGAAAAGTATTTAAGTGTATAAAATCTGTGGTCCTGTGATTTAGGAGATGGAATTTGTCTGTTGAGTTGATTAGTGACTTGTGGAAGGAATAAAATCCAGGTTTTGGAGTACAAGGATACAATCTTAGGAAAAATGAATTCAAATAATTAAGGTCATATACTCATATATCCTTTTCAGTGTTGTCAGTTGGTCGTTTGCTGAATTTGAGCTGTGGGTTTAGGGGATGCAATTACATCGCATGATGATCCTAAGTTGACAGGGTAATTTCTTGTGAAAAATGGATTTGAATAATTAAGGATATAGTTCTTTTTCAGGATTGTGTGCTTGTTTTATATCACAATATGAGTTGTGGGGATAAGGGATGCAATTACATAATATGATCTTAAGTTGATGCATTGGGCCACCCGCCGCCATCACTTGACGGTTTTTCATCTTATTGGTTTATGTTTGATGGTGCAACTTTTGGATGTATTTTGCTCATGGAGATGTGGTCCTCATTTGGGGGGGACAATAACGAAATGTCTGCTTTGAAGAGTGATTGAAAGATCTACGTTGACGTCGTGAAAGCAGCTTGGATAAAACTGCACGGGGGAAGAAATAACGGGAGTGTTTGCAATCACCAAAAAAAACAAGTGCTTCTCAGCTTTGACTGAAAAAACTGACTTTTTAGTGTTTGCAAATGTGCTTCCAATCCAAAAATAGGGAATGTGTGCTTTAGATTTCCGATTCTGCTTTTGGTTTGACTTTTACAAACAAGTAAGCAGTTTTACAAGTTTTCACCAAACATTCTCAACTTCTAATTCTATTTGCTAACACTACCAACTTCTGACTGTCAACTTATTTTACTTCTACAATAAATTACACCTTTTAAAAGCAAAAGTTTTTGCAAACACTCCCGACATTTTGTTGATGATCCAAAAGCATTTTGTTTCCTTTCTTATTCCGATTTTGGGTATAAACCAAAAGCATCTTCTTGTTTCAGTAAAACCATGTTGAACAAGTTGTCCTATTGTTTTGGATGGTTGAGGATGTTAATCTCTGACACATGATTGAAAGATACATTTGTAGTAATCCATCGTTGAATATAACTTCTGATGCAAAAAGAATGTCATTTGTAGAACATCTGAAGCCGAAATTCGTAGATTATAGGATAAGAATGGTGATTGCTGAGAATATTTATATTTTAATTTTGCTCTCCACAACTTGGCGTTTAGCTCTAAGTATGTACAGCCTAATGTATTGAGAGTTCTTTCTCAAAAAAAAAATGTATTGAGAGTTCAGTTATGCAACATAAATATATATTGTCACTACCTGATGTTGAATATTGGCCAATAACATTACGATTAGGAGTGGTCCTCTTTCTAATGATGCAGTAGCCCGCCCGGTCTATTTTTCTAATGTTTTTCCGTTGTTTTATTGAATATTTTCATGCAATTTGGTACCCTACTACATATAACTATCAGTAGTAGTTTATTGTCTTTTTAGTTGGTGGAAAACATTTTGGAATTAAGTCTTGAACAGGCTCCAGTAGCAATTTTTTGGTATTTTTGATAACATCAAGAAACAAAAGTAGCTTGAAATCTAGTAAATCTATCAGCTTTATGAACTGACTGGCTGATAAGTTTTGCTTCTTACTAGAAGCAATTAATTATCTTTGTCGTCACCTTAAAACAATTTTTTTTTCTTGATCTAGTGAGATTATATTGAAAAGGAAACTTTGTATTCTGACATGACAGTGTATAGTTAATCTTCTTAATCTAGAAAATTGCATGTTTAAATTTTGGCCAAAGATGATCAAATTTTTCAATTCCCTATTTGAACTCTTTCAAGCGAATCAGCTCTTTCAAGTGATCCTCTTACAGATCATAAACTACCAAATTGTTGCCGATATAGGGAGCTTCAGAGATAACCGACTATACTATTGCTTTTTTTCTTTCTTCTTAGAGGAACTGAAATGAGACACTTATGTGATAAATAGATTTCTTACTTTCGGTTGACATCTATAATTTGATGCATAGGGACGAACAACAAATTTGTAGGAAACTGTGCAAATTATTTGAATTTGTAGAAAGCATTTAGATGAACTTCATTGGAAAATAGTGAAACCTGGATCTCAGAGAATTGTTGTGACCTTTAGGCCTTGCTGATACTATGTGCCCGGTACAATTAGACTGTATACCTCACTCTTGGATCTTGGACTATCTTACAGCAGTTGAAGCAACGTGAATGCGTTTTTCCTCTTTTCTATGGTGGCGAACTGGGTTATATTTTCACAGTTCTACTGGTAAAAGGGGGTTCTCTATTCCATGGAAGGGTTAGGAGATGGGAAATTCAACATTTATGTGCTGCTTATTAGGTAAAAAGGGGTCTTTTGTAGAGTATCACATATACAACTAAGGTTGCATTTGGATTGAGGGAATTGGATTTGAGCGGAGGCTTGGGGGGATGGATTTTAAATGACTCCTAAAGATAGGTTTGAAATCCACCATGATCACTCAAAAAAGTAACTTAAAATATAAGCTGAAGGATTTGATATTCATTGTAAAATGAGTTTATCCATACAAGTTCATGGATTTGTTGTTATGAATTGAAATCCTTAGCTTCAAATCCACTAATCCAAATGAAGCCTAAGAGATTTCAAAATTAGCAATTTGCACATATTATCAAGTTTACATAGGTTGCTGCCCAAGAGTTCTTTTTTCTTTATATATATATATATATGTATATATGTATATGCATACGTGTGTGCAAGTAACTTGTATCTAGTATCTGGCAAATGAATAGATATCTGGTAATGATTATAAGGGGAATGGGTAAGACCGTAAGAGGGAGAGTTAGCTTCTTTTCTGTTAACATTTTAGCCATATTGTAGTTATGTCGGCATAGGCATAAAAAATGTAAACGTGTTAATAAATTAGATTTAAAATGTTAATACCCCTTGCAAAATTGAGGATTTGCAGCAGCAATGAATGGTCAGATGCTAACAATAACACAAATAAAAAACTTTTTTACCTATCCATGGGCCTAGTATTTGACTGAACTTTCTGTATTTTTAAGAGAGTCATTTGAAGAAGTATATAGTTAGAAGCTGCTTATGTGGCCTCAAAATAAACTCTCTCTTGCTTTAGAGATAACGGTTATAAGAAAGCTTTGCTTTATACATCTTGGGGAGTCATGATGTTGATATTATTTTTCAGAACTTAGTTCCGATTTTCATTAAAGGCCAAGTAACTAATTCCCTGCCAAAAAAGGGATAATTATTTCACAGTTGTTTGCCTCATCTCTTTTTCTCTTGGAATTTGACATTTTAAAGCCTGAAATATTTTCCTATGTCTTTTCTTTCATTATTTTTACAGTGAAATTATAACAGACTTCAAAGTAACGCCAATCAGGTATTCTATGTTTTGTCGTTGCTGCTATATTTCATCCATCTTAGTCGAAAATTTTCTCCAGATTTAGAATCAAATATTTGATTGATGACTAAATGCGGCGTGATTGATTTTAGTATCATATCAGTTTCCATGCAGTTGATTCTATCACTTAAAACTTGTCATGCACAATTTGTAGTAGTATCCATACTTTTCGTTCTTTTTTTTCTTGTCACGTTTGTATGCGTGGTTTAAAGATTGTATATTTTTTTTCCTTAAAAACCTTTTTACTTGTTGATGATGGCTGAGATTATTACTAGATTTTATTGCATCTATGAAGTAGTAAATCCAATAAGTTATCTCGTGCAAGTTGCAACTGTCTTTACACCTCCAGGAGATTTTTGTAATTCCGTGTCTCCTGCAAAATGAATAAGAAAATAGTTACTGTTGTGGGTTCATTTGCACTTCTTGAAACAGGCCTAAAATTTTTGTTTGGTTAGTTTTCTCAAAATTTATATGAATTGCAATTCAAACTGTTAGAACTTTTGTTTCCTACCCATTTCTGGTATGATAGATTTCAGCACTGGCTTGTATTGTATTCTCTATGATTTTGTTTACGGGGAACTTAGAGAGTGTTTGGCTAAGCTTATAAGCTCTTCAAAACATGTTATATTCAAAACATCTTATTACATGTTTTGAAGAGCTTATAAGCTCTCTAAAAGTGTTTGGTAATTTCTTTTTAAAAAAAGATTTTATAAGCTCCCAAAATAAAATGCTACGAGCTTGTAATCTGTTTTTAAAAAGGGTGGGGGATCCCAACTTATTTTCAAAACAATATCTTATTTTAATAACCTCCTATGAATTTTATACAAATGCAATTACTAGCATCTTATAAGCTTTATTATCTTATTTTCTACAAACATTTCAACAACTTATTTTCAAAATAAGATCTAAAATCTTATAAGCTCTTAAAATATCTTATAAGATCTTTTAAATAAGCTTAGCGAAACACCCTCTTATTCTTCTTCTTCTTCAAATGTGGTAGTATTTTACTTGATCTTCAAATGTGGTAGTATTTTACTTGATTGGAGTCTAGCTATGATTGAACGGCAACCCTCCTCCCCCATTGACAAGAAAACTAAACAAACATCCAGTGATCCTTGACCAACCTCATCTTGACCTCTTTTTGGGGAGGTAAAGATTTCGAGCCCCCTAGGCACAATGGTGGAACAATTAATATTGAGGGATTTAAGTGACAGTGTGGGGGTTGGAACCTGCGGCTGGATAGAGGGGAGTCCAACATGAAGTAATCACTTGGGCGACGACTCCTTGTGCAGTTGTGCGTGGTAGTTGTGGATATTAGGGGCGTGGGAGCCATTGTGTATTCTCACGGTTTACATAGGGCAGTTCCTGAGGGGCCATGGTTGTTTTCCCGAGGACTAGTCATGTGGGAATATAGAAGCTCGGTATTTACAAAAAAAATTGAATGAAAAATAACATTATGTGAATAGTTATCATTAGTTTTCTATGATTGTGGGCCTAGTGAGCAAATGGATGATTAGTGGAGTCTTTTCACAACCACCAATAAGTGGATTACTGTTATAATTCTGTTTTTTGCTTGCCGAATGATGATGTTACTATTTGATTTCACGTTACTGGGTTTTGAAATTTATGCCTGAATTAATTTTATTGGTTAGGAATCAGTGGAACACAGATATCAGGGGAGTTTAAGTAGCTTAATAAGTGTAAATTACTAATAAGAGACAAAGTCTTTAGACTTGTACAATTTTTTGGACTAAAATACGAACTTATTATTTCATTTTTCAATCTACTGGATAAGTCCATTTCCTCCTGTAGAATGAGTACATATATTTTGCTTTGACTTTGTTGGATTCTGTATATTCTAAAAAAATCATGACAGATCTTAGGCTTTTTGAACGTCAATCCCGCCTTTTATTCTCGTTGTTAATTTAAGTGATGGCAAAGCCATCATTTCACTTTGCTGCTAATACAAAGCTGTGATCCATTTCTCTTCACTTTTAGCCGACAATCGTGCCATACCAACCAAGGCATTAGCTAACTCATTCCTAAAGGATAAATCTCATCCATTATGGTTCCTACTGCCCCATCCCTAGAGTTTCGTGGAGGAGGTGAATTGTGGGATATGCCTCAATAAGTCGGGTCATCAGTTGCTTTAGACTGAGTCACCACACAAGAATTATCCCCCACCATGTTACCAGTGGGATTCGAACTTCCACGCTGCGAGTGCCAGCGAAGCTGAAATCACATCACTCAGTCTTTTACCAGTTGAGTTATATCGGTGAACATTAGCTAACTCATTCCTGTTTTAACAAAATGTTCTAATCCACATTGAATTTGGTTGAATTCTAAATATCTTTATAGGCCATTTTACTTTTCTTTTATCAATCTGACTAAGTTCACACTTCAAGAAGAGTGATTAATTATAGAAAACAATATGTAATTAATATGATTCATTTTAATTAAAACTTCGACTATAAAATTAACTTCATATTAGCGGTGTCAATCGTGTCTTATTTCATGTTTGCGGGTTGTGTTCTGATATGGGTATTACATGTTTGACACAAACACCCGTTTAATTATTGTGCCATTGTACACAACACGAACACGACCCATTTATGACACGGGTGACCCAACACGGCAACACGACACGAAATACCTATATAATTTAAAGTTGACACAAAAAAATAAAAAACTAAAGAAAAAGCTAAAATTACAAATAAAAAATACATTAAATTATTAGAAAATGTATTATGTAATTTGTCCATCATCATATAACCAATTAAAACATCACAAAATATGAAAATAATATGTCATTATGAAATTAAATGAATTAAATAGGTCAATTATGTCGACACGCGGGTCGACCTGACCCGATCTATTTGTTTCTCGTGTTAATCGTGGCTGACCCAATTTTGACCTAAACCTGCTAAGTTTGTATCTATACCTGCTAAAATAGTGTTAGGTTTGTGTGGATTATAATGTCGTGTCACAAATTGATGCCCCTACTTCACATATTAGATGTTAAGCAGTGTCATTTACACATTTAGCCAAAATATTATTCCAACAAATTTCAAAAAAATCTCCTCCACAAATTTGGAATGTAATTGAATTCCCTTATATTGGAGCACGAGATGATTGAATTATTATCTAGTACTATGCTATACAGAATAAGAATAGCTTTTTGGAAGATTGGATGTTGTGATTTGAAGTTTACAGCAAGAAATGAAAGGGAAAAATTTACAATCAATGTCTGTGGAGGAGGGTGCATTGGTGGAAAGAAATAAGTTAATTGGTACGGCCTTCTGGGATTGCATGTAAATTTGTACCTGAAAGTGATATATTTTGGATTTGGCAAAACAACTTTGCTTCTTTATCACTTAAAGTGAGAGCTGCTTTCTGCAATTGGGAAAGAAGATAGTAGAAGAAGAAGAGAAAGAATAGTGTGAAAATGTTCTACTTTACAATGAAGTGACATTTATTTATTTATTATTTAGTTTTCAAGTTTACGTCCGACTATCCCTGAGGGTAGCAACTCCAGTCTTTCATTGTTGCTACTAGGTTAAACCATGGGATGTGCTTAGACTGACCAAGGTTGTGGTTGGATCAAGGGCTACCAAGGCCTTACCCTAGAAGGAAGTAGGACTGATTCCCTGAGGATTCGAACCCATGTTGATGACCTTCATCGCAATTTTTGAGGATTCGAACCCAATGTTGATGACCTTCATCGCAATTTTTGTCTACTCATTTGCTAGTTCAGCAACGCTCAAGGACAATGAAATGACATTTATTTTAATAGTGAGAACAAACTACCCACTTAAGTGAAAAAAAAGATTATATATTTTTATATTCTTACTATTAGTAAAAGGTAATAATAACTAAGAGTTAGTCATGCAACTTATTAGTTTAATTAAGAAAAATAATTTGGAAAAAAATAAAGTTTTAGTTATACTTGTAACTCAGATTTAAATTATGCAAGGGACAATTGAAATTCACTTAATCAAATAATTGGATTGAAAAATTTTGGTTGAATGTATGAAGAATGTGAGTTGCATCTGGAAATTTGTCATTGTTCTAGATGTGTGTCTTCTTCCCTTTTATATGAACTTGAGCAATGAGGCCCATTGAAAAGCACTAAAAAAGTTCTATAGGTACAGGCCTCTTTTATCATTCCAATCTTCGCTTTTTTCCTGTAACCACTTTTTTTTTCACTCTGATTCCATTTTCCATAGGGAGAAATTGGAGAAACAGCAATCATTAACACAACCAACCTCTTTTCATGCTTGATTCACTCTTCCTTTCTTTAATCATTTCACTCTTTTTCACTTCTCAAATAGCCAATCAATTCTAGATTGTTTCCTCAAAAAAAAAAATTTCTAGATTGGATATTTCATTTTGTTCAGTTTAACAATATAACAAGAAGATACGATACTATCAAGAGTCGGTAGGATTTTCGATCGTTCAAGTCTATAACAAAAATATTTTTAACTATTCCAAAAAAAAAAAGAGAGGTTTTTAGTCATTTTTTTGTTTAATTTTCAATTTTTACATTTTTCCATGTTTTGGACCGAAAATTATTTCTTAGAATCGAGAACATTTCTCAAGACCTCGTCAATTTCTTAGAAAAATGGCTAAATTAATCATCAAATAATACATGCACCTGGTTTCGCCTGATAGAAGTGAGGTTAAGAGTTCAAACTTCAACCCTACCCTATAATCCCTTTTGTAAATGTTTGAAACTTTTTTATTTAAAATGTCGTAAAAAAAATCATTTTTTTCTGAAAACATGACTAGTTTTCATTTTCAATAAACATGAATGGTCAATATTCCCTATTACCACTAATATTAACACATTTTTTATTGTAAATTGCGTTTTGTCTCATATTCGAAGTAACATATGTTGCGTTTATCTGTATTTTTTATCAGCGAAGAGGTATTCCCACACAAGCCTTGGGAATCAACCTAATCCTCTGCAGGAGATGAGGAGAATCAACCTCACACCCTGTTAGTCCAAGTTCGAACGTGGGACCTCAAAGGAGCTAACTTTCTTGCCACCAGTCTATCCCAGTATCCTATTGGTACGAAGTAACATCAATATAAGTGTTTTTATAATATTATTAATGTACAATTCACATGCACAACTAATATTTGAAAATATAAAATAAAATACATATTAGGATAAAAAGATTAGTACGGTTATTAATGATTTTTATCTCTCCTACAAATTTTCCACTCTATATTTTGTTTGTTTCCCAACTTTTTCCTACCTACAAATTTAATTTATTTTGTTTGTTTTTTCATCTGCACTTTTAAAAACTCAACTAAAAACTTAAACCCCTGTTTTTTAATTCATGCAAAATCTTCCCGCTCTATAATGGACCCTCACTTCTCCTTTCTCATCATCTTCTCCACTTCACTCCTTTTTACTCTCTCCGCCGCCGCCGCCGCCGCCAATGATACAGCCGCCCTCTCCATTTTCCGCTCCCAAACCGATCTCCACGGCGCACTCCTATCGAACTGGACAACCACACCCGCCGCCTCCACCGCATGCGCAGCCAATTGGTTCGGCATAAAGTGCACCAACCACCGCGTCACCGCCGTCTCCCTCCCTTCCCTCAATCTCCGCGGCCCGATCGACGCCCTCGCCTCACTCGACCAGCTCCGCCTCCTCGAACTCCGTGATAACCGCCTCAACGGCACTCTCGCTCCTATCGCAAATTGCCTTAACCTCAAACACGTTTACCTCTCCGGCAACGACTTTTCCGGCGAGATACCGCCGGAATTATCCTCACTCCACCGCCTCCTCCGCCTAGATCTCTCCAACAACAACCTCCGCGGTCCAATTCCCACGCAGCTCTCCAAACTATCACGATTACTCACTCTTCGCCTCGAAAACAATGAAATCTCCGGCACCATCCCCAATTTTTTCAATTCTCTTCCAAATCTCAAAGATCTAAACCTATCAAACAACGAATTACAAGGTACGCTACAAAACAGCTTACTATCACGGTACGGCGGGAGTACCTTCTCCGGAAACGAAGGTCTCTGCTGTAATAGCCCTAATTTCCCCAATTTCCCCAAATGTTCAAACACCGTACCGTCAAATCCCAGCTCTCTGCCTTCATCAATCGCAGATCCACCAAAAAAACATCACAAAAGGTTAAGCAACGGAGCAATCATCGCTCTAATAGTATCAAATTCGTTGCTACTACTAATAATCTCCTCGTTTTTGTTGGCGTACTACTGCGGCAACAAATCAAACGACACGAATTCAATGGCGGAGAGTGAATTTGGGAAAAGGAGCAGCTATTCGAGCGAGAAGAGAGTCTACGCGAACAACAATGGAGGCGGTGGAGATAGTGATGGTACTAATGGTACCGATAAGAGTAAATTGGTGTTTTTTGAACGGAAAAAACAGTTTGAGCTGGAAGATTTGCTCCGGGCGTCGGCGGAGATGCTTGGGAAAGGGAGTTTAGGGACGGTTTACAAGGCGGTTCTTGAGGATGGAAGCACTGTGGCTGTGAAAAGGTTGAAAGATGCAAATCCATGTGCAAGGAAAGAGTTTGAGCAGTATATGGATGTGATTGGGAAGGTTAGGGATCGTAATGTAGTGAGATTCAGAGCTTATTATTATGCAAGGGAAGAGAAGTTGCTTGTTTATGATTATCTTCCTAATGGCAGCTTGCATTCACTTCTTCATGGTATGTTTTTTTTCTTTTTTTTTTTGGTTCTGTTTTATTTTAATTAGATGAGTGAAACTTGATTTGTGTAGGCAGAGAGTGTATGCCCCAAAAAAAAAAAAAAAAAAAAAATAATAATAATAATAATAATAATAATAATAATAATAATAATAATTGTTAGTTTTTGGCTGGAAAAAGAAAAAATATATTTTTTTAGTATTTTCAAAAGCTAACTTTTGTTTCTGGCATTAATCAACAATAATCTAAATGCAGGGGATGGATAATGCTTTAGGTGCGATTGTATATTTTTTTATTTTAATTTTTTTTCTGCAAGAGAATAGTAATGATTTTTTTTAAGAATAAGAATGACTTTTGGGATTTTGAATGTGTAATAGTAAAATTTGTAGAAAAAATCTACCATAATGATTAGTGGTTTGATGGTTTTTTCAAAAATGAGTTGAAGTGATTGATATAAGAAAAAAAGTGAATAGTATGTTTTTAAAAAAATTTTCATAAGTAATCACATTTTGGGGTAAAAGAATTAGGGATGACAATTCTCCCCCTCAATCAAGACCCGTCTTGCCCGTGACCCGTGGCAAGACAGGCTTGGGTTTCGCACCCGCCCCACCCAGCCCCACCCCGTGTAGTTTTTATTTTTTTAATATATTTAATATATATTCTACATTTATATTATATAAGATAATATAATTTTATGTATATAATATTATATTTAACATATATAATGACAATTTTTATAAATAATATGCATTTATAATACACAATATAAGATTAAATAATTATTAACAATATAAAAAACAAGATAAATAAATTTAAAAATAAAGTTTATTTCCAACACCGCCCCACCCCATTGTCATCCCTAAAAAGTTTCTAGCGAGCGAAAATGGAAAAAATCTCATATTCAATCCGCGGCCTTAAATTTATGATTATGCTTTTGATATATTTTATTGACTTAATTCACTTAACACTCTCTTTAACTTATTCAACTTCAGGTCTCTGTTCGCAAATACTACCAACTTCATATTCCCAAATACTTATTGTTGTTGTTAGAATAAATCACTTCCTTTAAAAACATAAGTTTTTGCAAACACTCCTTTAATGTGAAACTTTGTTTAACTTTTGTTTCTCTTGATGACAATAGGAAGCAGAGGACCAGGAAGAATACCTTTAGATTGGACTACAAGAATCAGCTTGATACTAGGAGCCGCCCGTGGCCTTGCCAAAATCCACAACGAGTATGGAAGTTCAAGAATCCCTCACGGCAATGTCAAATCCTCAAACATCTTGCTCGACAAAAACGGGATCGCTTGCGTTTCCGATTTCGGGTTGTCGTTGCTTCTGAACCCTGTCCATGCCATAGCCAAACTAGGAGGGTACAGAGCACCCGAGCAGTCCGAAACCAAGAGACTCTCACAGAAAGCCGATGTCTACAGCTTCGAGTTCTGCTGCTCAAGTGCTCACCGGCCGGGCCCCATCAGGGCATCCACCGACGGCTCACCAGGAGGAACCGGCGGTGGATTTGCCGAAATGGGTTTCCTCAGTGGTGAGAGACGAGTGGACAGCTGAGGTGTTCGATCAGGAACTGCTGAGGTACAAGAATATCGAGGAGGAGCTCGTGTCGATGCTTCACGTGGCGATGGCTTGTGTGGTGGCGCGGCCTGAGAAGAGGCCTACGATGGTTGAAGTTGTTAGGATGATAGAGGAGATAAGGGTCGAGCAATCGCCGGTAGGGGAAGAGTACGACGAATCGCGAAGCTCGTTGTCGCCGTCGCTTGCTACTACAGAAGATGCATAGGGGTGAGGTGGTTTTTCAATGTTGCTGCTAAATTTGCAGTGTCTTGTTGCAAAAGAGAGGGGTTCTTTTACCCTGTAATATTATGGTTTATTTATGGTGTTGAAATTGCATTGTGAATGGGATGGGATGATCCAGTGCTTGTAGTCTATAGCCTAATTATTGTTAGGAAATTAGTTTTGAATTTCTTCTACAATGTGGTGGTGTAATGCAGCTTTAAATTTTGATTATTCAATCTTAGAAGTTGTTCGGATATATATAAATTGTTACTAGGAAAATAGTTTCTTCGATTATGTAACTTGGATTATTTGAAGATTTAGTCATCTAAGTAGTCATCTTTAATTTTGGTCTCATACTATAAAAAAATTGGGAATTTAGTTCGATTTTGACTGGAATTGTATAATTTTACCATAATTGCTAACTTTGACCGATAGGTCATAGGTATGTGTCAAAAAATTAAGATTGCATTTGAATGGGATAATTTGGATTTGGGGTGAAGATTTGGGAGAATGATTCAAATGACTCAAAATATAATGAGTTTGAAATCCTCCAAAATTACTTCAAAAATAGCTTGCAAGGATTTGAAATTCATCATAAAAGGACACATCTAAACAACCTTAATGAATTTGTTAGTATGGGTTAAAAATCCTCAACTCTAGTGGCCAAATCCATCAATCCAAATAGAGCCTTATGGATTTTGGTGATTTGGCATAAAAATTAACACACAAAGTTGGGAGATTTTAATATTTTTGTGATAAATGATAATTTTTGCGCCAACTTACCAAAATTCTCAATTTTTTTTGACATGTTTGTCATGAGTTGGCAATGGTCATAGTCAACAATTTCTAATAAAATTACACAATTTCAGTCAATATAGGATTAATTATCCAAATATTTAAAACACAATGGACTAAAACTTAAATGTGACTAGATCTAAAAATAACTTAAATGTGACTCGGATTAAATCTAAAAATAGTCTAAGTTAATGGACTAAATGAATTATTTTCCCTTAATATGATATGATTCAAAATCATATTACATAAATGACTATCATGATTTGGCGACTGTTTCCATAATAATCTTTAAAGAGCAAGTCTCTTGGTGCGACGAATTGCACTTTTAATGTAAAAATCGATACTTTTAGTGGTAAAAAATGATACATTGTTTGAATATACATTTAAGTGTATTCAGACAATGTATATTTTTTACACTAAAAGTATCACCCGTCGCACCCGGATGGGATCTTCTATTCCAAAACCGTGTTTCATCTCCTGTTCCAATCGTGTGGATGATTGACACGTGTATTACACTTACCATGTTAGAATCCCACAATTTATGCTTGACTGCAATGGCACCGAAATGGGGTCTGTAGGACGATAGAAGAAGAACAGGACAAGAATCGACCAACTAAAGAGGAGCTTTGCTTACTCGAAGAGTTTTGGGACTACGAAGCGACACTTTGTTCCACTCCTTTCATTTATACTCCAAGCGTGAGGCTTCTCGTTAGCGCCAGTAGAACAAGCATTTTGATACGGAGAGGAAGATAGCCAGCCTATCTCTTTCGGCTTAGTTGGTTCGAACTTATAAATCTTAAAGCAAGACAACAGAAAGTTTGGGGGCATTTGAGATTTTTGCATTCTAGAAGAGGAAATCAAGCTGTAACCACTCCTTTCGCGCCGACTTTTGGACACGATGCTATGCTCCATTTTTCAATAAGGTTTTTTGTTATTCAATATCATCGTAGAGTGATGATCGAGATCACCTAAAGGGTGAATAGGGTCCCAAAAATAACGAGAGATTTATGCTTGAAAATAAACATGGTAAGTGTAATACACATGTCAATCATCCACACGGTTGGAACAGGAGATGAAACACGATTTTAGAATAGAAGATCCCATCCGCGTCGCACCGCACCATGCAGACCGTCTTACACAAATTTTTGTCATCGTATCTTTAAATTGACTACACTCGTTTTCAACGAAAAGAGATGCATATCCACAAGAAAACAACGATAAGCTTTGACAATTTTGTCTTTTGCAGATCACAATCACATTATTTCTATTCAGGAAAACATAATTCAATAATTTGAGCTACACCTGTTTTTCAAAACGACAAATCCAAAATGCCCCCACGGGTCAAAAATTTGCTGGACTCATATCCCAATTTTCAAAACTCATCAATGATACAAGGGTTTACAGTCTGCACAACAACTTTGAAGTATTTACTATACTTCCAGCTTCTTCTAAATTCTACTTCATTTAAGAGAATTACTACCGAAAAATGCTCAAGTCCAACGTGTTAAATCGGAGGACTTGGTACGGTCCCATACATGAAGTGTACTCAATATGAGAGAGAACCCAAACGCACCAAAGTGAGGTTTCATCCTAACACCAATTAGGATGAGTAGCTCAGTCGGCTTATAAACAAGGATCTATTCCCCTAACTAATCAATGTGGGACAACTAACAAGTGACATATTTCAATAATGTTAAAACTAAAAATTACTTCTAATTTCAATTTCCTGCATGTTTTCAATAGTCGTTGAATCTATGTTAAACCTTATCCAAAGACTCAAAAACAATGCACCTTTGGCGACAAAGGCACGTATGGAGCAGAAATGCTTATGCCACATTGAATCATAGACTTTGCTTACTGGTAAATCAGCGTTTATATCTTCTCGAGGAGCGAAATCACAATGTTACAAGAAAAAATTACAATATCATAAGCCGGCCTTAGGTTATCAAAATTGCAGCCAGTTTGCTATATAAGGTCCAGCTTTCCCCAGTACAGTATACAACAGACCAACAAGAAGCCATTAAGAATCATCAAGGGTTTCCTTAGATTTGTCTAGTGTAAGATTAGAAAGTTAATAAAAGAAAGTCTCATGTGTGTCTCGTATAGCACGAAAAAAAAAATCCAACTTCTGCATATATTGTACAAACAGCTATTATCTTTTATGTGGTCTTGTGCCAGATTACACAAAATAAGAATAGTCATATGTACCTTGAATGCAATAGGGCACAAGCATTAAGTGACGGAACCTGTTTGATCAATCAGCGTACCAACCCTTTCTCCACATAATGCACTTGATATATTTCCAGGCTCGTGAAGATTGAAAATGCCAACTGCAGAAATATTATATCGAGCAAATTACAAAAACTACTCTTGAGATTTAGCCTAATTAAAAAAAAAAAATCCAGTTATATTTTAGAATAACAAATACCCCCTTGAGGGTGCAATTCGTAAAATAGAAATAAATAACAGGGGGTATTTGCAATTTTGAAATTTAGGTGGGTTTAAACTCAAGGGTATTTTTCTGTAATTAACCCTATTATTTATTAGTAGACATAAACTATATATAACGGATCAGGGACAAAAAAAAATAAAATATAAAAGACCTGGAATCCCATTTTCCTCACAGAATGTCACGGCCATCATATCCATTGGAGGTGCACCCCGGGAAGCCAACTCCCTGAAGGAAATGTGCTCTGCTGCTATACTGTTATTTCGAGAATCACAAACATAGACACAATCCATATTTGTGCCTTTCAGGACAGCATCAGCATGAACTGGGGCAAATTCAAGGTGTTATACTATTTATGAAACAAGCACAAGAACCATGGATTAATGGGACAGAGACAAATACAAAAACTACCCTGAAGTTTAGCCCAATTACAAATTAATCAAAACATGGTTATTTTTTAAAATTACAAATACCCCCATAAGACATTACTAACACCCCTTGAGGTTTGTATTTTCTTAAAAATACCTCCTCTTAAGGGTGCAATTTACAAAGCAGAAAAAAATATTAGCGTTATCTATAATTTTGAAAATAACTGTGTTTTTTTGTAATTAAACTGAACCTCAAGGGTGTCTTTTGTAATTATCACAGATAGGGATATCATAAAGCAAGGTCATACTCTCTGATGCTCTAAGAGCTGCAGCTGTATCAGTGGAAAAGAGTGGATTTCCAGTGCCAGCCCCAATACCACCAAAAATCACAACTCTTCCTTTTTCGAGATGCCTAATGGCTCGTTGCCTACTATAAGGCTCAGCAACCTCCGGCATAGAAAATGCACTCTGCACGCGTGTCTGCACACCCAATTTCTCCAAAGCAGACTGCAGTAGTATGGAATTCATCACAGTTGCCATCATTCTGGTTACAATTGGAATATCATTTGCTGAATCAGTGCATGAATGAGAAAACATGAATTATTGACAGCTGATAGTACAGTGAATTAACCAGCAAAAAATGGACATAGACATGAATGCATGGCATTTTGGTTCATCACTGGAAGTGTTTAAAAGACCGAAGAGTAACAGAAGATGGGAGATCCAATCTCCACGAATCATGAATTAGTAATTCTTTCCATGCAATGGAAAAGAAAAAAGGATTATGAAACTCAAAGGCCTATAAACAACAAGTTTTACTCTGTAATAGTGAAAAGGGTTGAATTCATACGGGTGACCCCTCTACTCCCAATTTTCATCCTGTAAGTCCTTAAACCGGAGAGGCAACAATTTAGAAATCAGTATGTGATTTAAAGAGTAGGTGATTTTAATTTCTCCCCTCCCCCTAACTATGTGAGGCTGCGATTGGATGTGAGCGAGAATGCATTTTCGTTCCGCTGGAGAATATTTTTTGACCAAACATGCGATTGTTTATGAAAATTTCCAGAAAATATACTATTCTCTCACTTTCACTTTTTCTCACTTTTTCTTTCACCAATCACATCTACATATTTTTTCACAAAAAACTAATCATTATTACACATTATCCCACAAATTTCACTATTCATTCATTCACACATTTCTAACTACCAATCACATTCAATCATTATTTTACTTTTTTCACATCAAATCAACTTTCATCATTACTTTTTCATCTCACATCCAATCACACTCTCAAAATTCATATTTTTTCTCCCAAAACGTTTTTCACTACTATTCTCTAGCAAAATGGAAATTTTCAAAATGAAAGTATATCCAATCGCACCCTGAGTTTTTCTACTTTGTCCACTTAACTTTTAATTGTTCTACGTAACCCCCTTAACCTTGTGAATTGTTGCACTTAAACTATAATTTCCAAATTTACCCCTTTGTGTAACCTTTGGTTATTTTGTTTTTTGATCCTAGAAAATGGCATCAGATATAGTCTGATATGGTCGTAACGGACAATTTCCATTTACTAAGAAAAACAAAACTCTAGGGATAAAACTGTCCACGGAGGGCAAAGTGCAAAAAATTACATGGTTCAGACTTCAGAGGGTATCTTGTAGCAAATAAAAGTTTGGTGGGCAAAGTAGAAAAACATGGAAAGTTTGAAGGGTTTATTGTAATTATCCCTTTTGAAAACTTAGCATAACTATGCTATTTGGCCAATTATATACTTCTCTTCTTTCCTCACTTATTAGGTTTTTTCACTAGCCTATATTGAGCAAAAAGTACTCTAATATAGTAATATACCAAGTGTCAATATCTTTTCTTGAGTTAACACAAAATAGTTTCTAAATGATAATAGCTTATGCATTATGAAGATAACCTCATTTAAGAACTTGGGTGGAACTGAAAATGAGGGGTCGATAAGCATATTAAAAGGTTAAGAAATTAAACCCGCAAATATACAAAAGAATTATATTGCATGCAAAAAAAATTTAAAAAAAAAAAAAGTAAAACTGGATGAATTTGTGGCATACTGGCATCTAGGTCACATTTGTTGCATTAAAGATCAAACAATCATGTCTAAACAGATTACTCAATCGCTAGATAAATCATTAATTCAACAGTAAGGCTAACTTCAAAATAAGAAACTTTACCCAATCTGATATGCAGTACACCTATCCAAGCCAGTTGACGTAACCCATGCGTCTCAACAAAAGAAGTTGCGGCCACCAACAACTATAGCCACCTAAGACAAAAATTGATGATGATTGCAAGGTCGAGAAATTCAAAAGAAATAACTCCAAGCAGCAAATGAGAAGCTAGTTAACTAATACCTCGACGCCAACATGGCATGCTATTGAAACTTCTCTTGCAATCAGCATGGCCACCTATAATACATAAAACAAAACAAAACTGATCAAACTCCAAATGATCACACAAAGAAAAACATCACAGGTCATCTGAGAGATCCCTCTCAGAGAAAATCGCTACTGAGAACGAATCAGCACCGTTGATTTCCCAATCGAATGTAGTAGCATTTGCATTTGAGAGGAAATGAAATGGATATATTTCGGCTTTAGCTAGCAAAATGTACCATTCAAGTATGGAAAGTTGTTGAATTTCTCAATCAAGATTCATGCATATCATATCCTAATTACTGTTACATTCATGACATAACAAGATGACTTGCTATAGCTACGAAAAAAATGAAGATTCATTAACTCAACCAATGACAGGTTAAATGAACTCGTTTATTGAACGACGAAAAAAATGGAGTTAGAAATAAACCTTTGGATCAATATTATTAGGAGCACTTCCAGCCAGAGTAGCTCCACTAATTTTGAACACAACTCTTCGCCACCGGAGATTATTCGATGGTTTCGACTTTATGTTGTTAATCTGACCACCAGGACTATTAGGTGTTGTTCCATTTCCAAGTCTGCCCAAAAAAAGCACTCTTATAAGTTATAATCATATTGTTGATTGCTACATTTTGCTTTATTATTCAAATTTTGCCACAAAACTCCACAGATATTTAGATGTATACCTCTTAGACTGCCTATTCGAGAAGGAAGCTCCGCCACCACCGGAGGACTTCTCTTCCTCGGCCGCAGCTCTAGCGGCGAGAGAATTTCCGACGATCTGCTCCATCTGCTTGAACCAAGTCCAGTTGCTCACAGCTACGTTGCCGTTGCTCAACCGATGTCTCTCCAACTTATACCGCTTCTTCAAATTATCCACCTTGTTCTTACACTGCTCAACTCTCTTCGTTTGATTCTCGCACCTCTCGCTCACCATCGCCGCCACCTCTTCCCAGTCCCTGCCCCTCAAATTCCCCCTACTCAGCTGCAGAAACTTCTCACTGTACGCCTCCAGCAAACACGCAATCGCCGTGTCGCTCCACTCCTCCCTGTCCTTCCTGTAGTCTCCGCTGCCGCCGGAGGATGGCAATCGGGTCCTTTTGGATGTGCCGCTGTGGATGTCATCTCGATCGATGAGGCGCTTCCCGGATATGGAATTCGGGCCCGGTTCTGAGTCGAACGGGTCGGAATCTTGGTCGTATGGACTGATTTGGTACGGCGGGGTTTGGGTGGTGGTGGCGGTGGATGGCTGGGCGGAGTTAGGGTTTTGGTGGTCGTCGAGGAGGGAAAAATCGTTGTCACAAGAGGCCATGGACGGCGTCAAGTTGACGAAAACGGAGAGGCATAGACGGACGTGAAAAGAGAGACGTTTACGGCTGGCGCCGTTAAGGATATATTATTGCCAATTTTGCAGGGGTAACATGTTGGGGAGAGAGACGTTAAATTCGTGACGAGTCCGTTAGGTAGGCACGTGGGAATGGTGAGGGGTCACGTGAGTGGGACCATATTACGCTACAAAGTACAAACTGGTTGACCCAACCGTAACGGGTCATAAAGGGGAAAATAGTTTTTTCCAATTCTAATTTCCCCCTTCATTATTTTTTTTTCACAATAGTGCCCCTCAACCTTTTATTTATTCATTTATTTTTACCTACATTTTTCTAGTACAATAGAAATAGTAGGGAACGAGACACACGCATTCAATACTTCAATACTTCGAAACACTTTATTCACTTATTTTTAATATATATTTGCAATCAATCTATCAAATCCTTTTTAACATTACGATCTTTTTAAAGAAATACTCCTCCTATCCTCCAACCTCTCGAGTTATATCTTGACGTAGAATTTATATAGAGTAAAAACGAGAAAAATGTTAAAAAAATTAAAAAGATAAAATTGTAGTTAAAGTAAAAAATAAGAGATAATTACAAAAATACCCCTGAGTTTGGGCTAGTTATAGAAAAATTCGGAGATATTTCAAAATTACAAAAATCCCCCTTAGGGGATAATTATAATATTTTTATAAATATTATGGGAGTTTGAAATATTTTTCGCTTATGAAGGGGAAAATATAAAACGGAATCAAATCTCAAGGGAATTTTTACAATTTTCAAAAATATGTGGATTTTTTTGTAATTAGACCGAACCTCAGGGGTCTTATACACATATAACATTATGAACTTTCAATAGTGAAATTGGATATATGCCTTTTATCTTGATTCTATATATTAAGTGTATTTTTGAGAAAATTCGTTTTTGTACTTAAAAACATGTTGTATTTTTCCTTCTTTTTTCTGTTTGTCTTTGTTTTTATACTTAGGAGCATATATGATTAGATTACACGCAACATTAATATTTTGGAAAAGTGAAGGGGGTAATGCAAAAATTGTGGGAGCACTCTTTTGGTTAAACACATTATCCTTTTTTCATTTTTATAGTTTAAAAATAATATTTATTATTATTCTTTTTTCCAGGTTAACTATATGCTTTACTACTATTGTTAAATTGTTCTATCCATGTCAAGATACAAGAACTAGTTGAATTTCATTTCATTTCATTTATATGTAATTTAACTTTCAGTTAGTATAGTTAGTTAAGTAGTTAAACACTAGCTACTCTTTCTTCTTGTATATATATTGTACATTAAGAACAGAGAAGATTATTTTCTCAATTATATTGAATTCTACATTCTCTTCTTCAATGAGATCTCTAGAGAATTAACATGGTATCAGTGACAATCATCCGCCATCTCCAATCTTGAGTTCTATACTCTCTATTTTGTTCATTCTGCCTTCATCTTCAATCAAGATTCAAGGTTGCTTCAATTTTTTTTTTCAAGACAAAGGTTGTTTCCAATTTTTTTTCAAGATACTGGTATTCATCCATGGTTGCGACAATAAGTACTGATGATCCCTCCTCTCCGTATTTTCTCCATTCGAGTGACAATCCTGGGGCCATTATTGTATTCGAGCCATTTACAGGTGATAACTATACTTCTTGGAATAGAGTTGTATCAATGGCCTTGAGTGTCATAATAAGGGTGGTTTTATTGATGGTTCTTTACCACTCCATCTGATGTTTCTCCCTCTTTTGTTTCTTGGCAACGTGCTAACAATTTAGTGCTTTCTTGGCTATTAAATCCCATCTGCAAAGACATCAGACAAAGCTTACTCTACTTCACTTCTGCCCAAGATGTTTGGGATGAACTCAATGTGAGATATCTTTAGGAGTGATGGCCCTGAGTCTTTCATTTGGAAAAATCTCTTAGTTCTCATAGCTGTTTCGAGTTCAATCACTGTATATTACAATCAGTTCAAAGGATTGTGGGATGAGTACATCAACCATATGCCTATGATGAAAATGTACATGTGGAAAATGTACCTGTAATTTTTCATCTCTTATGGTTGTTACACAGCAAAATGACTCTGTCATAAAGTTTCTAGTTGGACTGAATGAGTCTTATGCTCAGTTAAGAAGCCAACTACTACTTAATTCTCCCCTACCCTCTCTTGCAAAAGTATACTCCCTATTACTTCAAGAAGAGTCACAAAGAGGGCTCAACAATATTTCTACAACTGTTTCTCCAATGGAGTCTATAGCAATGATGGCAAGACAGGGCAATTTTTCTAAGTTTCAATCAAAAGAGAAAAAGAAACCAAAGTGTTCTCATTGTGTTCTCATTGTGGATATGCTGGCCATACAGTTGACAAGTGTTTTCAAATAATTGGATATCCTCCGGGATGGAAAGGCCCAAAAAGACCAAGAATTGCAAAAGATTCAGGTGTTGCAAATAATGTTGTGACACACTCAGACTTTCTTGAAACTCCTGTGGATAATCCAATCTTGACCAAAGATATCTTTGGATCAATTCTTAGCCTTTGCTAGGCAACACCACCAAACTCTTCTCGAAAGCTCCTCATTCAAGCCACAACCATATCTCATGGCAATATGAACTATAACACAACACATCCTACACCAGGTATCTTACCTTTCTCTGGTTGTGTTAAAAACATGCATAATTGTAAGTGGATCCTTGATACAGGTGCTACAGACCACATGATTTGTGACAAGTCTCTATTCACTAATTCTCCTATTCCTATCTCTATTCCTGTCTATTTACCAAATGGACACTCTACCACTACTTCTTATATTGGTGATGTAAAGTTGTCTGAACACGTCTTATGTGTACCCTCATTTTCTTTTAATCTAATGTCTGTTTCTCAACTTGCAAAGTCTTCAAATTGTGCACTACATTTTCTATCATCACATTGCATTTTACAGGATTTGAACAGCAACATGATGATTGGCTCTGCTAATCAAAATGATGGACTGTACCACCTGCACACTCCTCAAATCAACACAACTACTTCTGTTTCTACTGAAAATTCATTACTTTGGCATTCAAGATTGGGCCATATACCAGCCAAAAGACTTTCTCTTTTACCTATTTCTATAGATAGTTCAATTGATTTTAGTACATGTGATATTTGTCATTTTGCCAAGCAAAAGAAACTATCTTTTAATGACAGTAATTCTTGTTCAACTGTTGTTTTTGATCTAATCCATTGTGATCTTTGGGGACCATTTTCTACCAAGTCTCTTAGTGGTTTCAGTTATTTCATTACAATTGTTGATGATTTTTCTAGGTGCACATGGATTTACATGTTAAAGCATAAATCAGATACAAAAGCTCATCTTCAGTCTTTTATAAACATGGTTCTCACACAGTTTGACAAGAAAATTAAGACCTTAAGGTCTGATAATGGAAGTGAATTCCTTCTTCATTATCTTTATTCTTCAAATGGCATTTTACATCAAACAAGTTGTGTTGAAACCCCTCAACAAAATGGTGTTGTTGAAAGAAAACATCAACATCTCTTACAAGTTGCAAGAGCTCTAATGTTCCATTCAAAGGTTCCAATTTATTTAAGGATGAATATATATTAATCAATACGCTCACATTATAAATAGGATTCCTACTCCTATTCTTAAAAATAAAACTCCCTTTGAAATGTTTTTTAACAAGAAACCTGATGATTCTCATTTTAAAAATTTTGGTTGTTTAGCTTATGCTTTTACTTTAGCAGCAAACAGAGATAAATTTCAACCTCGAGCTACAAAATGCATTTTCTTAGGCTATCCGTTTGGTTCCAAAGGTTTCAAACTCTATGATTTAAACAGCAAAAAAATATTCATTTCAAGAAATGTAAAATTTTGTGAAGACATTTTTCCTTTTCATATGACAAATTCAAAGCAATCCTCATCTCTTATGTTTCCTGTTAACTCTTCTATGGATTATTATGTCAATCCTATACAAAGATCAACAAGTCTCTATCGTGTCAACAAGAAAAAACATTGAAAGAATCTGAAAATTTGTCTCCACAACTAGTTACAAATCTTGACAAGTTCATGACAATACTTGAGTTAATCGAAAGCGGGCTATTGAAAGTCAAGATAGAACTCATGAACCAGCTCCCTCTCCTCCTGACATTAGAAAGTCATCCAGATCAAGAAGCACACCAGCATATCTTCAGGTTTATGATTGTGTTTTACCACCTTCCATGAAGCATAATTCCTCAGCTCAATTTGTCTCCACAGATAGAAAATATAATATCTGCAATTTTATATCTGCCAACCAGTTAGGATCCAATCATAAACATTTTACAGCAAATATTAGCACAATTGCTGAACCAAAAAATTATACTCAAGCCAGCAAGAGCACAAAATGGCAAGAGGCAATGAAAGCAGAACTTTTAGCACTTGAGAAAAACAATACATGGATTCTAATCCCTCCAAACAAACATTGTATTGGATGTAAATGGGTATACAAGATAAAATACAAGTCAAATGGATCAATAGAAAGATACAAAGCTAGATTAGTAGCTAAAGGCTACACACAAGAAGAAGGTCTAGACTATTTTGATACATTTTCTCCTGTTGCTAATATTTCTACTGTGAGATTAGTAATTGCGATTCTGTTGCTCAAGGATGGTTTCTCCATCAATTGGATGTCAACAATGCCTTTTTGCATGGAGATTTAAATGAAGAAGTCTACATGTTACCTCCTCCTGAATATTGTGCAAAGGATGACAAGAGAGTCTGTAAGCTTATCAAGAGTCTCTATGGTTTGAAACAAGCCTCAAGGCATTGGTTTCAAAAAACTGACTTCTTGTTTACTTACTTATGGTTTTAATCAGTCAAAATCTGACCATTCTCTTTTTATAAAATCTGATTCTGATTCTATTCTTGTTCTATGTGTATATGTTGATGATATAATTTTAGCAGAAACAACATGAACTTAACGGATAAATGCGATTAAGCAACATCTTGATGATACTTTCACAATAAAAGACCTTGGTACTTTAAAATATATTTTAGGCATTGAGGTAGCAAGAACTTCAAAAGGAATTCATTTATGTCAAAGAAAATATGCACTAGATCTTTTAACATAAACAGGTTTACTTGGCTGCAAACCAAGCACCACCCCTATGGATTCAAAGTGTTCCAGCTCTCATCTATTAGATCTCTCTCAATATAGAAGATTGATTGGAAGAATGCTATATCTAACAATAACTAGACCTGAACTATCATATAACATACATACTCTCAGTCAGTTCATGTCAAAACCTACTGAAGCTCACCTCACAGCAGCCCATAGAGTTCTTAGATACATCAAGAACAATTCAGGTAAAGGACTCTTCTACTCTTCAAATTCCACTTTACACTTAAAGGGTTTTAGTGATGCAAATTGGGCAAAATGCCCTGATACAAGAAGAAGCATAAGTGGATATGTTGTTTACCTTGGAGAGTCACTTGTTTCATGGAAAACAAAGAAACAGAACAAAAGATGCGGTCATCGGTGGTTTGAATACGGGGCAATCGCATTAATCACTTGTGAACTTCAATGGCTGACTTATCTCATTCAAGACATTAAAGTCCAACACAAGCAACTTGCTATTGTATATACAAACAGCAAGTCAGCGTATTGTATCACACAAAATGCTTGCAACCATGAGAGGACCAAACATATACAACTAGACGCCATTTTGTCCGAGAAAAAGTCGAAAGGATTACTCAAACTCATCTCGTATACCATCGATCAACAAGCTGGCGACATTTTTACTAAGCCATTGTCAGCCCCATTATTCAACAATTTCACAAACAAGTTACACATGATAGACATCCATGCTTCACTTGAGGGGGGTGTCAAGATACAAGAACTAGTTGAATTTCATTTCATTTCATTTCATTTATATGTAATTTAACTTTTATTTAGTATAGTTAGTTATAGAGTTTGTTAAGTAGTTAAACATTAGCTACTCTTTCTTCTTGTATATATATTGTACATTAAGAACAGAGAATATTATCTTCTTAATTATATTGAATTCTACATTCTCTTCTTCAATAAGATCTCTAGAGAATTAACAATCCACATTCAGTTTTGCATGGTGGACGATTTAGATCAGTGATTGCCTTCGGGTCTAGGACTTTCGGGTAACTGGGTTCGAGGTAGGAGATCCTAAAAGGACGAACTCACGTTAAGCTAGCCAAAGGGGGTCCCAGTCACTCCCAGCTAAGACCCTCTGATAACTAAGTCAGATCGGATTCTAGGGATAATAGAGAATGTGAATAGTAAAAGTAGAAGGTAAAAGTGATAGCGAATAATGACCATTAGATTACTGTAGCAATGTATTTATAGACTTTTCTGCCACATGTGAGGATTGTGGTTGCACCAAATATAACCATTTGGAAGTGAGGTTGTACTTGATTGTCATATAGATCAATGGTTCTCCTGTCGGGTCAAGTCTCCATTATCAGTCGGGTCAGTTTAATGACCCAAGCCCAAGATAAAGACACAATTGTGTTTTATTTAATCAAGATCTCACTGCCTTCATTAGTGGACCAATAGTGAATTTAAAGTATTGCTTTGTAAATCCGTAATGGGTATATGTAGTAGATTTTTATGATGTCCTGATTCTATGGTGGGTCTTGGAACAATTAGAACCATTCCATGTATAGTATAGTTTAGTGAGGTCCATTGTCTGTAGATATTTATACACTTATCTTGAGGTTTATAGTCCATTATATATAGCCATGTTTTTACTTTGTAAAGATATATGAAAAGAGAGATTTTCATTGTGAATATGGATTGTTATGACGTATGGACAATGGTAATACACAAAAGAAAGAAAAAAGTGAATTTTGATGATGTAATCTTATTTTTATTTATTTGGGAAATTATGAGGATGTATGGATGTGTTTCCAAGTCCAATTTTCAGTTTCTAGTGTTGGAAAATGAATTTTCAAACTTTATTGGTTTTCGTGTGAGAATTGAGAATATGTTTGATTTGTTGTCTGAATTTCTGTTTACAAATGAAAATATGTTTGGTTATAGTATTTTTGACATAGATTTGCGTGATTATAGTGTATTTCTGACATCGTTTTGCGTGATTGTAGTGTATTTTCATATAGATTTGCGTGATTTTGGTGAAAATTGTTTAGTTGTATTTTCAAAAGAATCTTTCCATAAAAAATAGAAACTGAAAATGACTTTATTTCTATTGAGAATTTCTTAAACAAACATAAATTCATTTTCTGTAATAGTTGGAAATTAGAAAATTGGATTTGGAAACAATTCCATACATAACCTATCATTTTTGTTGATGTTTTATAATCTCCAAACTTCAAAAAATATTAAAAAAGAAAAAGAATGGTACCGAAAATGTGTCGGGCATGCCATTGGCCCATTAGTCATGTCTCGTGACATGTAATTCCTGACATGTTTTTTTTTCCCATCTCATCTCTAAACCGGATGCGATCTTCTTTTTTAAGATGGTGCTTCAATTTTTATTATATCGCACGAATGATTGTCACGTGTATAGAAGTTACTATCAAGACCCCACAATTTAGCTTGATATTTAGCTTGATTTATGCTCCAAAATTAATATGATAACTTCTATACACGTGTCAATCATTCATGTAGTGGAATATGAGATGAAACACTATCCTGGAATAGTAGATCACATCCGTCCCTAAACACACTACGAATGTTTGCAAAAACTTCTATATTTTAAAAAAAGTGTTTTGTTGTAACATAAGTAAAATTATTTAAGAATCAAAAGTTGATATTGTTTGTAAATAGAATTAGAAGTTGATAGTGTTTGATGAAAAAATTGTACAAGTGCTTTAATTGTTTGTAAAAGTCAAACTACAAACAAAATTAGAAATATAAAACACACATCTCTCTTTTTAGATTCTGATTAAATAAGTAAAATCAGAAGCAAAATTTGGTATTTACAAACACTAAAAGATAATTTTTCGACCAAAAATTGAGAAGCACGTTTGTTTATTGATTACAAACACTCCCTAAATACTTTTATATCTGACTTTGTATCCACAAGACCACATCCAATAATATTACACAATATAACTTTTCTATTCGCGAAAGCTACTCCATATACTCTCCTAACACGGACATGCCTAATATTTCAAGATCTTGACGTTACTATATAAGGTGAAAAAAAGGTTGATCCAAAGCCATCTCTTGAAGCCATATTGTTATAAACGACGCTTCATACAACCCACTGGCCATATATAAGTTTCCATCTTGAAAGTGATCCCATATTCATCAAAAAGAAAACAAAGTAATCCCCAAAGTTATATGTCATTTTCTTGCTATTGCAAAGGATATATACGACAACATTAAAATAGGCAACTATTGGATGACATGGGGGTTGAGTCTTAATATTGCCATATACTTTTGATTATCTAATTATTTTTTTTTTGTTGGCGACTAATAAATGAGGACAATGAATGAATTATATTTGGTCCTTTCATTTGTGAAGAAAATAATTTGTGATGTTTGACACTTGCCACGTTTTCTTTACAAAATATTCAAAAAATAAATACTTGGATGAGAATTCATCCCACACATAATAATCATGTGTGGGTTGCCTTCAAGGCTCTAAATGACTTGTATTCTGGGTGTGACGTTCCTTACTTGATCAGTCTAAGGTGGTCTCGTAAATGTTGACGATGCAAATTAATTAAACCACTCGAATGTCCTCATCAATTGGCAGCACACTAGGGACTTCTTTATGTATAGGTTGAATCAACACATTGAGTGTTTTCTTGAACCTATTTGCTCAAACTCTCATGAGATGCCAATTGGAACTGCCCATGGATATTTCGTCTATTGATTCTCATCATTCCCCTAAGGATGGCTAAATTGTAGTTTTGGTCCTCCAACTATACAAGTCATTTTATCTGTGGGTTTGACAAAATTGATACACCAATTAATACTTTTTCGCACATTTGGTCTATTTATTATTATTATTATTTTTTTTTGATAAAATCATGAGGTCCTTTTTCAGAACAAAAATGTGAAACACATCCCTTTGCTCCGGCAAATTTTCAGAATAAAATTGTGATGCGGACCTACAATGACTTCCTTTACATGCCTTATACATACCTCTTGGATGCTTGTCTATTATGAGCCACACCGAAAGTCAAATTTAATAAAATGTAAAAAACAACGATGATACCACAAAAGTTTCAATCATTATTTAAAAATATATACATATTTATATTTTGAACTCACATTTAAATCCTAAGGACGAACCAAAATGTAGATACAAAAATCGTACAGGTGATGTACAAAATAAAGTATTTTTGGAATATTGGTGTTTAAAAAAAAAAAAAAAAGATGAACACCATCATTGAGATCCCCCACTGTCGAGCTTTGTGGAGGAGGTGAATCGCGGGATTTGACTCAACAAGTAGGATCTGTTTTTTTAGATCGAGTCACCACTAGAGAGTCAATTAAGGCCCAATATTTTTATTGGGCTGAGTTTTAATATCCCAAGCCCAAAAAATGTCGGGCCTCAAAAGCCCGGCCCGACACTTTTAGTGTATTTTTCATTGACCGGGCCGGACTGGGCTCCCAAAATTAGTGGCCCGATTACTGTTTGGCCCGGTCCGACCCGATTTTTCCAAAAGCTACAGCTCTATTCACCACACAAGAATTCATTTTCGGACCTGTTACCAGGTAGATTTGAACCTCCATGTTGCGGGTGCCAGTGAAACAGACGACACATCACTCAAATCATTTACCAGTTGACAGTGGCGTAGCTAGGGGGGCCAACCCGGACCCCTTTTAAATTTTTTTTTCTATGTAATTTTTTTAGCAAAAAATAATAATTTTTTTATGGTTTTTCTCTTAATTTTTTATCTGGCTCACTCCCGTTTTATTCCTGGCTACGTTATTGTCAGTTGAGCTATGTCCGGGGGCGAATATTAGTGTTTTTTTTTTGGAGTACAATGAGGGGAATTTGAGGAGGGGACACACGCACGTATGTGATGGAACCGGGGCGAATATTGGTGTTTAAGTGCAACAATTTCGAGGGTGATTAGGATTTAGGGTAAACAAATGTCTGTCTTGGCACACAAGTTTATTAATTGCGCAGCCACAGAACATGCGGTCTTCGAGACCGAAAACACGTAACCCTTTCTTACAACATCCGCTTATATCCGCGTCAACCTCACGCGGCTTTTGTTCCTTTCACACCTTTAAACAAAACAATAAAATTATCTGAAAATTTTAAATAATTCGAGTAAAATACGAATTTTTTTTTGGTGATAAGTTGAATTCTCTTATATAAATAATAATGTAACAGAATTCGCTCCTTTTTTATATTTTTTATATTTTTTTTATTTCTCTCGCTTCTCTTTTCTGCTTCAGCCGACGTAACCTGTGACTATGGTTCACGTCAGTTTTTACCGCAACTATGGGAAGACCTTTAAGAAGCCTCGTCGTCCCTACGAAAAGGAGCGATTGGATGCCGAGCTAAAGCTTGTTAGAGAGTATGGGCTCCGGTGCAAGAGGGAGCTATGAAGGGTGCAATATGCATTGAGTCGCATCCGTAATAATGCTAGAATGTTTTTAACCCTTGATGAGAAAGATCCCAAACGTATCTTTGAAGGTGAGGTCCTTCTCCGCAGGATGAATAAGTATGCGCTTTTGGATGAAAGCCAGAACAAGCTTGATTATATGTTGGCCCTCTCTGTGGAGAACTTTCTTGAACGCCGCCTTCAGACTCTTGTATTCAAGGCTAGAATGGCCAAGTCTATTCACCATGCTCGTGCGCTCATCAGGCAGAGGCACATCAGGGTTGGAAGACAAGTGGTCAACGTACCATCTTTCATGGTGAGAGTTGACTCACAGAAACATATTGACTTTTCTCTCACTAGTTCATTCGGTGGTGGTCGTCCCGGTAGAGTCAAGTGAAAGAACCAGAAAGCTTCTGTAAAGAAGGGTACGGTGGTGGCGATGAAGAAGAGGATGAGGATTAAGTTTGAGTTTCATAAATAAAAACCATATAAGATTTAGTGTTAAGCTCTTTTTTTCCCTTTTACTCTTGAAAAAGGAATGTCTTGTTTGATGCTCTAAATTTTCGCTTTTGCGACTTTTATCTCCATTTCTATTCTTTTTCCCGTTTTGGTATGAGATTCGACAAAGAATTTTGCAGTTTACGTTGCAATATCAGTGGCAATGAGTGGGAACGATCTTTACGTATTTGATTCTACATCTGATCATTCGAACTGTACACTTGCCTTAGAGGGGGTTGGTTGAGTTTATAAGTTCTTTGAAACAAAAAAAAAACTTATATCTTTTATTTTTCCATTACGCATTTAGATAATATAAGTTGTAATGGCAACCTTCACATATAAAAATATTGATCTTGTATGGATGTATTTCCATGTACAATTTTCAGTTTCCGGAAAATAAATTTTCAGATTTTATTGGTTTTCGTATGACAATTGAGAATATGTTTGGTTTGTTGTCTGAATTTCTGTTGTGGTATATATTTGGTTTTATATTTTGAAGTATATTTTTGACATATGTTTGCACGATTCTAGTGAAAAATTGTTTGATCGTGATTTTTTTACTGTGTTTTCAAATAAATTTGCGCGATTATGGTGAAAATTTGTTTAATTGTGTTTTTAAAAGAATATTTTCATTACAAGTGAAAAATTAAAAATAATTTTATTTCCATTGAGAACTTTTGGGAACAAATTTAAACTCATTTTCCAAAAATAATTGGAAATGAAAAATGAATTTTGAAAACACACGGTCATTGTTTTTATGAAATAAATTAGTATTCTATATTGAAATATTCGCGAATTAATTGCGAAACATTAAAGACACATGTTTTCATGTAAACTAGATTGTATTGGATTTTCTCATATTAACTCGAATAATATCGAATTATGAATTTTAACAGGCGCCCAACTATTTTAGAATCCAAAATCTGTTAGTTAATACTTAATACTATTTTATTTTTATAAATTTTAATAGAAATATTTTTTAGAGTGTAAAGACGTTGTTCACACATTTGAATTGCACGCGCGCGAGTCTGTGGCGTGCATCATAACGTGATGTGCCAGTACGGCAGCATTATTTTACTAATTAGTGAACTTTAGTACGTTAGCCTACGAAATAAACAAAATTATTTATATAAAACTTGATTAGTCAAATCTAGCCAGCTCGAAAATAAAATTAAGCAATGCTAAAAATAATATTTTGTATGAAAAAAATTAATATATTGATGATTCAATGGGAGTTATAAGTATTACTTTCTGAACTTATTATGAAAAATCATATTTTATAAAATATCATTTTTTTATTCGACTAGGAATTTTCAAATTAAGTTTTTGTTATTTATAACGTGTGTTAAAACATTTTCAAATATAGGGGTGTATATTTTTGACACAAAACGAAGACACTACACAAACTAACGTGTTGTAAGCATTGGCGGTTTAGGCTTGTCGAGGTAGGTCAAAATTGGGCCAAACACGAATAAGGTAGGTCGATATAGGATTAACTTAAAATAACACGATTGTAATGTTATGTGTTGTTTTTTGCAATATTCTCGAATAATTGAATATATTGTTAGTATAATATTGAATTTTAAAAAAATATCAAAATATGTAAATATAATTTTTGGATTAAAATTAACTCATACATTTCATACCACGCATATAATAAATGAGTTATTTAAAATTTTAAAATATAAAAGTTTTATTTTGGGTTGACCCGAAAACATAAATAATAAACAGGTTGGGTTAAAGTTGTGAAATCTGACACGAATAATTAAATAAGTTAAGTTAGAAATGAGAATTTTTGACATGAATATTGACACGACCCGAATTGACACCACTATTCAAAACTGTAATCTTGAAACTCAGGTCCAACCCAACCCGAGAGAGAGAGAAGAAACCTTATTTAACCACTGGAGTTAGCCCAGTGGCTATGATTTTTATTTTTCAGTGAAGAGGCCCGGATTTTGAGTATATGCAATGACAGACCCAATTTATTTAATTTTTTATAAAAAAATAGAGAAAGTAGTTTCTTTGGGAAAAAGAAAGAAACCCAACCCTCAAAAAATCAAAAGCACTACCCAAGTGCCCACATGTTCCCATCAACCTAAATCAAAGAAAATTAAAAGAGAACCCGTTTACTAGTATTAGAGTTTGTCCGCTGTCTGTCATCTCCTCTCTTTTTTTCTCTGTTCAAAGGTTTAGAATCAGAACCTAGAACAAAAATTACCAAACAAATTCTTGTTCTGCTTTATAATCCTTCCCAATTTCCATTCGAGTATTCACACAAAAAAATCAAAACCTAGAAAAAATGCATTCAAGTCAGTTGCTGCTCGAGGAGCCAATCCGGATGGCCACCATCCTGGAGCCATCCAAAGCGGTGAGATTTTTGTTTTTTATTTTAATTTGGATTACTTCGGCGAAATTTATAGGTTTTATACGGATCTATTTATTTGTTTAATATGCGCGTTTGCATGAGTGATTTGGTCCATTTGGATTTCCGTGAGTAATATGGTTTTTGTGGGTACAGAGTTTCTCTGCAATGACGAAGATCGTCGGGACGCTCGGCCCACGCTCTCGATCCGTCGAGGTTATTTCTGCTTGCCTTAAAGCTGGAATGACCGGTAATCTGTCAAATTGTTGATTTTTCTTTTTTTTCTTTTAATTTTTTTTTGTTTTGATTTTCGTGGAATTTTTATTCTTTTTTGTTCTTTTCATAACGGGGCAGTGGCAAGATTTGATGTTTCATGGGGTGATGCGGAGTATCACCAGGGGACTCTGGATAACTTGAAGACTGCTATTAAGAGCAGCAAGAAACTCTGTGCTGTAAGTATATTGATTTAATTAGGTTTGATTTGTCATTTCGATTATTTATGCGATTTTAACTATTATTGGTCGTCTAAATAATCAGAGAGATATATAGAGGATGGTGTTTCTGGTTCCTAGAAATAGTTTGAGAATGGAGCAATAAGTAGGATTAATATACATTGTCCTGTTACTTCGATATTTTGGTGTTTTATGAACTGTCATTAATCTTCCAGGTTGTGGTTTTATGAATTCTGGTATTTTAGTATATTGTTTTAGTCCTCCAACAGTGTTACTCATGTTGGTTTTTTCATCTTTCAGGTTATGCTCGATACTGTGGGCGCTGAATTACAAGTTGTTAATAAAAGTGAGAAAGCTATAACCCTTAAGGCAGATGACAAAGTTATTCTAACACCTGATCAAGGTCAAGAAGCATCATCTGAAGTTTTGCCTATCAACTTCGCTGGACTGGCCAAGGTTCTTTCTATAGTCCGCTTGCAGCTTTTGTCTTAACTGCTGGACTTTGCCTAATTTTTTAGCATATACTGTTACATTTTGCTTACGTACTTCCTAATCAAGTTTACTATTTGCAGGCTGTGAAGCAGGGAGACACCATTTTTGTTGGTCAATACCTATTCACGGGAAGCGAAACAACTTCTGTTTGGCTAGAGGTATGAGGTGTAGTTTTGAATTCAATTTTTTTTAACAGTATTTTATTTGTTTTGTTGTTCTTTCCAATTTATTGTTAACCCATTCTCACGTTATTGATTCCTTTTGCAATGTGAGTGCTTGTCTTTTCTTTTATGTAGAAGTTTTTATGTTTTTGCGTCAGTTTATAAATGGGCTATCCGTCGTTTGTTACTCTGTTTCACTATTCAAAGTATTTAATTTGGTTCTTCAATATATTTCTTCTTCTGTGTCCTTATTTGCCCTTTTGTCATGTTGGCATTTCCTTGAGATAGAAGAAAACATGAGAATGGTTGCGAAGTTTCTGGGTTTGTCCTAGGCTGAGTAAATCATCAGTTATTTGTTTGAGTTCTTTATTAATTGAGATTGGTGGTTTGGCAGGTGGATGAAGTACAAGGTGGTGATGTGGTTTGCGTAATCAAGAATTCTGCAACCTTGGCTGGATCATTGTTTACCTTGCATGCTTCTCAAATTCAAATTGATCTGCCTACTCTATCTGAAAAGGACAAGCAGGTGAGTGGTGCAATGTGGTGTGTAAAGTGTGTGCTCTCTTTGTCATGCATCCTTGGGAAAGATTTTGAAGGCTTATTGGTGATATTGGCAGTATATATATAAACAGCTTGTTCTGTTTGGTCCTATCATTGGGTGTAAATTTTTTGCTGTAACAGTAGAACTTGTTGATGTACAGAAAAAGTGAAAAATTAACTACCCAATAGTAAACATAAATACTTCCTTAGTATGAGTTAGACTAAAGCTATTTCATGTTGTAACATCCTTCCCTGATTGATCCCTGTACCTCATGCAGTTTTCCTTGGCATATTGCATTGTTAAGCCCTACAGATCTTGTGCCTACATTGACATTCACGAGCATAAATATTGTTCGAAGTTTTGCAATTTATTTCTTGTCGTTCTTAGCCTTAACCTGTTCGTTACATTGTTTGCAATTTCAAGTGTATCTCTTCTGCTTCAGGTTATCAGCACATGGGGTGTTCAGAATAAAATTGATTTCCTGTCATTGTCTTATACACGTCATGCACAGGATGTCCGTGAGGTAAAATGACAAAGGAAAAGATGGTCTTTGATTTCTTTATATTGTGTTGATACGATTTTCCAATCATATGAATGCTTAAGCACCGATGGTTTTGATTAATGCAGGCCCGTGAGTATCTATCCAAGCTTGGAGATCTAAGTCAGACTCAAATCTTTGCTAAAATTGAAAACGTAGAGGTGAACTTAAGACTGCTCTAATGCTTATAGAGAAGGAATTAATTTGCTTTTTAGCAAGAGATCAATCAGCTACTTTGGCTCACCTGTATTTGCACATTTGCAGGGGTTAACCCATTTCGATGAGATTCTACAGGAGGCAGATGGCATCATTCTCTCGCGTGGAAACCTTGGCATAGATCTCCCACCCGAGAAGGTTAGCTGTCTGGAAAAAACACAGTGCACATTTTTTTTGGTTTTTGTGTCATTTTAGATGCATTAGTTCTTAGTTTTGTTATCCACTTGTACATGCAGAAAATGTTTTGTTTATGTACTGAAAATATTATGTTATATACTTGTAAATGCACATCCAGATTACTTTGCTCTTTACTCCATTAGTTTTTGTTCTGATATTGTAATGTTTATTAGTTTCGCCTAAATGAATCAGTTCACGTAGCCATTACATATCATGTGATGTTATGTTGTCTTATTTGCTGACATTATCGCTTTTGTCATTGTGTAAGTTGATGTTTTACCTGCCTGTTTAGAATGATTCTAGCTAAACTTTCTTCTGTATTTGCAGGTGTTCTTGTTTCAGAAGTCTGCTGTGTACAAATGTAACATGGCTGGAAAGCCAGCAGTGGTAACTCGTGTTGTTGATAGTATGACTGACAATCTCAGGCCTACTCGTGCTGAGGCAACTGATGTCGCTAATGCTGTTTTGGATGGTGAGTTACTGTCCTAAATTCCTGGTGGGAAAATGGTTATTAACTTGTGCTAATATACAACCAGCTTTTCTCGTTAGCTTTTATTTAAGCACTTGATGTGTAATTTTCGTTTCTGGATATAGTTTTGATAGTTTAGCTTTGTATTTGTGTACTGTAGTTTAATTTATTTTTCAGTCCTTGCTTTATTCATTATTGGTTAAATCTATCAGCCAAAAGTGATATCAATATATACATTTCAGGATGTGATGCAATTCTTCTTGGTGCTGAGACCTTACGTGGATTGTACCCTGTTGAAACTATATCTACTGTTGGCAAAATTTGTGCTGAGGTTAGTCATCTTTTACCTATGTACATTTAATTGGTCTTATAATATGGGCATACTATTGGTCATAGAAGCATTTTTTGTCTTTACAGAAGCATATATGAGCACTACTTTTTAACTGCTGTCTTGTATTGCGGCACTACAAGCCACTGATTCGAAAAAAATGTTATCTCCTAGTTTAATTCTCCAATTAAATAATAGCAGTAGGTTATGGACCAGAAATATGTCTCCTGTATATCTGCCTAAGACTTCAGCCTCTCTACTAGACTATTATGAAGAAGTCATTGCTGGCCTCGACATACTTCTGTACAAACACACAGAGACAATAAAAAGGATAAACATGTGATTATAGGCTAGCTTCCTTCCAAATTGTAATATAATTCCATTTGAAGCTGTTTTCCTTTTTTTTTTAAACATATTCATATCAGTTGTTAAATATAATTGCCATTTGCCCTATTTTTTTTTTACAGGCCGAGAAGGTCTTCAATCAAGACCAATACTTTAAGAGGACTGTGAAATTTGTTGGCGAACCCATGAGCCACTTGGAATCTATTGCTTCCTCCGCGGTAAGTTGCAACTTGCAAGACAAAAAGAGAATATTAAGAACAAAAAAAGAAGAAAAAGAAAAGAAAAGAAAGAAACCAAACTTAATGAGAACTCCTTCTGTCCAGTTCTATTTTTAAGCCTTATGCCTAACCCAGTACGTTGATTAACTCTTTCTGCCTTTTTATTTAGGTCCGTGCGGCCCTTAAAGTGAAGGCATCTGTCATCATATGCTTCACATCATCTGGAAGAGCAGCGAGGTATTGTTCTATTTTTGTGTGTTTTGATTGGTAGTTTAAGATATTTGCTGATTTAGTATGAGTTCTAACATCGTCCTGATATATATAGATTGATAGCGAAATATAGGCCAACAATGCCTGTTTTATCTGTTGTCATTCCTCGTTTGAAGACAAATCAACTGAAGTGGAGTTTCACCGGTGCATTTGAGGTAGACCTTTAACCCTTATCGAGATGATATTCTATCATAAAACTTGGTTTTATCTTAATTTGTTGAACACATTGCATGAAGAATGATAGGGTAGCTTCTTTATGACACCACATTTTTAATGGCTCTAACTTCATAGTACAAAAGCATGCTTTGTGTTGGTTATATAATGAGGGGGTAAATTACAAAAATTTCCTTGAGGGTCAATCTAATTATGAAAAAACCAGCTATCTTCAAAATTACAATTACCCCCTTGATATTTGTTTCTATTTTAATTGCACCCTCGTGTTAATCAAATATTAAGTAAAGCCTTAAGGGGGTATTTTTAATTTTGAAAAATGACTGGATTATTTCGTAATTAGGCTATCCATCATGGGTAGTTTTTATAAGTTACCTTATAATGAGATCCAGACTTCAATTGTTATATACTTAATAGTCAGTATCATACATGATATAACTACTTTCAGATTATCTATTTATCCTATATAATTTCAAATTTTTAGCCAATGACACTAGTGATATTTCTTTTGGGCTTTGATCTGGTTGATGCGTCAGGAAGCTAATGCTTATTCATTCTGGTGATCCATGCCGGTAATTTGATTTCCTCCTGATGGACTTATGGTTCTTTTTTACGTATGTTCAGGCAAGGCAATCACTTATAGTACGTGGTCTTTTCCCCTTGCTCGCTGATCCTCGACATCCAGTAAGTTCCCTGTACTTCAGTTTTGGTGTACTGTGTTTGCAGTATGGAGTCAAAAACATAGTGCCCATTTACTGCATCTCATATGTGCAAGAAGGGTTTGGTCAATGTTAAACCAATTTTGAAAGATAGATGGTTTTTTTTTTTTTGTAATTTGACTAAATTTCAAGGGGTATTTTTGTAATTTAACTCTATTATTTATAAACCGCGGCCTTTAAATCTGGTTAGAGTGTGTGAAGGGACTTTCTTGATGGCAAGCTTATAATATGTTTTTGATCTTACAGGCTGAGTCTACAAATGCAACTAATGAGTCAGTTCTGAAGGTTGCACTCGATCATGGAAAAGCCTCGGGGGTGATCAAGTCCCACGATCGGGTAGTTGTCTGCCAGAAAGTTGGAGATGCATCTGTAGTGAAGATTATCGAGCTCGAAGATTAAACGCGGACACCAAATATGTTTTTAAGTTATATCACCTCTGGCAATTATAATTTATAGCGGTACTATGAATTTTGATCTTGAATTTAGATGGCTATAACATAAGTTTTACCCTTAGATCAGATACACATTGGGGTATTTTTGAAGGGGGATTTGTTCTTGTGCAAGTTGATTATGAGCCTTGCAATTTTTTTCTATTGCCAAATGATGGATGTAACACAAGTTTAAGATACTGTTGTGTAATTTTGGTAGCTTAAAGTGTGGGAATGCTTATATTTTTATAAACGAACAATTGAAACTGTGTTTGCTGTCTTTCGAGCAGAGGTAATAACTTTATTTTATAGAAAAAATGAGGCCGAAATCCGAAAAACTACGCTAGTAATAGAAGTTCACTTAATCGGAATCTGGTCATATAGATGCTACACCTGGTGTAGGGGTGGCAATCAGGTCGTATTTGTGAACTTTTTCGTGTTCGGGGGTTTGTGTTATGACACAGAGTATTACACGTTTTACATGATCCGAACACGAAATGTTTAATTATTCGTTTTAAGATACATGTACAAACACAATAAGTTTATGACACGGGTAACCCGCTAAGACATGATTAATACGATAAAAATGAAATACATTATATTACTAAAAAACGCATTCAATCCAACATCATATAATCAACTAAAACATCACAAAATATGAAAATAACATGTCCACTATTCAACTAAGTTGGTTAAATAGATTAATCGTGTTGACACGCGGGTCGACCTAACCTGGATTTTTTCCCCGTGTTAACCATGTTCATTTGACCCGAACCTGCAAAGAATTGTACCTATATCTGTTAAGCTCGTCTTAGGTTTGTGTCGGGTCATCGTGTCATGTCACATACTTAAGCCCTTAACTTGATGTATATACACTTTGTGTGGGATGAATAATACTTTGGAATCTGCTGGGGTTTTAGGTAATCAGAAATAATTGCAGTATGGGCAACTTGTTACATACCTTCTCAATTTAACCAAGCACACATTGTGGGTAATCAAGTATTCTCTTTGTTTTACCGATCAAAAAAAAAAAAGGTATTCTCTTTGTTTTGTTCCAAGGTTTCTAAATAAAACACGGGTAATTACAAAATTACTCCAATCTACTCCTAAACAGACAAAAACTCATATAAGACGGTCTAACGGATTGATTTCGTGGGACGGGTCCTAAAATGACCTGTATTAGCTAACCCATTTGAATTTAGATCGAACTTGTTTTGATTTGTAAAATAGGTGCATCTGTCTCATGAATTTAAATCTGTGAGACGGTCTCACATAAGACTTACTCTTAGTATAATAACAAAAAACTCCAGTTATTTTTAAAAACTACAAAAATCTACTTCATGGTGCAATTTTGTAAGCTAAAAAATAAATGTTAGGTTTTTTTTTGTTTGTGTGTTTTAAATATATTTGTCTTTTTTTTTAGATTATGGTATACCTCCGGGGTAATTTTTGTAATTAATCCTAAAACATATCAATTGGAATTGATTGTGCTACAAAAAGTAAAAGCACGAGATAAAAATATTATACCTTAAATTATTTGTAATAGTGACCTCGAACAAGAAGCGCCCATGGCCTAATGGATAAGGCGTCTGACTTCTAATCAGGCGATTGTGGGTTCGAGTCCCACTGGGCGTGATCACTCTTTTTTTTATTTTATTTTTTAGGGATAATTACATAAACCCCCCTGAGGTTTGGGCTAATTACATAAAAATCCAGATATTTTTGAAAAATACAAAAAAACCCTTAAGGTTTGATTCCATTTAGATCTTCCCTCTTCGTAAGCAAAAAATATTTTAAAAACCACCTTAATATTTGAAGATATATTACAATTAGCCCCTTAAATTTAAGACAAAATCAAACATGAGGGAGCTTTTTGTAATTTTGAAACATCTCTGGATTCTTTTGTAATTAGGCCAAACTGTGGGGGTGTTTTTGTAATTATCCCTATTTTTTTATTTAACTTCTAGCCCATTTTTCCTTCCATTAATTAATTGCTGTGCTGGCAGTACAACTGGATTTTCCTGTTCATATGTCTTTTTCCACACAGACAGCAATATTTTGCAGCTATAAAATGAAATTAACACATTTGTGGTATATAAAGTTGGGCATAAATGTAGGGCTATAATGTCACACTATATTGGTACAATGAGCATTGTATGCTGAAGCTTTTTATTACAATTTGCTAACTGGAAAAACATGCCTAAAATAGTTAAACCTCCACCTTTCATAATATTCGTGCCATCTGGCTGTGCCTACACCGAAAGCTTCAGAGCTGTCAAAACTAGTCCGGCCCGGCGGACTATGATATTGTAAGCCCGAAATTGGTTAGGCCCATTAGGCCAGGAATTCCGGATTGGCCCAATTTTTCATATGTATTTTCATGGACTGAACCAGGCTTGGCACTCCAAAATGCCATTCCGATGAAATGTCGGCCCATCCCAACCAGATTTTTCTTACCTATTTGACAGCTCTACTTCCCCATGTTGGGCCTCAAAACAAGCTTAATATATCATGAGGTAGAATGTAGAATTCATGTTAAAGAATATGAATTTATTGTCTCACTGACATTTGAATTTGATTGACATTTATTATCATTTTTTCCTAAGAAGATTATTCTTGTAAAAGAAAACATTATTTTTCAGACCAAACATTTTTTCCCTGTCAATTTATTTATTTATTTGTGACGGTGAAGTATTCGTGCTGAGCGGAACAACTTGCAAACCACGCCAGTTGGATAAACTGGACTAAGCTAGCGATGTACAACATGCTCGATCAAGTAATGTAGATGTGTGACATTTGAACATGAAATCTTCGACTTCAAGAGCTCATCCTACACCACTAGGTCACCCCACGAGGAGAGACTGTAAAATCTTGTTATTGCAAATGTAGCATCTGGAAGATACCATATTCAATAGATTTCTCTATATGAAGTGGAATCTTGATAATGCAATTTTTTTTTTACCTAAGAGATGACAACGTGTTTTCTTGGTATGGAACATACTACACTATTGCTTATTTGGTAACTTAGTGGATTCATAGTAAGTTCTTCGTTCCTAGAAAGGAATAATTGGTAAAGTTGCGATTAGATATATTTTCATTTTGAATTTTTCTTATTAGAGAATAGTGTGAAGAACTTGTTAGGGGGAATAAGAGAATTATTTTGATATAGAAATAGTAAAATAATGATTATTTATAATTGGTAGTTAAAATATGTGATTGAGTGAATAGTGAAATTTAGGGGGTGGGGGGTGGGGTGGGGCGAGAGTGTATTAATGATTTCATTTTTTGGGAAAGTGAGTGAGTAAATGTGATTAATATAAAAAAAAGTGAGAGTGAGTGAAATAGTGTATAATTTAAAAAATTACAATCACATTTTGAGTTAATTTTTCTTCTAGTGGAACGAAAATGAGAACTTTTCATTAGCAATCGCAAAGTTTCTCATTTCTTATGAATGAGATAATAGTTAATCATCCATAGACACTCAATTTATTGCTCTCTACTCATGGTCTCTCTGCTGTCAATTTGATAATTTCCTTACATTTCTTGTTTAGTTTTTTTAATAAGTTGGGAGTAATGGTTGGAGAGGAGAGGATAAATTTCAAATAAACTGAAAGGTACAAGGTTCGAACCATGATCAACACTCTTACAAAGGGTGATCGATATACCACTTGAGCTACAAGCCCGTGATACATTTCTTGTTTAGTCTTTTGCACAACTTTCAATTTTCAAAACATTCATTTGCATTTTATTTGGTAAGTATTTCATTTGCAATTGACTAAATTATAAGGGTACAATTTGAAAGATAATTATCCCTTATACGTTATGGATTTTCCTTACTAGCAAAAATCAAAATTTCTTGTCGTGTGACCAACGTGTCGGCCTTGGCACGAGTTTACAACTGGTACTTGCATTGTTTCACTATCATGACTATAGGTGTCAAAATGGGACACACTCGATGGATGAGTTGGCCCGATTAACCCTGTTAAAAAAATAGGATTGAACCCCAATTTTAGAGGCCCAAAAAATATCGAGTTTATTTAGTCCGAAAAGTCGGACCAACCCGATCAACCTGATCATTTCACATGTATTTTCATGGGTCCATCTCGAAAAGTCGGACAAGTCTGGTGTAATTTCGGATTAGCCGACCCGACATGTTTTTTCTTTAGCACGATGGATTAGCTCGGCCCGATCCATTTGATAGCTATACTTCGTGTCTAATAAAAAAATATGGCCAGTGAAATTAGAATAAAATAGTATTACCTACCCTAAAATTTGGACGATTAGGTGAAATGTGAGAAAAAGTAAAAGTAAAAAGTAAAAGGATGACTTGCATGCAAAAGTTTTGTTTGATATGTGGAGGATTAACCGGGAGGTAAAGTAATTATTAAATGATTTTTTTTGGTTTTGATAGGGTGAAAAGCTGTTTTTCTTTTTTTTTTGACACCAAGGGTGAAAAGGTGTTTTGTTTGGATCTAGACCCTCCATTTTTTAAAACCAATTTTCAATTTTTTTTGGACTCCATTTTAAGGGTACTTTGGGAAATTGACTGAAATCCACCCATAAAATTTGATCGTCAAATAAAATGAAAATTCCGTAAAAATTATTATATGGATTTTTTTCCTAGCTGGCGGATATAGATAATCAGTGTGGTAAAAACCGACGCGCCGACTAGGTGCTAAGCGCTCGTAAATCGATCCGATTTTACTAAGATCGAGCTAAAAATTCGTTTTGACCAAAAATCAGTCTAGGCATCAGCCTATGCAAGCTAGGCGGCACAAAATCAAGGCTCGGCTTCTAAAAAATCGGACCTAGCGCCGGTCCAAGCGGGGAAAATCGGTAAAAAAATTAAAAAATATATGGAAAAAAATAGGGTTATTTCTAGGCGGTCTAGGCGTTGGGTTGCCGTCCAATTAACACCTATCTATTTCTGCAACCATGTTTACAAACTTACAATAAGCTCAATCGTTAGATAACGCGTGTATGAAATTTCAAAATCATATCTGATTGTTTGACCCATCTAAATGTTGGATATGAAATTTATGCGTGTGTTATAATTGTTTTGTAATTAAAAAAGAATAAGCAACTATTATTATATTTATTATGAGATTGATTAAAGCTGAGATCGATTTTAACTAGAAATATATATGTTTTTCATTGATACTTAATCAAGTTGTTTAATTCAGTCAATTGTCATATGTTAAAAGTTTTGTAGTTTTTCCCCCTTTTATTTTATATTTTTATTGCTTAGATTGAAAATCGAAGTCATCTTTGATGAGGGCAAAATGACAATTTCTCTTAAAAATATCTGTTATTTATTTAATTCATTTTTTTAATTAACTATTAGTCAATAAAAATTATTAATTGGGCCAAGTTATTAAAATATCCATGAGGCTCAACTTGTTACTTTATGTCTTTGATACCCAATTCATTATATTAGGCCCAAGGGTCCTACAATCCCATGTATAAATAGTCTATCTTAATCATCATTAATTAGTTGTAATTTAGGTAGTTAATTTTTCCTACACATGCCGACTTAAGCATGAATTGGACAACCCGGGACAATCACAATGCCCTTCTAACCTTGTTTGTTCATTATAGGCTAGTTCCTTGCATGTGTATTGACACCTAATACTTGGAGTTATTTATCTTGACTCGAACTTACTCACTTGTAGTGAGCTGTCCTCATCAATCTTATAGGCATTAATATACCATAATTTGAGTCAATTAAGCTAATGGAATTTCACTGTATTTTGACAATAAAAGCCTTCCAAACTCAGCTTTAACAACAAAAAAGTCAAGCTTGAGGATTCTTTAAGATTAGTTGGCCTATTACATCCTCATTATAGTGATTTGTAACTTGTAAGACAATGGAAGATATGCACTCAAACTAACCTATATATATTAGATACTAATATTCCATCCAATAAAAAAAATCCTTGTTGACATCACATATAGTTAAAAGTATATATATAATGCATTTACAACAATTGTTATGAGATCAATGATCAACCTTGTATTTGATCAATTAGAAGTTTGTTTTAGAGCAATTTATCCGAGTTCGATCTTATATGCGTGTGTTAAAAAATATGCTAGCAATATTTAATTAAATGATACTTCAACTGTATTCTTGTAATTTGATTCTAGGACCAGCTACTTATGTACTTCTCCGTCCCAAATATATAGTTTAGTTTGATTTTTCACACATATTAAGAAAAGTATTGGAAACTATAAATATGTTAAATATTTAATTGATTTATCCTTATTTAATGAATAGTGTAAATTATAAAATGCATATAAATAGAGTTATAATAGTAAAAGAATGGAAAAAGTATTATTAAATATATAAAGTGGATTATATATTTGGGACAATTCAAAATTAAATAGTGGATGATATATTTGGGACGGATGAAGTATATAGATTTGAGTATTTGGATAACATAAATACAAAAATACGGCTTAAATTAAGGATCAAACTCCAAAGAGAAAAAAAAAAAAAGAAAAGTTGGTCAAATCCTTAAATGATTTGTTGAATAAGGCAGACATTGATACTAATTTATCTTACTTTAGTTGACAAAACCATACAGATAACGTTAATGCTTTTTTTAATGAGAAAGATAATATTTGTTTTATCAATTGCACGTGAAACCTCTTCATCACGTTCAGGTAACGTGTCAATAAATACTGCTCAAAACTAGTCTAATTTTGACAACCAGGTGGGCTTATTCCCTTCACCACCACAAAATAATCGATTGTGGGATGGAGTCAAATCCCCGCTCCATCAAATTGTTTGTGGGAGTGGAGGTCATATCCCTACTCCATCAAATTGCTCCCGGGGCATATGCGAGCTTGTGAAGATTTGGTGGGAACTCATCTTGAATAAAGATCCGTGTGGGTTCGATTCGGGGAGAGATCGTTATTAGTAGATTGGGGGTCGAACATAATTGTTCTCTTTACCCAGGAGGATCTGGTTGTCGTCACGGACCGTCGAACACCGCCGTGCGTGCACATCCCGCGGTTTACCTTGGCGGCATCAATGAGAGAATGAGTCATTGTCTTAGGCGTAGTCAGGCGTAAAGCGCTAGTTTCTAGCTTATCAAAAAAACTAGTCTAATTTTGACCTATACAACTATGTAATAAATTATTTAATTGAATGAAATTACACTTTTAGACATTGTGTGCCATTTTTATTTTATTTTATTTTTTGTTGAATTTTTTTTTATTGAACTTAATTATCTAGGAACGTCAATAATGATAATATATTTTTATTGAAAAATATATAATTAGGAAGTGGAAATGACATCTTAAGCCCTTCACTTAAAACAATTCTAACATCATTCACTTTTAACTATTACTTTTTGAAAACAATAATGTAAACATATAAAATTCTCATTTGTAATTTTTGTTAAAGAATCAATATTCAATCAATTCAATCAATTCAAAATTTATAAATGGGACCGTAAAAGAGTAAAATTTACTAGGATGTTCCACAAATAGCAAAGAGGACATGATATTTTTCACATAATTCCCTTTTTACCAATTTGGGCTATTGTTTTTCCGAAGACAAGATATATATCCACTTTTGATTTACTAAAGTAGAGAAGTTAAATCAAAATGGGCCCGATTGAAAAGGCTAGCCGGACCGCAATTTTGGAGGTCCAAAGGGAACCAAGTCTATTTGGTCTGAAAAGCCGGGCTGACCTAGTTATTTCCTGTGTATTTTCAGGGGTCAGGTTGGATTGAACATCAAAAGTAGCGAACAACAGAATCTTGACCTAGTCAAGTCCGATTCGATTATTTTTATATGGCCCAACGAGCCAGCATCGAGGCAACTTGACCTATCTCATTTGACAGCTCTAATAAGAAGAAGGGTTGTTGATTTTTTTAATACATCGCCTATAGACACTTTGCTGGTTTGATACGTCACATTTCCGAGTTATCAATTTAGTACTATACTTCACAATTTTTTATGAATTGATACCTAGTCATTTTTAAGGACGAAAATGCTCCCAAGAAACATAAGTATACTCTAAATGAATTTTTGAGCATACTTATTTAAATTATAAAATCAATAAATTTTTTAATTAATTTAATTAATAAAAAATAAAAAGAAGTTTCGAAAAACATTAATGAATTTTTAGAAAAAATAAAAGTAATTACATTAAATTAGTAAATTAATAAACATAAGTTAAAATTTAATTAATCGAAAAGAAAATTAGTTTAGTCATTAATTTAAAAAAAATGAAAATTAAATAATTTAAAAATTAAAATTAAGATAGTAAATACAAAAATTATAGCAATTTTTTTATTAATATATTAATTTTTAATTAGTTTTTAATCATTTTTTTAAAAATAATTAATTTAATTTAATTTATTTTTTAAATTATTTAATTTAAATAATAATAAGTTATTTCTTAATTAAATTTTAATTTTAATTTAATAGTTCTAATTAATATTTACTTTTTAACAAAAATTAAAAAAATATTGGGGGCATTTTTGTCCTTAAAAGTGAATAGGTACCAATTTATAAAAAAAATTGAAGTATGTATACTAAATTTGTAACTCGAAAATATCAGGTACTAAACTAGCAAAATATATAGATTAGATACTAACAAATAAATAACCAAGAAACATAATGCAAATGTTTCCTCCTTCCTCACAAACATGCAACTCCTACCATAATGATACTCTTTGAATTTCTTCTTTCAAGGCACTCCAAAAACCAATTAGGTCCCATCAAAATCAACACTCATTATGCACTTCCTCTTTTTACCCCGATTGGCCATTTTTCACTCTTAAAACAATGGTAAAACTAGGGGCGACAAATCGTGTGGTGTTTGGTCCATGTGTCTTGTCGAGATATAAAATTCATATTATTCGTGTCAGAGTTTTCTATTTTAACCTGACATGTTGATTATCTGTATTTTATAGATCGACCTAAAATGACCTGTATATTTTAAAAATCTAAATAATTCATCTATTTATATGGGTTGTATGAGTTCATTTTAATCCAAATTTATATTTACACACATCTGATAATTTTTTAAAATTCAATCGTTGTCAATGCTGTAAAAAGTGATTGGCGACAGGCTGATGCCTAGCGCCTAGGCAGAGATTAATCGGGGCTAGACGAGACCTGTGCGAGGATAGACGGGGCCTAATTGGAAAAAAAATTGTAGGTGGACGAGGGGGGCGTAAACCCTAGGCGATGATTTTTACAACAAAGACTGCATTGTTAAAAACTTATTAAATCAATCCAAAATATTGCAAAAATTAACATAATAACATCACAATCGGGTCAAATAGGTTAATTGTGTTATTTCACGTCAATCTGTAGAATCTTATTTTATTAATAAATTGTTCTTTCTATAGTAAATAATAAAGATATTTCAACATTTATTATGTGTAATCGTAATATTCGCGAGATTATCCAAACAAGTCAAATGTATTTGTTGTTAAAACTTTAAATATATCCTTTCAAAGGAAGCTAAATGCACTTTATTTTTCTTCTCACGTGTAATAATATTTTTGTAATCTCATCAAAATTATAATTATCACGATATCAAAATAATTGCCAATTGCACCACGTCACGGTTAGATTATGAGCGCAATGAATTGGTCATTCAATTGCAGTAATAATTCATAATAAATATTCTTTATCAAATAACTGATTATTTTGATTAAGTCATATTTAATGAGCTAGAAATTATGTAAACATTTCATTTCGTAACTTCAATTAGATTATTTAAAGAAATTTGACATCTGCCTTTTCTTGAAAATAAGAATGACTCGAGTATATGATTAGAGGTGTAAATGAGTCGAGTCAAGCCGAACACGGTACTGCTCAAGCTTGTTTGAATTTTAATCAAACTTAAAAAATTGTGTTTGAGCTTGGTTTGATAATTAATCAAATCGAGCTCGAACGAGTTTTAGTCGAGCCAAACACAAATTGAACTCGAGTAGCTAGCTATTTTTACACATATTTTATTCTTTTTTTAACTAATCGAGTCGAGCTCGAACTTTATATTTTATCGAATGGGAAAATGTGTTTAAGCTTAGTTCATTATATTAACGAACCAAATTCAAACAAACTTTTAATGATCGATCTCGAATCAAGTATCGAGTAGCTTGGTTCGTTTTTCAACCATATATAAGATGAGATTTAATTCAGAACCATTGTTTCAATTAATACTTGAAACTGGAAACAACCTTAGATTGAAATAAAACAAAATAATTATAAAATACTCCTGAGGTTCAGGCTAATTATAAACAAACCTAAAGGTTTTGGAAAATGGGAAAAAGCTCATTAAGGTTTGATTCTGTGATATATTTTTCCTTCACAAATTAAAAAGCAAAAACGTTTCAAAACCCTCTATGACACTTATAAAAATATTACAATTATGGAATTACCCCTTTAAATTTAGGATATAATAAAAAGTAGGAGACTTTTTGTAAAATTGAAACATCTTTTTTTATAATTAGCCAAACCTTGGGGGTCTTTTTTTATAATTAGCCAAACCTCGGAGGTCTTTTTTATAATTAGCCAAACCTCGGGGGTCTTTTGTAATTATCCCTAAATCAGCATTTTTTCCTTTTTTTATTTTATAGTTTCATTACAGAACAAAAAAGTAATGGCGTAGCAGTAGTGCAGTCGGAAAACAAAAATTCTCTTTCCTCTCTACTCGCACACCCCACGGCGTCGCTCTACCACCACCACCGCCGCCACCGGAATATTCTCTAGTAAAAAGGTACTGGAAATACAATACTTATACGTGCGAGTTACGTATATATGGGGGCATCATTATCGAATTTGACCGAGAACGGGTCGGGCAACGGTAGACCGGGTCTGGGGGACATACCGGAGAGCTGCGTGGCGTGCGTGTTCCTCTATCTATCGCCGCCGGAGATATGCAACTTGGCTCGCCTCAACCGCGCCTTCCGTGGTGCCGCTTCATCCGACGCCGTTTGGGAGACCAAGCTTCCGCCCAATTACCACAACCTCCTCGACCTCCTGTCCAATCCCGATGTCTATCAAAACCTTTGCAAAAAAGACATATTTGCCCTCCTCTCTCGCCCTCTCCCATTTGAAGACGGCAACAAGGCACGTTTTCAGTGTATCTTTACTTTTCTACTAGTTTTTCTCTATTTTTATTTTGATAGGTTATTTTGTTACATTTGTTACGGGTACTTGGATTCCTCTTGGATTCAATCAGTTAATTTTATTTTTATGCTGGAATTGGAATCACTTGAATCTTTGCGCACTTGATTTGTTGCAGTGATTTGGATTTTGATTTTTGCATTTTTGTTAATCGGTTAATTTAGCGACTGTCTAAATTGGGATTAGGGAAAGATTTTGAGTGTATCTGTTGTTTTTATCTCTTTTGGTTTACGGATGCATTGAAGTTGATTTTGCTTTTTTTTTTCCTTGAAAATTTTACTTTTGGAAGGGAGTTTACATTTTTCCTTGAAAATTTTACTTTCTTCTTCTGCTTTTCTTTTCCTTTTTTTTTTTTTTTTGGGGGAGAAGGAGGGGGAGAATTTTGCAGTACTAATGATCATAGTGCTGTTATCTGTTTCAATTGTTGAATGCAACTTGATTTTGTTCAAAAAGGATTGAACATTATGCTAAACATGTGCTCTGGGATGGTAAAAAAAATCAAATTGCTAAGCCATCATTTTCTTTCAAAATTTTAAGTTCCTTAGGTAGAGGCTAAGTCGAAAAGGAATCAAAAGATCTGGTTAAATAAATTCACCATCATATTGAGTGGCAAACTGAGAAGTGAGTTTTTATGCACTGTCACTCTACTCTTTTAGATATACTTTTCATTTACACATGGGACAATTGCAGGTGGTATGGGTGGACAAATTTACTGGGAGAGTTTGCATGTCGATATCAGCCAAGGCAATGGCAATAACAGGCATCGAGGACAGGAGATATTGGAATTGGGTTCCAACAGAAGAATCTAGGTTAGTTTTCAGCTTTCTATGCCTGACGCACTTTATATCTGGACATGTATTGTGACTGAATTATGTCAAGAATCTTAAAGTGGTCTTAATATGAATGTATTCATTTATTCTTAGATAAATTTGTGTTGCAAATTGAGCACATTTGTATTCACTGTCTCTAATTGTTGTTTTGGCATGTACTGCCCGATTTAATCATGATATTGTATATAACAAGACGAACTTCTGATTACTCCTTCCTTTTACACGGACCCCTAGTCCCTCAAAAGAATCCTGTATAAGCTTTCCGCTTGATGTGTCCCACATTAATCGTCTTTGTGATCTCATTTACATGGGCTGCTTTACAAACTTTCTGATGACTTTGGAAGTAGTATATTGCTAAGAATTACAGGCAACTGTATTTGAGGTTTCAGATTGCTGTCCCATTCCAACTTGTTTGTAACATCTTGTAAATATTGTTGAATTTGGATGAAAAAATGCACTTACTTGATAGTGAATTATTTGAAGCCATGAAACGAAAAAAGAATTACGTGGAGTTGCTATCTCAAAAAACAATATCAAGCTTATGTAATTTGCAGTTTCTTGAATTTGATTATTAAAAGTAAGATTAAGCTAATGGACAAGTTCAGATGAATCTTTGAAAAAGTCTCTGTTCAATTAGAGAATAGTGATTGATATGCACATGTGCATAAACATAAGAATTACTCAAGAATGGGTCCACAATTTCACCGTGTTGGAGCTTCTGCCAGCCCAAATCATGACAAATAGAATAGAGCGGTCTATGGGAGTACTAGATTGAGATTTGTTGTGTATAGGGTTTCTCAATGTGGAAGCATCAGTTAAAGGTGCTTATTATGCAGGAATTTGCATCCTAGAAAGTTGCACAATTACTGGTTTATCATTTTGGATCTGGCTTAGCCCTAGTGCTCAAAGGTCTTAATGTTTTAAGTTCAATGGTTTGGGTTCATATGTTGTCCTTAGATCGATAAGCCAAAACCTCTTGGGCTTCTATGACGCAATAGCAAAAACAAGGTCTCACTGTTACTTTAACATCAGATGAATCAAAGGTCTTTCATCCTTTCCTTCCTGGGATCATGGAATCATGAAAGCTCTAAGTTTATCTGCATCTTTGCCTTTATGTCTTTCATGTTGTAAAATTATACACATGTTATACCTTTAGTATGACAATTTTATTTCTTTATATTCGCTTTTGCATAGTTGTGAAACGTATAAGCACAAGTGGTAGTAATTCCTTCAGTAAATTGCTGTTTTCCTTCCTCAACTTTGTTGGACAATAATTTGCTGAAAGTTGTCGGCAGTCCAGATGGCTTCTATGCCTAAGCTGTGTGAAGTGGGCATTAGGTTGGTCTGCACAAACCTGAAAGTTCAAGATATTTTGTGAAAATTATCAGCTAACATGTCCTTGTGGAAGTTATTTGCATTTCAATATGGCAATGTGGTGTTACACTCTAATATAAGTGACTCGGATGCCTACATTAGAACTTGCTTTTTCCCTTGTGATACAAGCCCTGTTTTTTTCATGCTTGCAAAATGCAACAGAGATGCCACATTATATCATTGTGGCCCCAGAAATCCCCCCACCTGCCAATTCAACAGCTTGCTTTAGTTTCTTCATATTTGCGAGGGATAATTACAAAAACACTCCTGAAGTTTGGGCTAAGATGTTTCAATTACAAAAAAATCCCTCAAGTTTGATTGTGTCTTAATTTAAGGGGGTAACTGTAAATTTTTATAATTATCAGGAGGTTTTGAAGTGTTTTTTCTGCTTATGAAGGAAAAAATGTAAGACAAATCAAACCTCAAGGTTTTTTTTTTTTTTTTTTTTTTTTTTTTTGCAATTTTTAAAAACCTCTGAATTTTTTTTTGTAACTAGCCCGAACCTTAAGGATTTTTTTGTAACTATCCCTATTTGCAATTGGAAGTGATTGGTGCTGAACTGCTGATATATGATTTGGCGTCGCCCCTTTATGCTGCTCTGTTCTTGCAGATTTGGTGTTGTAGCCTATTTACAACAAATATGGTGGTTTGAAGTTGATGGCATGGTAAAATTCCCCTTCCCACCAGACATATATACTCTGTCATTTCGGATTCACCTCGGAAGATTTTCCAGAAGACTCGGACGGCGTGTTTCCAGTTTTGAACATACTCATGGATGGGAAATCAAGCCCGTACGATTTGAATTTACTACTTCGGATGGCCAGCAAGCATCAAGCGAGTGCTTCTTAGATGATCCACAGCAAGATGATGGTAATGGAAGTTACAAGCGTGGTTGCTGGATAGATTACAAGGTAGGTGAATTTATTGTTAATGAATCAGATGCAGCAACCGAAGTGAGATTTTCAATGAAACAAATTGACTGCACTCATTCCAAAGGAGGGCTTTGTGTTGATTCCGTATCAATTATTCCTGTTGAGTTGAAAGGTCGTCGAAGAAAAGGGGTTTTGAAGTAATAATAATGATGTGGTGTTATATATGGGGTTTTATCATACAGCTTACACTTCTAAAAAGCATTGGTACGAGGATTTCATCTAGATTGTTTTTGCTGTAGGTATGTTCCTCTGTCCATGTATCTTTTTTTTCCTTTGTTTTTTTGGGTTTTGTAAGTGATGCAGTTTTGTTTTTCTCATATGCTTTTGCAGAAGATCAATAAAATGTGCATTTTTACCACTTGTTTTTTATCGTTAGGTGCAGTCGAGTGTGTTCTTTTTTCAATAGATGTGACCGAGGGTATTAAATTCTTATACTTGTTTTATTGGAGATATCTGGTTTCACTACTCTTAAAATTTCCTCTTTTTCTTCTTTTCTTTACATTCCTATCACCTCATGAGTAGTTATGTATCTAATCTCTTTTTACTTTCTTGAATAAATGGTTTTCTGTTGTCAATAATTGAGGGCTTGCTGCCTATAGTTCTTAGATATTATGCTATCGTGTCTTTGGGGAAAATGAGACACATAATTGACTTCGATTGTTTTGCAGCTCTGTCCTACCGTGCTACTTGAAAAATTAGATTATGCATTTATACTCGATAAGTTTGTAAAAAACTTTAACACGGACTAACTAAAAATCTTTAGAAATGCACCCTGGAATTGTGACTACTAAATATTCTCTGATTTTGATTGAGCATGGTAAGGATACAAGTGCAGCTGTTATAGCTTTCCTCCATCATACATTTGTTTTCTTTTTCACAAACTTGTGCTCGTCTGAATGAGCATAAGTCTTAATTGTCTCTTCTGTATGATTTTGTGATATCATCCTTTTTTATTGCATGCTTTTGGTTTCAGCTATGTTCACTATTAACTCAGTCTGTGATTGTCATATTGTACCATAATAATTCTTGATTTTAACCATGTTCTTTGTCTCTCTCAAACCCAAAGGAGATGTGTAGAGAAGAATTGCACATATAAGTGCATGAACAATATACATATTTGTGAATTTTGAAAAGAAAAATTTACTTCTAGCCCTGGTCAGTTTACTCTTTCGATTTTCGAAAAGAGTTTCTTCAACTTCTACCTGCTTTTCCTTACAGCAGAGATTTTAATGGTTAAATTGACTTTCATTGCTTGGGATGGCATATCTGGGCACCTTTCATTGCTTGATATAACTCTTAATTAATCTGTGAAACCACATCCCTTGTATTTTTTTACATTTGAATTATGTTTGACTTGGTAATTCATCATTCATGCCTATTATTATATGGGATAATTACAAAAACTACCCTGAGGTTTGGGTTAATTACAAAAACCCAGAGATGTTTGGAAATTACAAAAAGACCCTTGAGGTTTGATTCGGTGTTAAATGTATCGGGGTAATTGCAATATTTTTACAAATGTAAGAGGGTGTTTGAAATATTTTTGCTTATGAATGGGGTAGTTTTCAAAAACTTGTGGGCTTTTTTGTATAACCGAAACTTTAGGGGTGGTTTTTGTAACTATCCCTTATATAATTCAAATATTCTCTTGGCAATGAAGAGGTTATATAAGAAACTGGATATCGCATTTGGAGGCTGTGATGATACCATTTTTAGCAGTCTTCTTCATGTGGGGAAAATTTTGTTCACACTTGTTTACCAGTTATCTTTAGGGATAATTACAAAAGACCCCCTGGAATTTAGACTAGTTACAAAAAAACCCAGATGTTCTAAAATTACAAAATGCTCCCTCAAGTTTGATTATATCTTAAATTTAAGGGGGTAACTGTAATATCTATAGAAATGACAAGGGGGGTTTTGAAATAGTTTTTGCTTATGATGGAGAAAACGTAAGATGAAATCAAACCTCAAGGGTTTTTTTGTAATTTAAGAACATCTCTGTTTTTTTTTTTTGTAATTAGCCCAAACCTCAGGGGTCTTTTTGTAATTATCCCTTTCTTTACTTTGAAACTGCACACTCAGAGGAGACTGTTTAAACAGCTTGTGTTCATGCATTTATGCCCTTGAATGAGATTAAGAGGAAAAAACCTTTACTTATATCAGTCACCTCCATTACTGTAGCCCTTAGGGATAATTGCAGAATTGGGGTTAATATTGGCGGTTAGGTAGAAATTTCTGACATTTTATGTGCAAAATATAGTGCTTCCCATTTCTTAATGTGAAGAGATGGCATATTGTTTGAAAAATGGTTTCTATTCTATTCCTTGATTTTTATCGAATCTAGCTTGAAGTGTTTGGAAAAACTTCAGCTTTTAGAAGAAGTGTTTTTTTTTTTTTTTAGCAGAAGCTAAAAGCAGTTGAGAATCAGAAGTTGGTAGTATTTACAAATAAAATTAGAAGTTGAGAATAAGAAGTTTGTATATGGTGAGTAAGTTGTAAAAGTGCTTATATGTTTGTAAAAGTCAATCCAGAAGTAGAATCAGAAATCTAAAGCACCTATTCTATTATTTTTAGATTCTGATTAAACTACGGAAGTGTTAGCAAACACTTCTGTTTTTTGGAGGAGGTTATTTATGCAGTAGGAGTGATAAGTAGTTGAGAATCAAAAGTTGGTAGTGTTTGCATTTGTAAGATGAAAATTGATTAAGTTAAGAGATATTGTTTGGTGGATAAGTTGTAAGTATTTTATTTGTTTGCAAGTCAAACCAAACGCAGAATCAAAAATTGAAAGCACCTATCCAATGGCGTAGCCAGGAAAATTTACGGGGTGGGCCGATGCACAAGAATCGGGGTAGGCCAGATAAAAAACTAATAGAAAAACCATATAAATTTTAACTAAAAAAATTTTAAAAAAAAATTACCTTATAATTTTTTTTTTAAAATGGGGGGGCAGGGCCCAGGTTGGCCCCCCTCCCTCCGCCAGTGCACCCATCCCTCTGTTTTTAGATTTTGATTAAATAAAGTAGAATTAAGTGCAGAAATTGACATTTGGAAACACTAAAAAATATCAGCTAAAAGCTCAAAATCACTTTTTCTTAGTGTTTGCAAAAATTCCCTAACTTGAAATCTGTAGCAAAACTTGGCATTTGTAAACTCTAAAAAACTAAATTTTTTTTTCAAGCCAGAACCTGACAATCACTTTCTTCTAGTGATTGCAAACACTTGCTGGATCACTGTGCAACAGAAAAGATTTCCCAACTTTTCCGTCTGTAATATTTCGATTAAATCTGGTGTTTTTCTTTGCCAATCTGCTCTTTATGATTTATTGATTGACAATTGTTATCCTGTTATGCTTAGTTCATTAATCTTTTCCTGCCACTGTAATATGAATTTATTGCACCGGACATGTGGTTTTTCCGATCTATTAATTTGAGTTTCTCTCATAATAGACAGTAGAGTGACGCTTGCTGTCACGACCCATCAAAACCCGATACCCTAAAAACGTATAGCCTTTTCCGATGAGTAAATAGTTTCCTGAACCTTCAGATGCACCAAAAAACATTTTGAACTGAACATAAAATTGAAGACTCAGAAATTGATGCAGATTTTTATGAGAAGAGGATGTGGTTGGTGGTTGGGAGGTTGGATTGTAGTAGTGTCTATAACATTTAGTAATGTCTGCGTTATTTATGAAATAGTTGGTGTGTGGATAAATATATGAACTATGTTGTTCATTTAAGTAAACCCCCTTTGGTTTGGGGGGCCATAACCCCCTTGTATTACATCTGGGGCGGCCGCCGCCTGTGTACAACTACTACTTGTACTTGGTCACGAGCATGGAGCCTTTTAACTTCCAGTTATTTATGACTTTTGGGATAATTACCAAAAAATAGCCTGAGATTTGGGGTATTTACAAAAAGAACTAGAGAGGTTTTAAAATGACAAAAACTCCCGGAAGATTTGATTTCGTCATAAATTTTATCTCTTTCATGCATGGCAAAAAATATTTCAGACACTCCTTTACATTTACAAAAATATAACAATTACCCTGATGGAATAATTGAAAGTTTTCCGAGTTTTTTTTCTTTTTCTTTTTTATATACCCCAAATCTCATGTTCTTGTTGTTGTTGTTGTGATTATCCCATAATTTTTCACACATAAATGATTACCCATAAATTTTTACTGCATATTTATGTGTTGGGTGGGAAAATGTTTGGACAAGTGTAATTTTGGAACTAAGGTTGCTTTAATGGGCAGTGTTTGTGCAGACTGCAGCTGGCTGCTAGGATGAATAATCTCTATGTTTGTCCTCCTTTTTCTTTTTAAAGGGCAATTTATTTTATTTGTGTAGCAATTACGCAATGAAGGGGTCTTCTATGAGACCGTCTCATGGAATAGTTCAGGAGATGGGTCCTACAAAGTATAAAAAATATGGTTTTTCCCTTATGAGTTTAGATTTGGATTAGAATTCTATAGGATTGTCTCATTGACATCTCATGCAAGTTTTTACCAATTACCATGGTGTTTTATGTTGTGTTTAATTTACCACGTGAATGCCATGTGTATGAATACAGTAGATTTACTTGTCTTGTGATGGGTTTGTATCTGAATATAGGTACATCTGTTTTCATAGTTGTTTAAAATTAGAAGTTCTTGGTTTATGGTAATTTGTGTATAGTCGTGTTAGTTGGGCTAGTCGAACTGCAATTTTTCTAGTACATATCCTGAGAGAGGATGGAGTTGTGATAATCAAACCCCAGACCTTTCGTCTAGGCATGAGAGTCCCAACCACTAGACTACTATCCGATTCCCTTGAACTGCAGTTTTTCATGATTAAAAATTTGGTAAACTAATATCCTTTGAATTAATTGGCTTAGTTCGATTATTATTGATTTTTTAATTTTCAGATTGTGAATTTAATTAAAAAAAATTGTAAAAAATATAACTTTAAAACTTAAATATAAAATCATAATTGCATTCTTATCTATTCTTTTAAAAGAAAATTGGTTAGTAAAAAATAAATATAAAAAATTGTATAGAATATATAATAGATATAAATTTATATTTACAAATATGTAAAAATCTTAATTTAGCATGTGATAAATTGTACTCAAAGTACCAAAACAAACAGAATAGCGGATTCTTTTAATTATAAAAATTAAATAACGAATATCTTTTTCCGATTTAATTTTCATATATGCCAAATTTTTAATATAGTTCAATTCACTTAGTTTATCGAACCGTAAACACTAAAATATAGGCAAGCATATTGATAGCTTCGAGACGAGCCATAAATGTTTTATTGTAACAGGGATATATATGCTTATATTGTTCTTATTTTTGTTTTAATTGTTTCTAGGTTGGGAGTTGAAAATTAAATACCCAACTGTTTTTTTGTTTTTTTTTTTTTAATTTTTTTTACCCCTTTGTTACTAGATGACGCACTGTTTACCACAAAATTGGTAAGTTTTGTTTCACATTAAATATATGTACAACATTGAATTGCAAATTTAAATTTCATTGAAATTTTGGGGGTGCACCATAAATTTCAATTATAAAATAAACAGTGAAGAACATTTACTTCTCTTTACTAGTAGAGTTTAGTACATGTAAAATTATTGGTGCTGTTATTTATTGGTTTATCTATATTTGGTTCTGTTGGACTTTCCATGAAACAATTGCTTTCCTCTTTTATTTATGGAGCTAGGCTGACACTTTTCAAATAATAATTTCTACTCCAATCATTGAAAAGCTTCTTAAAATTATAAAATGACTATTGCAAAATATAAAAAGTTTGGAAAACTTCACTACAATAATAAAAAAATGGGATAATTGAAATATTACCCCTTAGGTTTAGCCTAATTGAAAAAAAAAAAAAAACTCAACGATCTTTCAAAATTACAAATATTTAGTTATTATAGAGAAAGAGTTATATGAGATGTTTGTTGATATATGAAATTGATTTTGTATCATTAAAGACTAGATAGTATTAATTCAATCTCGTAGATTTGATATTGATTGTAGCTTGGTTGGTTGAGCATCTGTAATTTAGGTCATTGACTTGGAATCGATTCACGCCAATCCTACCACTCATAAGATCTCTGTACCCAACAAAAAGAAAATCATATGGATTCTATTTTACTACAAGAAAAAAATCAATTTACCTATATAAAAATATATATGTAAGTATTAAGATAACCCTAAATCATTGGTAAATTTGTTATAAGTAAAATCATTATAGGTACATATTTACCAACAAAATCTGAAACTGATTGGTATATACTTACAATATCTGTAAATTTAAAATTTATTGATAATTTGTCGGTATAGTATGAGAAAAATTAATATTTTTTATTCTTTAGATAATTATAAAATCGCTTCTGTCGGTAAATTGGAATTTTTTTAGTGGATCTTTCTCGCGGAAGAGTACAACTAGAGCCAAGCATAGTTAGGTTGTACGATGAGACGTCCCCTCCTCTATTGGAATGAAGGCCTCCAATTTGAACAACAAAGAAAGGCTAGGATAGGGTTTGATGGGCGCCTAATTTTATGCCTCAAAATCTAGTGATAGTCCAATGGGCTATATATCTAATCCTATTCTGTCCTCTAAATCCTGTCATTTTGTTTTTGTCCTAATTATGTCCACACTATTATTATAATTAATTGGCTTTGCTTGTCTGCCCATTATTATACATTTATTTATTTGGAGTTAATTTTATAGTAGATTTTGTTTGTTGGGAATGAGCTTTTTGGAATTTTGTGATGGTTGTCATTGAACTCTTGTTCTCTATTTTATGTTTTATGTATGATATTTCAATGAGAAAATAATTATATGCACTTTGCAGCATGAATTATGACTATTTTTACATTTTGCAACAAAAAATAGTTTTATATTTAACTTACGTTTTAGCAGAAAGACGGGCATTCCTCGCTCATTAATATCAGACAACAACTTATTCACAAATGTTGTAACCAAAACTGCAAGTTTTTCACTTTGCAATATTCTCCGACCATTCGTAGTTAAATATTCCAAAATATTCCTGGAATATGCGAATTTGCCCCATGTTAATTTGTTTTGGAATAGTAGGTCTTTAAATTTAGTTGTTGATGAATTTGTACATTTTGCTAAATGCTCATCTGTTGTAACCAGCTCATGGGTTGAGCCACCTAAATTTTTGTTTCAGTGTTGGGCGATTTTCAACAATAATATATTTATTTCCTTTTCAAAAAAGACTATGTATCTACGTCAACCTTTTGAATTAATTACATCTACATTTTCAATACTTATCAACGAAGATTTATAACCAAATTTGAAAATAAATTTGTTGAAATGAAAAATGAGATTAGAACAAAAAAGAAAAATTAAATAGCAAGCATAATGTCACGGGCCTAGCCGTTTAAGCCCCCACACGATGCCCGCGCGGTGCCCCGGACCACCCGGGACCAGCCTATCCCTCGGGACAACCACTGGTTTTGCCCTGCCTTGGGCTCATCAGGAATGCGGCTCCAACATCCGATCAGTTTGGGTAGGGATGGCCAATTTCCTTCTTCACCGTGAAGTCCACGACTAGCGACAAGCTCCCCAAACTTAACCGGGTAGGCCTGCCTGAACATCCGAATGGTCATGTACACGCACTCCACAAACCACCAAGTAAGCCACATCTGATCGTTCATTCACAAAGACAATCCACCAAGAATATAAATAAAAGACACTTTGACGTCACTCGCGGGCGTGACAATAAGCTAGTGTGCTATGTTTTTCTTTTTGGCTATAATCTCTTTTATTCCTTTTACGTGTCATTTTGTTTTGTTTTGGGGACGATAAACCGTCATCAGTCATGTTCATTGGATTTGTACATAGACACGTCCACAGACATTGAATGCCGTTACTGAGAAAAAGGAAAGTTGATTTCAGCTTTGTTTCATTAGAACTTAATTACAAGCATCAAATAAATAAACTTAACAATGTCACTTACTTTTATTTTTAGATTTAAAAATTACTAATAATAATTCATGATTTTTTATATATATCCCCTAAATTTATTCTCCAAATAATGTAGTAACATTTTCTTTTTTGGAAAAAAACACAATAAAACAAATGCAAAAGCACTTTCAGATTAAACCTTCATAATTTACATAAAATATATAACTAACCCAAACATTTTTAAAACACGTACGTCGAAATATTTCAATCTAAATGCTGAAAATATGGAAAATATTATATGTTTGAAGATAAATAGTTAAATACAATGGAGACTTAAATTTCTGATGAAATGATCATATTATTCAATAGTACTCACTACAAGAAAAAATCAATTACCTACAGAAAAGTTTGTAGGTAAATATTAAAATAATTGTAAAGTGAGGTAAAAGCATTGTATGTATATACGAACAAAATCTAAAACTATTAGTTAACACCTACAATATTTATGTCGGTAATTTAAAAAATCTTAGTAATTTATCAGTATAAATAGTTTGAGGAAAAACAACAATTTTTTATTCTATAGATAACTGAAAAAATTTGTGACAAAATCATTTCTATTAGTAAATTATGCCAGTCGGTACACTGTAATTATGTTGTAGTGACTCCACAATGAATTCTTGTCACACCTAATTAACCTATGAAAGAAAAAATCAATACATTCACTTGATTTATTTTTTTTTAAAAAAATTCGACCACTGTAGTTGCGGTTTGTGGAGACTGAACACGGTCCTCTTCATTTAAGAGTAATATCCGTGGCGGGCCTCACACATTCACTTGATTTAGCACTGAGCAAGTCATGAATTGAAGGAAAAAAATCTTATAGCGTGAGAAAGGTAAGACATTGTGTCAGTATTACAAAGGGGACCAGATGGCTACCTTTAAATTACCATTTTAATTCAATCTTCTTATTTTGTTTTCTCTCTCACACACCACACACACTGCTAGGGTTACGTACTGTCTTCTAGTAGTATTTATAATTAGTTGCATACAAAGTTAGAGGCAAGCACTGAACTGAGAACCCTTACAAATACAAAATCCCTTTTTCCCCCTTTTTCACTTTCTTGTAACATCCTTAAAGCTTCCAAAAGAGATTCACAATTTTGTCTTCTCATCATTTTCACACCAAAAGGGAAGTTAAAATATTGTCTCTGAGTGGTCCTTGTTGGGTCTAGAAATAGGTTTTTGGGGGTTATATATTATAAGTTTGTTTTTTCTTGGGGGAAAAAAAGAAAAGTTGAAAGAATTAAAAAAGTTATAAGCAACATGGATTGGAATGGGAATTTTAGAGTGCCTTTTGTTTCTCGACCTGAGAATGCTTATAGCTTTCTCTACAACTACAATTATGACCAGTTTCCAGGTAATTTAATTTTTCATTATTATTCTTTTTTTTTTTTTTTTTTCCCTCTGTTCTTGCATGGGATAAGTCGTATTGTTGTTAAATTTGTCATATAATTATTATTTGAAAATTAACACGGTTTAAAACAATTAAAATGTTTAGCTATAGCAAATTACACATGAAATAAGGGTTTTCTTTCATTTCATTTTATGTGTTTGCTAGTAATAATTGGAACTTATATTTCAATTTGACACATTTTATGTTGGGTTCGACTCAATTTCTTACGATGTTCCATTTGTTGTTTATGTATAATAACCGAAAGCCACATATACAACAATAACATCATCTCATATTTGTGACATTCGCGGTGAATTAAAGCACCCGGTTAAACACAGGGAAAAATAAGAGATTATTAATTATCTTCATATCAACTTATCCAAAAATTTATATTTAGAAATAAAAAAATCTTTAGAACATGAGTCTTTCTTTATATTTTTCTTCATAATTAATTGTTTCTTTTCTGGTGTGTTAATTATTAGTTGGTATAAATTAAAAGAGCAAAAGTTCTTTTCACTATTGTACTTGCATGTATTAATTAAAACTTAAAAAACAATCACTAGCTAGAAGTAATACAAAGCTACCAAGTTTTTTGTTTGGACAACATTTTCTATTTCAAATCATTTTGTAATTTTTGATGTATTTTTTATAAATAAAAATTATGATGGGTGATACTTTTAGTATGAAAAGTTATATTTTTCGTATAAAAAGTGATACATTGTCTGATTATACTAAAATTTAGTGTATTCAGACAAAGAATCACATTTTACACTAAAAATATTATTTTTTTTACACAAAAAGTGCAATCCATCGCACCGCGCGACCGTCTTACAAGAGACCTGCTCAATTTCATAAAATGCAAGAGAATATACATTTGCAATAAAAGGCTTTCTACTTCATGTTTTGTTTTCATTAAAATTTATAAATTAATTGGGGTTTTACTTTTTTTGTAGTGCTAGAAATGAAGCAGGCATCAATGGTGCCAACATTTACGGACAGGAACAACATCAGCACGATCAATAATAATCACAACGGGCCGGACCCGAAGAAGAAACGACTGAGCAACGAGCAGTTGGAGTTGTTGGAGAACAGTTTCCAGGACGAGGTCAAACTCGACCCTGACCGGAAACTGAAGCTGTCCAAGGAACTCGGGCTGCAGCCCCGCCAGATCGCCGTCTGGTTCCAGAACCGGAGGGCGAGATGGAAGGCGAAGCAGCTCGAGCGCTTGTACGATGCGCTTAAACAGGAGTACGATGCTGTTTCCAGGGATAAGCACAAACTGCAACAGGAGGTACGTACATATTTAATCGTGTAACTCCATAAGCGCGACATATTTGGTCATGTAAGTATGTCCTATATAGCAATTTTGGTTCCGTAAATTTTAATTTATGTGCAATTATATGGCCCAATAAGTTCTATTTTTGTGCAATTTTGATCCCTGAATATGGGTAAGTCATATTCATTATTCCAATACCAAAATTGCATACAGTTATAACTTATGGGACCGAAATTACACAAAATTAAAATTTACTGGACCGAAATTGCTACGGAGCACACTTAGACGACTAAAAATGCCAATTTTTTATACATACTGGACCAAAACTACTACACACAATAATTATAGGACTAAATATGTCAACTCCTTATATTTACAGTCAATATGTTAATATATACCTCATGCATAACTATTAGGGATAATTACAGAAACCTCCCCGAGGTTCGGGCTAATTACCAACATGAGCGTTAAGAAAATACGAACCTGATGGAAGTGTTTGTAATACCTTCAGGAGATCTTTGTAATTTTGAAAGATAACATGAAGATTTGTTTTAAATTAGGCTAAACCTTATGGCAATTGTTGTAATTTACCCTTATAAAAAAAGAAAATCCTGAGATTTGGGCTAATTAAAAAAATAGATGTTTGAAAAGCATTGAATTAAAAAAACTCAAATTTGATTGAGTCTTAAATTTAAGGGAGTTTGAATGTTTTTGCTTAAAAAACGAAGATGTTTCAAATATATGACATAATCAAACATCAAGAGTTTTTAATTTTTTTTTTAAATTTAAGGGGTAAATATAATATTTTTATAACTGTGGGGATTGAATGTTTTTCCCACTTATGAAACGGAGGAATTTTTGTAATTTTCAAAAACTCTGGTTTTGTTTTTTCAATTAGCCTAAATCTCAAAGTTTTTTTTTTTAATAATTACGGTTTGTTCTCATTATTACATATCAACTTTGTAGTCTAGACAAAACATAATACATATGTTGAATGTTGATGGAACACATACAAACATTGGTGTATGTTTAAGTACAATGTCATTTATGAAAAGTGTAGCACATTTAGGTTTTTAAAGTTGCCGCATCCTATGATGATGTTTTGGTCTAGCTAACCCCACACTTAATTTATGTATAGGATTGTACAACATTCTATGCAATTTCAACATGTCTCCGAGTTTTGTCTATATAGGGATGTAAAAGTTTGTCAAACCTTATATTAAGTCTTAAGAGACCATAAAAAAGAAAAAAATCAACTAAGGGAAAATAACAAAAACACCCCTGAGATTTGTGCTAATTAACAAAAAAAAACAGAGTAATTTGAAAATTGCAAAAAAATTGATGTTTGATTCCGTCTTACATTTTTACAAATAATTTTTGAAAACATTTCAAAAAACCCCGACATTTACAAAAATACGATTACTCCCCTTAAATTTAAGACAAAAATAAATTTGGGGAGTTTTTTTAGTTTTGAAACATGTCCGGGTTTTTTTATAATAAACTCAAACCTTGATGGGTGTTTTTGTAATTGTTCCTTTTATTTATTTGATATTTCAATAGATGTGACATTTACTTAGGGATAATTACAAATGTACCCATGAGGTTTGGATTAATTAATTACAAAAAAAACCCACATGTCTTGGAAATTGCAAAAACACCTGGGACGTTTGATTATGTATTACACTTTACCCCATTAATAAGCAAAAATATTCCAAACACCTCCTTTATATTTGTCTTACATTTAACACAAAATCAACCTCAAGGATATTTTCTCAGTAATTTTTAAACATCTCTGGTTTTTGTAATTAACCCAAACCTTAGAGCTAGTTTTTATAATCATCCCTTTTATTTATCCACATGCCATCCATCTAATTTAATTAAATAACAAGTTCGTTCAAAAAATTAAAACCCATTTGTGTTATTCTTTTCATTTTTCTCTACTTTAATTTGTTTGTTATTAATTATGTATGATATTGTTTTAGGTTATGGCATTGAGGGCAATACTAAAGGATCAAGTGGGGAAATTAAAGCAAATTTCAACGGAGATTTCAGGGGAAGAAACAGTGGAAAGCACTTCAATTCCAATTAGCACCGAGATTAACCCTAATCCTCCATTAATAACCACAAATAATAATAATAATAATCTTAATCAAATTAATTCAGAATGCAATAATAATATTAATTATCCATTGAACATGGATGACTACAATAATACAATCATGATGCCTCCTCCGTATTGGCCTTCTTGTCCTTGATTTCATATAATTAATAGCTAGGCCAGCTACTTAATTAATTACTAATTAATAGTTTAATTTGTTGTTTATATTTTTTTATCAAAAAAACAAAAAATAGCTAGGATGGTGTGCTTATTAAGGCTAGTATTTGTAGCTAGGTCAACCTAACAAAGTAAGGTACTTAATTTTAGGAGGGAGGCTAATTGGCCAGCTGGCAGAGTTTAATTAATTTTTTCAGCTCATGAGGGTAAATTAGAGATATATTTTAGAGGTTGAGCTGATAGAGGAAGACTGTTTAATTAGTGTTTAATAATTTGTAATGTTAGTGTTTGTTTTTTTTTTTTTTTTTTTTTTTTTTTGATAACTCAGCTTTTGTTGTTTGTTGTTCTTGAAACCGCGGATGTGCATCTTGTTGCCATGATTTCCCAGGAGAACAAATTATGTTGGTTGTTCTTGAATCTTGTTGCCAGTTTGGTGTTGGTGTAGTGTGTTTTTTTCCTAATATAATTTTATTTGTATCTTTTGTGTGGATTATTTTAGCCTTTTTTTCTCCTTTTTTTTTCAAGTATTTGTTGGATGATCAGCGATTATATATAGGGCTGAACAACGAACCAAGCTATTCGAGATCGATCATTAAAATCTCGGTTCGTTAACATAACGAACCAAGCTTGAACAAATTTTTCATTCGATAAGATATAACGCTCAGCTTGAGCTCGACTCGATTAGTAAAAGAAAGGAAAAAATGTGTAAAAATATCAAGCTGCTCGAGCTCGATTTGTTTTCGGCTCGACCAAAGCTCAATTCGAGCTTGATTCGATTAATAATCAAACAAGCTCAAACACAATTTTTGAAGCTCGCTTAAAATTCAAACAAGCTCGAATAACATCATGTCGACTCGACTCATTTACACCCCCGATTAATTATACATGATCATAAGAATTAAATTATAATCTTCATAAATGACTGTCATTAGTAATAGATTTAATATAACAAAAATTCCATAACCTAAATTAGATACAAGTTCAATATATAATTTGATCATTAGTTGTTTTTATCCAGAGGGTTTCGTTCACATTAACTTGTAAAACATTCAAAATGAGCTATTGTACTAAATTCTATTAATTTATTTAAATTGCAATTGATCTCATAATTTAAATACCACTTATATACATGCATTGATAATGCATTACCATACACTTATTGTGTATTGATAATACTTGAAGTATGGCATGAAACACAATTTTGAGTATCCAGACTATTGAGAACAATGATGAGTTTTTGGTCAGTTAAAAGTAGTTCAGGATCTTAGGTTTATACGATCAAAAGAAATAGACCAACTATATTGAGTTTTCTTATATATTTTCCAAAAAATAAATAAATACAGCACATGCATCACATGCTAAATTATTTAAACAAGAAAAAAATGCAGAGAAAGATTGAATAATGGAAAATTGAATAAATATGTGAATGAGAAAACATAAATATACCATAGGGCATGTGAAATCTCTTGAGGAGATAAAATTCCACGACATATAAAATGAGGTAACATCATCTTCTCAAAAGGAAACTCGACAACAATAATACTAAATAATTATTTTATTGAGCAAAATGCTTTAAAAGTTTTTAATACCTTAATAAATAATAGTTGCGTCATTTTTTATGAAGTCTTCATATATTAACTATTAAAGTGTTAATTTTTACCTAAAAGTGCAATTTGTCGCACCGTGCAACTATCTTACAAGAGACTGTTGAATTATAAATTTATTTTATAATTAATTGTGGTAGTTGAGTTTTGTAGTTGATTTTAAGTTGTTGGTATGGTAGGTGAGTGTGGTAGATGGAAATAAAAGATGACCATTGGATTAAGATTGGTGAGAATCAATCTTAGTCATTGATTTAGATGAAGTTTTAGTATAAATAGGGGGTGTTGTTGGTTCATTTTGTATCAAGTTAAGAAAGAAAAACAAGTGAGTGAGAAGCTAAGCTTCTAAGTAATATTTGAGTTTGAGTGAAGTTGTGGTGAGGTGTGTCTTGTAATATTTGAGTGATCAATAAAATTATGTCTTTTGAGTGGTAAATTTCCAACAAAGTGGCATCAGAGCCACGGTTGTAAAATCTCGTGAAATTCTAAGTATGCTTTGTGGTTGCAACTTTGATTGATCTTCCACATCAGAAAAAAAAAATTCTTGAGATTTTATACATAGTGAGATCGGGTTGAGAGTATTGAGTTAACTCATGAGTTGACCAAGTGAAGTTGATAGTTGACTCATGAGTTGACCAAGGGTTGACCGTTGACCAAGTAAAAAAAAATCCAAGATTCTTTTTCACCATTTGTTAGTTAGAATCTTCAATTCACATGGCGAGTGTGGCATCATTCCAAGTTCCACAACTTAAGGAAATGACTTTGAAAACCGGAGTATCAAAATGAAGGCACTTCTGAGCACATGACGTATGGGAAGTCGTGGAAAAAGGCTATGAAGAGACTAAAGACGAGTCAACACTATCCTCTGACGAAAATGATAGTTTGAAGGACTCGAGAAAGAAAGATAAGACTCTCTTCCTCATCTACCAAGCTTTAGATGATGATGGCTTTGAGAAAATCTCAAGTGCTACCTCTGCTAAACAAGTGTGGGATAAACTTCAAGTCTCTTACAAGGGAGAAGAGAAAGTTAAAAAGGTACGACTACAAACATTGAGAAGAGAGTTTGATTCACTGCAAATGAAAGAAGGTAAACTTGTTTCTGATTACTTTTCTAGAGGTTTAACCGTTTCTAATCAACTAAAAAGAAATGGTGAAAAACTAGAAGATGTAGTCATTATGGAGAAAATTTTACGATCTTTGGATGCAAATTTTGATAGTATTACAACTATCATCGAGGAAACTAAAGACCTCGAAACTATGACAATTGAACAACTCCTTGGTTCACTGCAAGCCCATGAAGAAAAGAAGAAGAAAAAGGGTGTTGCAGATCAACTCCTTAAGACAGAAGTCCAACCAACCAAGAATGAAGAAAACTTCCACAATAATAGAAGTCAACGTGGAAGAGGTCGTGGACAAGGAAGAGGTCGAGGTCGTGGACGAGGTTGGAATTCAAACAATAATTTCAACAACAACAACTATATGCAAGGAGAAAGTTCCACAAGAGGCCGTGGAAGAGGAAATTCATACTCGAGGTATGATAAATCTCAAGTTCAATGTTATAATTGTCAAAAGTTTGGTCATTACGCCAGAGATTGTAGAAATCCCAATACTCGAGTTAATGAGAGAGCCAATTTGGTGGAAGAAAAGAAAGAAGATGGTGCTAATGTTTTGCTTTAGACGAAACGATAACGGTGAAGGTCAAGATGACACATGGTACCTGGATACAGTGCTAGCAATCATATGTGTGGGAGACGAACAATGTTCGTAGAACTTGATGAATCTGTAAGTGGCAATGTCTCTTTCGGTGATGATTCTAAAGTAGCAAAGAAAAAGGAAAATGTACAATCCTTATTCGCTTGAAAGATGAGAGGCATCAATTTATTTCTAATGTTTATTATGTACCCACCATGAAAACAAATATTTTGAGTCTGACAACTCTTAGATAAAGGTTATGATATTCATTTGAAAGACAATAACCTTTCTATAAGAGACAATATGAATAACTTGATTGCCAGGGTACCCATGTCAAGAAATAGAATGTTTCGCTCAACATTCAAACTGATGTAGCAAAGTGTCTCAAAATGTGCTATAAAGATTCATCATGGTTGTGGCATCTAAGATTTGGACATCTCAACTTTGGAGGACTCGAGTTACTATGCAAGAAGAATATGGTGAGAGGTTTACCTTGTATCAGTGATGGCTCTCAAAAGCTACTCTAGAAAACCATAGGCAAGTGCACCTATCGTTTTGTAGTATAGATTATTGAGTACCGAGTGTCATTCCCACGAGGATTGTAAGTACAAATAATTACCGTCTTTTTGTTATTTAATCTAGCAATTTTCACAGTTTTGTTTGTTTAATGAAAATGAAAAATAGAGAATTTTAAAATAATTGAAACTTACAAAAGATCAAATAAAAATAGATTGTAGAATTAAGAAATCAAGAGCTAGAAATGTGTTTGAATGTAAATCCCTCTAGAATGTTTTTGTGATTTAACAAGATAAAAATACAACCATAATCCCTTAAGCAAAAACCAACCTCTTTTAGTAAAATCTCATGTTTCATGGATCAGAGAAATTCCCGATTTAAGTTAAACCCTCTATCGAGCGCGAATAACTTCTAATCTCAAGTTGATTAACTGAAATCTCTTTCTAGTTAAAACCCCCAAGACATCATTATAATGATTTGTGGATTCCCATATTAGGTTTGACCCTAATCCAGAAGATTTATGTCGTCCCATATCTAGGATTGCATGCAACTCTTTTCACTTATATAGGTTCTATTCACCATGAATCTCTCGATTTCCTGGATGAAAAATAAACTTCAAATCAATATTGCGCATATACCAATTCGAATGAATAAATCATAATATAAGTGAATCACACAAAACATGAAGATTTTATTAAAAACATGCAAGCCTTAATCACAAATTCATTCTAGAGTTCATTACATTCAAACACTAGAAATTTAGCTACACATAGCTTTGACAAAAGAGTATACTACACAAGAAGATATGAATAAAATGAACATGGTGTACTTAGCTCTTATTCAAGACCAATACAAGACTTCCTCCTTGGTTGATTGCAATGATGTTGAGCTCCAAGCCTTCTCCTCTATTGCTCTTCAACTTCCAACTCTACCTCTCTTTTATCCTCTCAATGTATTTTTCTTTGAAACTTAGAATATACAATGAATATACAATGAATCTCTCTATCAATGAATACTACATGAATTATGTATATCCTTTCCAACTCAAACTCTTGGCTTTTATAGGCACCATCTTTGTGAAAGAACACATCAATAATGCTAACAAATGCTCCACTTCCATGGTTGTTGATTGAATCATTGTGTGCACATTCATGGTTGAGTTGGTTGAATCATTGTGTCCACATGACAATTGAGGGAATAATAGAGTTTGGTGCATCAAAATGAGGTGTAAAAGTTGCTCAAAGGTTGTCAAAAAGCATAAAGAGAAAGTCTCCATAATTTCCGCCAAAGAAAAACCAAGTCTGGACGAAAAGCACGCCCGTGCTTTCAAAGCACGGCCAGGCCGTGTTCGCGGATTTTCCCGAACACGGCCTGGCCGTGTTTGGTACGTCTTGGCCAAAAATTTGCTCGGTTTTGGCTCCTCAAAAGCACGGTCGTGCTTAAAAACACACCCTGCCCGTGTTTGACTGAAAAGGCCCCGAAATGACGCGTTTAGCTTGGGATTTTGAGTGTTTTTGCATCCAAAAACCCCCGGGTATGTTTTGACATGAAACCATGGCCCAAAATTCACCGAAAACAACTCCAAATCATCAATCTACACCAATAAAAGCACCTCGGAGTAATGTGAACTATGTACAATCAAAAATTTATGAAACTAACAATAAAATAACTCAAAATCATACTTAAATATACACATAAAACATGCATAAAAAGACCATTATCAATCAGCCATCCTGATCAGCTTTGTGAAGGATGTTTACTTGGGAAGCAATTCAGTAAAACTTTCCAAAAGAGTCAAACTCCGGATCCCAAAAGCCACTTGAGCTCATACATGCTGATGTTTGTGGTCCTATCAAGCCAAATTCATTCGGTAAAAGTAATTATTTTCTACTATTCATTGATGATTTTTCAAGAAAAACTTGGGTTTATTTCTTGAAGCAGAAGTCGAAGTGTTTGAAGCATTCAAAAGTTTAAGGTCACAGTGGAGAAAGAAAGTGGTCTTCACATTAAAGCCATGAGAATCGATCGAGGAGGAGAATTCACTTGAAGGAATTCCAAGAGTTTTGTGAAGCAAATGGAATTCGACGACCACTTTCATCGTTCCCGGATCCCCCAACAGAATGAAGTTGCGAGAAAGAAAGAATCGAACCATTCTCAACATGGTACGGGCAGTATGCTCAAAAGCAAGAAAATGCCAAAGGAGTTATGGGAAGAAGGCGTTCGCGTGTGCGGTTTATCCTCAAAATCGCTCACCAACAAGAAACGTGTGGGGCAAGACACCACAAGAAGCATGGAATGAGAGAAAGCCTGGTATTTCTCATTTAAGAGTTTTTGGAAGCATAGCTCATGTACATGTACCAGATGAACAAAGAAGCAAGTTGGATGATAAAAGCGAGAAGTTCATCTTCATCGACTACGACAATAACTTCAAAGGCTACAAACTATATAACCCCATCAATGGAAAGATAATCACCAGTCGAGATGTTATCTTTGATGAAGAAGAAAAGCGAATGGGATTGGGGTACACATGCCAAAGATTACAACTTCGTTCCCCGACCAAGATGATGAACAAGTAATTGTTGAGCAATCAGGAGAAGAACCCATTACACCACCAACATCACCGTCATTTTCACAATCACCACCATCTTTCCTAGTTGAGAGAAATGAAGAGCGTACAAGAAGTCTGGAAGAGCTCTATGAGGTAACTGATAAGCTCGAAAATCTCACCCTATTTTGTCTGTTCGCAGATTGTGAGCCAGTGAACTTTGAAGAAGCTACTCAAAATAAGAAATGGGGAGATGCAATGGATGAAGAAATTAAATCCATCAAGAAAAATGACACTTGGGAGCTTGCTCAACTTCCCAAAGGTCATAAAGCAATCGGTGTAAAATGGGTGTACAAGGTGAAAAAGAATGCCAAATGAGAAGTTGAAAGGTACAAGGCGAGGCTTGTTGCAAAAGGTTATAGTCAAAGAGCTGGCATTGACTATGATGAGGTATTTGCTCCTGTTGCACGTTTAGAAACCATAAGACTAATCATTTCTTTGGCAGCCCAAAATAAGTGGAAAATACATCAGATGGGTGTAAAGTCAGCGTTTCTTAATGGAGTACTAGAGGAAGAAATCTACATTGAACAACCAATGGGCTATGTGGTTGAAGGACAAGAAGCTAAAGTCTTGAAGTTAAAGAAAGCTCTCTACGGATTGAAGCAAGCACCGAGAGCATGGAATAGTAGAATTGATAAATACTTGCAAGAGAAAGGCTTCACCAAATGTCCCTACGAACATGCTCTTTACATCAAGAACAAGGATAGTGATGTTTTAATTGTCTGCTTGTACGTTGATGATTTGATTTTTACAGGGAACAATATAGGCTTGTTCCGAGAATTCAAGAAGGCAATGACAAAGGAGTTCGAAATGACTGATATTGGGTTGATGGCTCACTACCTCGGAATCGAAATCAAGCAGAAGGATGATGGGATTTTTATCTCACAAGAAGGCTACACAAAAGAGATCCTAAAGAAGTTTAAGATGGATGATTGCAATCCAATAAACACACCAGTAGAATGTGGATTGAAATTGTGCAAGGATGATGAAGCAAATAAAGTGGATCCAACACTTTTCAAAAGCCTAGTTGGATGTTTGAGGTACTTAACTTGTACAAGGCCTGATATTCTTTACGCAGTTGGACTTGTGAGCCGCTATATGGAAAATCCAACCACCACACATTTCAAGCGCAGCCAAGAGAATTCTTCGTTACCTAAAAGGTACAATCAACTTTGTCCGCTTTATTCGAGTTTCTAATGATTATAAGCTAGTTGGATACGATGATAGTGATTGGGCCGAGATACGATGATCGAAAAAGTACAACTGGCTTCACATTTTTCATGGGAGATACTGCTTTCACTTGGGCATCGAAGAAACAACCAATAGTCACTCTTTCAACATGTGAAGCTGAGTACGTGGCAACTACATCATGTGTTAGTCATGCAATATGGCTAAGGAATTTGTTAAAATAATTAAGCATGTCACAAAAAGATCCAACAGAGATTTATGTTGATAACAAGTCAACAATAACTTTGACCAAGAATCCGGTATTTCATAATCGGAGTAAGCATATTGATACTCGATACCATTACATCAGAGAATGCATTGCAAGAGAAGAGATTCAAGTGAAGTACGTGAAGTCGCAAGATCAAGTAGATGATATCTTTACCAAGCCATTGAAGTATGAAGACTTTGCAAGATTGAGAAGTTCACTTGGAATTATAAAATAAGTTTAAAGGGGAGTGTTGAATTATAAACTTATTTTATAATTAATTGTGGTAGTTGAGTTTTGTAATTGATTTTAAGTTGTTGGTATGGTAGGTGAATGTGGTAGATGGAAATAAAAGATGACCATTGGATTAAGGTTGGTGAGAATCAATCTTAGCCATTGATTTAGATGAAGTTTTAGTATAAATAGAGGGTGTTGTTGGTTCATTTTGTATCAAGTTAAGAAAGAAAAACAAGTGAGTGAGAACCAAAGGCCTTGTTTGTTTATGTTTCTAATGGCCCTTTCCAGTTTCCAACTATACATAAAAGTGGAATCATGTTTGTTCATAAAATTTCCAATGGAAATCATCATTTTCATTTTCTATTTTTCACATAAAACAACATCCCAAACCTATAATTTATATTCTCAAACCTATACACTACCATACATCACTCATCATTACCTATCAATCACTATTCTCATATTTTAACCCAATTATATATGTGGGACCCACCATTATCAACTTTATCTACTTAAAATATTATTATTTTTAAATTATAACTATCTAATGGGACCCACCAACTTAATCTTACAAATATAATATTATATATTCAAATTAAAATATTGAAGTGGACCCCACCACTACCAACTTTTCAATTATTATATACATAAAATAATATTTCAAAACTACTTAAACCAAACACAATCTCATTTCCAACCCTACATAAAACACATTTCAATTCATTCATCCAAACACAATCCCAATTTCTACACGAAAACCAATAAATTCTCAAAATTCTATTTCCAACTCCAGAAACTGGAAATGGACCATGGAAACATAAACAAACATGCCCAAAGCTTCTAAGTAATATTTGAGTTTGAGTGAAGTTGTGGTGAGGTGTGTCTTGTAATATTTGAGTGATCAATAAAATTATGTCTTTTGAGTGGTAAATTTCCAACAGAGACATGCTCTAAATATATTTGTTAATTCATATATTTAATGAGACCTATATGAATTATCATATATGTATTATCTTATAGATTTAGTGAAATATTAATTTAGCACGTTGTCTCTGAGTCGGGACCGACAAAAAATATTATTTAAGTAAAATTATTAATTAATCGAGTATTAAAATATCGAGATTTTATTGTATTTCAGTAAACCCAATTTACAAAATATGAAAATCACAATTTTTTTTATTTTTATAATTTATTAAATAAAGAAATAAATATTAATATAATATATATGCATATCTTAATTAAAATAAAAATTCAGTATTCATTATGGTTCAGTGAACCAAAACTAAAATTTGAAATCTAATCGAATATTAGAACTTAAAAATTAAAAACTACTCCCTCCTATTTGCAATTGTCTTTTTAAGAAAAAACACACATATTAAGGAATTTATTAAAATACCTAATATACCCTATTAGTTATAAATGTTGCTTGGAAAGAAAAAAAAATTTAAACCTTATTGTTAATAAATATAAGGGTAATTTGGAGAAAATCTCTTTTCATTAGCCTTGAAAATATCAAAAAGACATTCTTTTTTAATAATTTTTTATTTGTAAAAAGACATTTAATGTAAATAGGAGGGAGTATTAAATATCGAATCGAGTTATTCAATTCCATTTCGATTTTGATGTACCTAACCGCAAACATATCAAGTTGGGCCCAAGCCCAACTGGTGTTTATGTAATTTGGGCCTCATAAATCATAGTTGGAATATATATTTTTTACGTGTGAACATATCTATTCGGCCCAAGTAATTGGTATAACTAAGTATCCATCAACGAAAAACTTGTTGATCAGAGTCATCAGACAAGGGCCACTGCCTTAAGCCCATAAATTTTATCCAGCAAATTGCTATGGAAATCTCTTCCCTCTCAAATATAATGTCGTTTATCGGATAAAAAGAGTTAATATTGGGATTGGGATGTAAGGGGTGTGAATTTGACTTGGGTCCAGGTTAATTTAACGGTTCAAAATAAGTCAATTCGGATCTGACATATTTAATTATTCGTGTCAGAATATTGAACCATAATCCTACCTGTTTATTTTCACAGGTAACCCAGACCTGACATGTTTAATTCGTTTAATAAAACTATTTTTATGTACGTTTAATAGTTTCAACTGAATAATTTTGTCAAAATCAACCATGACAATGCATTCAATCAATAGAAATATCACAATTCACAACATAAAAAAATAACATTATTGCATAAATAACATAAAATAGTAATCATATTTTGAGGATATATATAAACCATGCAAAATAATAACAATATACATAATTGAGAAGGTCTTAGCATATAAATTTTAAAAACATGTGTTTTTTATTTTTTTCTTACAAATTAGTTGTTTATTTAAAAAAAAATTACAGATGGGTTAGACGTATTATAACAGGTTGACTTGAATCTGACATATTTAATAGGTAGGTTTTTCAAGTTCTACCCAATTTTCGATTCGTACCCACAAAATCTAGACCCATACCACTATATTTGTGTTAGATTTGTGTCGAATTTACGTGTCGATCTAAATTAATACCCCTATTCGCTTGTGACCAATCGGTCTGAATCCACCACCCTTCCAGGGCTAATTATCACATCTCCCTTTTCCACTAAAAAAATAATATTTTGATATATGTATTATATAAAAAATATCTGTTAACTCTTAAAGGATGATATTGTTAAATTTAGGGTATTTGATATGATCTTACACATAAAACGTACCCAATGTAAGATAGAGCCTAAACCCACCAAGTGAAGTTCCATCCTAAAACTAATTGGTAATAGGATAAGTAGCTCGCTTAACATATAAAATCTACTATCTTCCTTTAATTAATCCATATGTGACAACTCACAAGGAACATATCTCAATACGTTCCCGTCACTTGTGAGTACTTCGTCAATTGATTAATCATCATCACAGATCCTCCTTGGACCGAACATAGAATCCACTCTAATACCATGTTAAATTCGGAAGAACTTGGTAAGTCCCACACATGAAGCATACCCAACATAGAAAAAGAGCTCAAGTCCACCAAATGAAATTCCCTTCTAAAACCAATTGGTTATAGAAGGGGTAACTCACTTACACCAAATGAAATTCCCTTTTAAAACCAATTGGTTATAGAAGGGGTAACTCACTTAGGTTCTAAGTAAGTGTATCTTTAATCTAATGCTAGCGGATTGGTGCAGTTTTCTTGTTCAAAACCTGGGTCTCCCTAAAAGGTTAAAACGTAAGAAGTTAAGACACAATTGTTAGTCATTTTTCTTCCTTTTTAGGAAATTCAAAAGAATCCGTTTTCATTACAGTCCATTATAATACCCAATATATCCTTAATTAATCATAAATATTACTCTAAAAGAAAACAAAATTTCAACAATATTATTAACAAATATAAGGGTGATTGGAAAAATACTTTCTCATTAATTTTGAAATCACAAACACATTTTTTTAATAACTTTGTGTGTCATGAACATGAGGTGAGTATTTATTAACCCATAAAAGAAAAATAGAAGACAAAATAAACATAAAGGATAACTAGAGGAACCAAAAGAAATATACATACATTAATCAAAACCGTCAAGTGCGTTCATAATCACAAAAGCAAAATACTGGAAAACATGTGATTACTTCATTTATTTAAACACATACATAATTAATCACATTTTCCCGGGGCGATCCAGACGGACACGTGTCACTCCCTCCTCGTCCATCCTTCCAACGTCATTAAACGCCTGACCCGCCGCTTGGTCAGAATACTTCAAGGCCGCCGCCGCCGCTCCGCCTGGTGTCTCCTCCACATCCACCGCCATCACCACCGGCGTTCCTTCCTCGTCCACCACCAGTCTATGCCCCGTCCTCGGCTCCCCAGCACCTCCGTAAGTAACTCTACTCCCCTGCTCCTCCATCTTTTCAGCCGGATGAGGCGTCAGCTTATCTTTAATCGCACCTAGGGCACCGAAAATTCCGCCACCGCCTCCGCCGCCGGAAGCGGCCACCTCCGATCCCCTGATTAATCCAGGTATTAAGCATTTTCATCCTCAACACACAAATCACTAGTAAAACAAAATTAGAAAAATTAAAAGTACCTTTCAGATTCAGCTTCAGATCTTTTTTCCTCCCCTTCAATTTTCATCTCCTCCATTTTTCTCCTCGCTTCTTCCTTCGTCTCATTGTATTTCTCCTAAATTTCAAATGGAGAAAAATGAATCTAGGGTTTTCAGATCCCCAATTTAAACACAGATTGACAATTTTATCAACTTACTAGGATAATTACAAAAAGTACCCTGAAGTTTGACCTAATTACAAAAAAAAAAATCTAACTTCCAAAATTAGAAAAAATACCCATGAAAGTTGAGTTAGTGTTAAAATTAAGGAGTAAATTGTAACATTTTTTATAAATGTGCAGGGGAAATTTTGAAATATTTTTTTTTGCATGTGGAGGGGATAAATATCGATGACATTTTATTAATTTATTAGGGATAATTATAAAAAATACCCATAAGGTTTGACCTAATTACAAAAAAATCCAACTTTCTTTCAAATATACAAAAAATACTTCCTAGATTTGATCCAATGTTAAAATTAATGAGTAAATTGTAACATTTCTATAAACACATGGGTGAATTTTGAAATATTTTTTGCATACGAAAGGGATAAATGCCAAACAAAATAAAATATCGGGGGTATTCTTTGTAATTTTAAAAATTAACTAGATTTTTTTGTAATTAGGTTAAATCTCAAGGGTATTTTTTATAATTAACCCAACTTATTACATAATCTCAAAATTACAAATGCTACTATCCGAGCCGATTCGAGCCCGACTAAAAAAAGCTGAATTTCATAAACGGCTAACCTTAGCAGCTCCCATAGTCTCCCCTGTTTTCTCTTTCGCGGCCCCACCAGTTTCCAACGCCTGCTGTTTCGTCTCCTCTTTTTTTCCGGTCAAGTAATCCATAGCTTTCCGAGCCGCGCCAGCCGCCGAGTCCTTCAACTCAGTCATCTTCCCAACAGTAGTATCCTTTCCTTCTTTGGCTTTCTCAGCACTGTAATCCTTATACTCACCGGCTTTCTCCATTGTCGTATCTTTCGCTTCCGTAGCTTTCTCCACTGTCGTGTCCTTAGCTTGTTTCGCCTTATCCATTGTCGTGTCTTTCGCTTCCGTAGCTTTCTCCATTGTTGTGTCCTTAGCTTGTTTCGCCTTATCTGCGGCGTAGTCTTTGTACTCCCCTGCTTTTTGCATCGTCGTGTCTTTAGTCTCCTTTGCCTTCTCCGCCGTGTAATCTTTGTATTCCCCCAATTTTCCGGCGGTGGTGTCTTTTGCCATTCTCGCCTTCTCCGCCGCAAATCCGGCGGTTTCCGATGCCTTCTCAGCGGCGGCATCTTTGGTCTCTCTGGCCTTCGCCGCCGCATCCCCTGCCTTTTGGATCGTCGTGTCCTTCGTCTCCTTGGCCTTCTCCGCCGTGTAATCTTTGTATTCCCCCAATTTTCCGGCGGTGGTGTCTTTTGCCATTCTCGCCTTCTCCGCCGCAGATCCGGCGGTTTCCGATGCCTTCTCAGCGGCGGCGTCTTTGATCTCTCTGGCCTTCGCCGCCGCATCCCCTGCCTTCGCCGCCGTGTAATCGGCGGTTTCCGACGCCTTCTCAGCGGCGGAATCTTTGATCTCTCTGGATTTGGCGGCGGCGCTCTCTGTACTCTCTTTGGTCGTTTCGGCAGCGTCACGAGATTTCCCCATTACTGCTTCCTTAGCGTGTTCCACAGTCCCCTGTACTGACCTGATTAGGCTTCCGATCACACCTGGACCGGCCGGCGCCTTTTCTTCATGCCCGCCAACTGTTTGATGAAAGTACTCTGGCTGTTTCTCCACTTTACCTTCAGTTTCCCTCTCTCGTCTTGCTCTGTTCACTTCGCTGAGCTCCTCCGCCGCGGTTCTCGCGGCTGCCTCAGCTCTCTCCTCCTTCGCTGTTTGCCTTGACGCCATTTTTGTTGTCCTCTCTGTAATTTTACACGGATGATAAAATGTTTGATACGAATTTGGGAATTTTCAATTTGTTCGATGAGGGTTTTGTTAAGCTGGGAGGGGAGATACATAGATATAGGAGCTGATTCATTGATATTCTACGGTGACACCTGTAATGTCATATTTTGCTGGGCGTCTCTGATGTTGACACGTAGTCATGCAAAATCAATGGGCTGCCACCTAGTTATTACAAAAGGCGGTTAAAAGCATTGGGATTTTCGTGCTTGGGCCTTCGGGGGGAGTGATATCATATGTCGGTGAGCTTTATCCTCCAGCTTCCCCTGCAAGTCCGCAAGGAAAGAAGACTTCCAGAGATGTTGGTTGCTCGTTGGGCTTGAGTAATTTTTTATTAGATGGGTTGGGCCAATTTATCCAATCAAGCCCAACTTATTGGGCCTGAGGTATATGTAAAGCAAAAAGGTTAATGGCATCTTCAACCCATTAAACTAAATTTGATGTTTTGATGCAATTTTTTAAAAAAATTCTCCAACCCGTCACACAAAATCTTAGACCAAAAGAGTATTCTAGTATTGTCTTTTCATATTGGAATAACAAATTTATTTATTTATGCAATTATTTCTTTTAATTATATTTTATTAATATCAATGTAACTAAATAAAAACTTACATTTAACTAATATTACAATAATTAATTATATTGCAAAATAAATATTACAACTAATATCAAAATAAAATAGTGGTGGAAAACTTACATTTAACTGATATTACATTAATTAATTATATTGCAAAATAAGTATTACAACTAATATTCTTCTTCTTTTTTTAGCTCAAAAACTTCAATGAAATAAATGTTCTAGAGTACAAAGTTATTCGACCCATTTTACAGTCATAAAAATGAGGTTATTTATGAAAGGGGAATCATCTCTTTCACGTACAAGTGGCCTAGTGGACATATATGTGATGATTCCATGTTAATAGATTGGCTGACATATATTCTGGATTTAAAGATGTTAAGCATCTAGCGGTGATTTAACTAATTGATGTGACCGATGGTGTGACATCTGCTTTTTAGCATTAGGATTAGAGTTTTTTCTTCCTTAAGTTTCTTCTTCCTTAAGTTACACAGCAAAACTGAATGGGATTATTATTGTTGGTCAGTTTCTCTTTAGGTCAGTCGATGTGGTATGTTCACCAAATCGGACATCAAGTATGGATTATTGCTGTCAAGTCGATCTATTCTCGTCAACATGCTTCATTGGTGCAAGTGGGGTCGGATGGGGTCTTATTGACTCAAATCTAACTTTTATTGTTTCATTTAGGATTTAAAGATGGCGGTGATTTAACTAATTGATGCAAGTTGGGACAGCTTAATTTCGTCCCATGGATGGATCTTTTGTAAGACTATTCTACATTGGATACATAATCTTTTGGTGCAGATCAATAGTTCGATTCCAATAGTATATATATTATATAGTCAATTTTGATCTTACAATGCTAATTTGTTATTTTTCAAAATCATACCGGCAACAATAAGTATTGTGCAAAGTATATATATTGCAAAAATAATCATACTATTTTATAGGAAAAAGAACCATTTTAGGGGTGAGGTTAAATAAATTCATAGGTTTCCTTGCAATTTCATTAATGGACTTCAAATGTTGTTCTTGCAATGATTCCTTGTGTATATAAAGTTGATATTGTGAAAAATTACATCCCAATTCCCAAAGACAATGAATTATTACTCAAAAACATCTTGAACGCCTTTAAATTCTCAAGAGATTCACAATCAAAATAACGAGGGAAATATTTGAAAATTAATAATAATAATAATAATTTTAAAAAAAAGTATCCTACAAGCCATTTACTCTAGTTTTATACTATACCAGCCCCTGGAAAATTGCAAAATTAATTCCAGGCCCAAATCAATCAACTGGTTCATCATTTTCATGGAGACGAACATTGAGCCTTCTCAGCCAAATCGAATGCAAAATCATATGAAACACATCATACCTCTTCGGCGGCGAATTAATCTCAAAATGTCGCCTCATCTGAATCCCCCTCCTCTGCATCTTCACATAATCCCTAACCCTAATCCCCATCAGTATCTTCTTCAAATTGGGGATATCCCTCACCGGCACAATCACCGCAAACGTCTCCCAATCCAGGACATCGCTGAACGGAATCACGTAACTGTCCTTGATTAGAACCGGCACGCAGCCCGAATAGAGGCCTTCGACCATTCTCGGGCTGGCCACCTCGTACCCGCTCGGGCACAGGCAGTAGCGGCTCTTCCTCATCATCCCGTAGTAGGAGACGTTTTTGGGGAGGTACCTGTGGATCTGGACGTCCGGGTCGGATCTGTTCTCCCAGTGGTGGAGGAGGATCGGGCGGATCGGGCCGTGGACGCCGCCGGCGTAGAAGACGAGTATTGGCCGCTTGGACGGCGGCGGGCCGCCGAGCATGCCGCGCGTAGTGCCGCCGGGGAGGTGGATCTCGGGGATGGAGACGTCGCGGGAGGGGTTGAATTGCTCGGAGGTGTTGGCGTTGCATAAGGCACGGATGGCGTTTTTGTATAGGTTTGGGATTGCGAATGAAATCTCGGGCCCCTGCAATTTGAAACCATTGGGGGAAATTCGTGTTATCGTGCATATACAGTTCAACTGAACAGGACGGGCGGGAAATGAAGATTGAAAAGGCGCTAAGATTTATAAAAGATGAACATTTATTTTTTTAGGGAAATAAAATTTGAAATTTACGAATTATATATATAATTTAGGCAAAATTGCAGAATTGGTCCTATAGTTTGTAGCAAAAAGTCTTGTAAAAGTTATGTTTTGCAAAAAGAAAACTCTCGGTTTTGATCCTGCAAAATACACGATTTGCAAATAGTCCTATAATTATATGGAAATCTCAATTTTAGTACTATATTATCTTGATTTCAATCACGTAAACGACACATGCAGTTCATAATTCCGGTGAAATTAGGACCAATATAAGATTTTCATACATTTATAAAACTACTTTACAAACTACGCATTTTTTGTTAGGTAAGCACACAAAAACAATAGTATTGTCAAAAGTAGTGTGCCAAACTTTTACCAAACTTTTTTTGACAATGGAACCATCCATGTGCAAATTTTCAACAAATGTGTGCTGCTCATTAACTTAAGGCTTTCTTGAAATGCCTATAAAACGGCATGAGAGGAGTGCAGAGAAGATATGGCAAGCGTGTTATTTGCTTGGCCATTCAACCTATTGTGGAGAGGAAAAATGAGTGTCTTTATATTAGAGATCAATTTGGGTGAAAAAAAATTGTGATAAACAATAAACATTTGGGGTATTTTTCTCTAAATAAAAAGGAGTTGGGGAGAATCATTCTTTTTTGATAGCTAGTAAAGTGGTTGTACATTTAAGAGTCTTATTTTCTTATTTGGTCCATAAAACTCAAGGGTGTATTTTCTTATACCGAAATTCTTTATTAGTAAAGAACTAAACTCTCGTGGGACGTAGCGGTTTTGCCGAACCACGAAAATCACTGTGTTCATTTTATTTTTCAAAAAACTTTAATGTCATTTATTTTTGCCATCATCTTGTTGGTGTGATTTGTGGGATATTCTTCTTGATAAATCAAATCTTATTGACACGCCCGTTAATAGCCCAACATTTTTTTTGGATACCAAAATTGAGATATTTATATAGATACATGTCTCTTTTGCAAAATGTGATATATGTAGGACCTTTCAAGTTTCAACTACCACCCTGTAGTTAAAATACTAATATTCTATAGTTTTGCAATTCATCCTATAATTTATCCTATAATGTCATTGTACGAAAATACGAAGTAATAAGAAAAGAAGTAGATTAGATCCTCTGTTGCATTTTGCAATTTAGGTGAAAACTTGTATGAAATGGTCTGATTGACTATTTCATCAGGGTCTTATATAAATATAATTTTAACCCAAATTCAAACTTAAACCCAAACTCATAAAAAAATTCATATTTTTTGTGTTTTATTGGATCCGTCTCTAAAGTCCATGAGATAGTCTAATATAAGACCACCTCTATATTCTCTAAGATTAACTACAAAAACACCATTTCCATTTATTCAGTAAATAAATGCAACCCTCAAGGTGGTGATTGTAATCTCTCAAAAGGTGTACTTGTAATTTTGATAGATAAACATGTCTTTTTGTAATTAGCCCAAATTTTATGAGTGATTTTTATAATTCACCTTATATACTACAATAAAATCTGAATTGAAAAGTTAAAAAGATAAGGGTATGTATGAAATTGTTTTCAAATACAATTTTCCAATTTCCTACTATTCTAGAAAATGAGTTTATGTTTGTTTAAAAAATTCTCAATTGAAATAAAGTCATTTTCAGTTTTCATTTTTTATGGAAAGATTCTTTTGAAAACACAATCAAACAAGTTTTCACCATAATCACGCAAATCTATGTGAAAATACACTACAATCACGCGAATCTATGTCGAAAATACATATAAAAAACTATAACCAAATATATTTTCATTTATAATCAGAAATTCAAAAAAAAACAAACATACTCAATTCTCACACGAAAACCAATAAAGTTTGAAAATTAATTTTCCAACACTAGAAACTGGAAATTAGACTTGAAAAGGCATGCATGCATCCCCTAATATTCTTGAAAATCTTTAGCATATGAGACTAGAATTACTTACCCAATCATGACAAGCAAGCATGAAATGATCAGCACCAAGGCTTCGATTCCAATAAGGATGTTTCTGAGCAATAACATTTACATAATCCGAAGCCGTGTTTTTCATGAGTGTCCATTCGTGTGAATCAGGCACATAAATCACTTGAGTTATCATTGTTACACTGAATGGTAGGAAGAACAAATGAGCCTTGTTGTGGTCGAATGTCCGAAATCGGCTAACTTCCATGTTTGCAATGAAAATCCCCTCTATTGCGTATGTGTGTTTGCAGGGGCCAAAATGGAACACTGGTGGGTCCCCTTCTTCGTAGATGTATATCTTCAGTTTCTTTTCCATTTCTAAGTAGCTCCTGCAATTTATTTGGAGGTAGCACTGAGATTATTAAGAAAATGGATAATTACAAAAAAGCCCCCCGGAGTTCGGGCTAATTACAAAGATTACAAGAACCCCATTTAGGTTGATCCGTCTTATATTTCCCCCGGACCAGTGCAGTCGGAAATTTCATCATTTCGGCATTTCGTTTCTCGGGTCGAAATTTTAATAAATAGAAAATAAAAAATATTGTAATAAAAATGAGCAAATCGTACCTTACAACAAATATACTTTTCAAACTTGATCTCCCAAACCATTAAAATCATTACTTATTTATTTCTTATTATCAAAAATAAAAATTTCAACTTTAAAATGTTCTGATGTTTTAAAAAAGAAGAGAGAGACAAGAAGAAAGAGATAAATATATATGTATCCATTAATTGTGGGGGTGGGTTTTCAATAGTCCATCCATGAGTCCCATAGGTACTAGTTGGTTGTCTTTAATATATTTAATTAATTGCCCTAATTTATGTTTTATGTCCCTTCAACAAACCATAAAAATTATCAAAACATGTTTTCTCAGGACCCTTTATCATATCTCACCTCACTGAGTGCGGGCACTTTGCTGTTGAATGGAGATAAAATAAATTTTTTATTTTTTTAGTACAATATATATAGCATGACTAGGCCGTAATTGAGTGCGGTCCATGGAATCAGGCACATAAATCGCCTAGTTATCATTGTTTTGATCATATGTAAAACAAATATTTCAAAAGATCCCCATACGTTTATCAAGATATTACAACTACCTCCTTCAATTTAACACACAATCAAACATCAAGGTTTTTTTTTATAATTTTCAAAATCGTCTTGGTTTTTTTGTAATTAGCTCAAACCTTAGGAGGCTTTTTGTAATTATCCCTTAAGAAAATATTATTAGGTGGGAAAAACAGATTATCAGGCCAAATCGATCATGGGATCATGTTTCAGGCCGAATACATGGGTCCGGGCCCGGGAGACAATTCTTTATCCAATAGATAAGAAGTCCCGGCCTAGCCCATGTTATTATTGGAGTGTTGCAATCATTAAAAAAATTGCTTCTTATTTTTTGGCTGAAAGCATTTACTTTTTAGTGCTTGTAAATGTTGATTTTTGTTTCTATTTATGCTTTGTTAAATTAAAATCTAAAAGCAAATAAATGTATGGGTGTTTTAGATTTCTTATTCTTCTTCTGATTTGACTTTAACAAATATATATATAAGTACTTTTATAATTTTTTCACTAAATTTTCTCAACTTCTAATTCTATTTGCAAATACTATCAATTTGTGATTCTCAACTACTTTTTACTTCTGCTATAATAAATTTCTTATTCTAAAATCAGAAGTTTTCGCAAATAATCTGTATACAATCTCTCATTTTATCTTGTTATGAGTTATCTATTTTGCTCTTTACTTGTGTTGTTAGTTGACCACATTATTATGTTAAGAGGACAAGGGCACTTAACACCTTTGCAACCTTATCCTATTTAATTGTTAAGAAGTATAATCACATTCTGAAAATTACTGATTTTAATCCTAAGTCTCAAACACAAAATCATATCAGATTATATAATCCTATGATGCTCGGACTCTTTATTTCAGGCGAAGTATCCGTATCGACACGACATGACAGTGGACACAACACGGGACACGTGTCCAATCTTCCAAAAAAGATCCCCGACACTCAAATTTCATACTACTAAATATTAAGCACTGAAGAGTAAATTAAAGCACATGAAAACTTGTTTTCTTTTTCGCATAAAATTTTCAAGATATATTTATTTTGTTCAAATTATATCAATCACATATTGTTTATAATTGTTGTATTAAACAATGTAATATTATATGTAATGTATATTTATAAAATCTAAATTTGTTAGTGTGTCCTTGTGTCAATACTCTCAATATCCAAAATTTGGATGCCTTTTGGCCGTGTCTACGTATCCTAGATTTTAGACAAAAAACAAAAAAAAAGATCTGATACCCAAATATGGACTTGTCTCCAACACCTGTGTCTAAGTCCGAACAACATAGATATAATCCATGTACATTTGCAATTCTATCAAATCCTAAAAGCTTATCCAATCCCATCAATAAAGAAAAAAGCACCCTCCTAAGTCACAAAAATCTTCTAATGAAATAACACAAAAATCTTCTACTCCGCGATATTGCAAATTGAGCCTCCCAGCAACTTCCAAGAATTATACTTTAAGACAACATTTACTATCTATACCTTTCAACTGGTGATCGTAAACTATGTCCTACATCACGATGGCTATGTTTAATTATACAATGAATTCAACTACTATTTTTCAATATACTATAACCATTATAATGTTAAAATGCCACAAATTTTGTTACATAAATGAAATGACTAAGGAAAAAATATAGGGATAATTACAAAAATACCCTGAGACAAATTTTAACATCTTATACTATTTTTCAACACTACAATCCTACTTAATTGTATCAATCTTACCAATCTTACCAATGTTACCAAATGAGGCCATCCCAAATTATGTTATATAAATTAAATGACCTATGAAAAGAAAATTTAGAAATGGGTCATGAAAACAAACTAGTTAAGTATTATTACCTGTGAAAGGCTTTGGGATTCCAATACATTGGCCCGTTTGGGACATAATCAGGGTCGTCTGTTTTGTTTCCATCTCGGGCTTCTCTAATTGCGGCCCGAGATTGTCCAAGATCGGCTTCCAAAATCTCCAAATGGCTGTATTTTCTCTTTGATCTTGTAGTAATATTTGGGTATTTGTCTTCGTTTTTAACCTGTCGAACTATTGATACATCACAATGCAAACATTGCAGAAATAATCCAATAATATGTTCATTGCTTGAATATTATATATTTACACTATTTATTATTAGTAGGATTTGGTCTATCAAGCACTAATACGGATACCGGACGCAGTATGATATGACACGGTTACGGAAATACGTCATATTTTGAAATTTTAAGGACACAAGTACGGTAGATATCTACGTATAAAATTATATATTTTAAAAAAATATATATAATATAATTGAAAAAACAATATTTCAAACATAAAAAAACTAAAATTTCATAAATACTTAAACCTGAAATGTGATTACTCACGTAGACACACAAAAAAACATGTTGAAATTATCAGCAATAGAAGAAATTATATCTATGGAGTATCCATTGAGTATCAAATAAGGTATTGTATCTGATACGTGATCCCAGACATTTAAAGACGCCATCCTCAGATAAATGTCCGTGTTTCCTAGGATTTGGTATTTTGCACAATAAGTTGCGGGATTATTACAAAATTACCCCTGAAATTTAGCTTAATTAAAAAAAAAAAAACCAAATCATCTTTCAAAATTACAAATTGGAAAAGAAATGAAAAGCTTTTCATCTCTTTTTCCTCACATTTCTTTACATTCCTTTCTTCTTTCTCAAATTGAAATAGAAGAGAAGAAAAGAATAAAGAGATTGCTTCGCAAAAAGTAAAGATATTTGGACACCTAATTAAAAGGTGTCTTTTCGTAAGACAGGCATAATTTTTTTTTATATTTTCTTTTTGTATAATTTTTTGTTAATGATAATGACTTAAAACTTAAAAGGTTGGATTTTACATGAAGAGTCAATTTGGGGTCTTAATCTTGATTTTATTATACTCGCACAATAATCCATCTAAATACTTGATTTACGTACATTTAACCAATTTCCCATATATAGAAAATGCAAAAGAACTTTAATAATATCTTTGACTTATATAATTCTAATTTCAAACAATAAATTTTATCCTAAGCCGATGAAAAGCCACCTGATTTTGTAACATAGTAAGTCATATTTTATCTCTAAAATAAATTAAATTGTCCAATCTTTGCATCATATGAATTCATCACAAAACTGAGATAAAAATGAAACGTCAAAGATAATGTGATGTTAATGTAGTCAAATAGGGTTCCTTTATAGTAAATTTAAGGGATAATTACAAAAACACCCCTAAGATTTAGCCTAATTACAAAAAACTCCTATTATAATAATAATTTTTAATATTACAAATACTCCATTATAGTGTTACGAACACCCATTGAGATTTGTATCTACCTAACAAATACCTCCTCTTAAGGGGTGATTTGTATGAGATAAACAAATGTCAAGGGGTATTGGTAATTTTGAAAGATAACTGGTCTTTTGTAATTAGGCTAAACCTCGGGGGCGTTTTTCTAATTATCCCTAAATTTAATTATTACTTTTTTCTGTGCCCGTTAATCATACTATATAGTATATATACAATAAAAAAATATAATGCGATGGAACATAAATTCTTTCCAAAAAATATAATCTCAAACAAAATGAACTTAATTAAAACACGATCCGAATCCAAAAAATCCATTATTTTGTTTCCCTTACAATTTATTTGCCTCTTTTTAACCAGTGCAAGAAAATATATATACACTCAATCAGAAGACAAAAATTGCTGCAATAATGTTACACATAGTTATAAAATTACACAAACAACACAAAAACAAGGGCAAAATTGCACTTTTCGTCCTTTAACTTGGTCTGATTAGCGAAATAGTCCTTTATTTTTCATGGGTACGTCTATTTCACTAATCAGGCCAAGTTAAAGGACCAAAAGTGAAATTTTGCCCAAAAACAAGTGATAAAAGACGGACAATTACAAAAAAAAAAACCTAAGGTGCTAATTACAAAAAACCCCAGAGGTTTTGAAAACTGCAAAAAGCCCTTTCAGGTTTGATTCGTCTTATATTTTCCCCCTTAATAAGCAAAAAATATTTGAAAAAACCCCATGCTATTTTCAAAAATATTACAGTTACCTCATTAAACTTAAGACAAAATCAAACTTGAGGGGGCTTTTTGTAATTAGACCAAACCTCAGGGGGTCTTTTGTAATTATCCCTAAAAGATAGAAAGAACTTACTGGTGGTGGATTCAATCCATCATTTACAAAAGATTGCCCAGAATTATTGGACGTATCATTTTTCAGACCAGCATCATGATTCAGAAACCTGGTACGCAAGTATTCTTGTAAGTAACTAGAGTTGTAAGAAAATGTGGTGGTCGCCGGAGAACCCACGAAAACCACCACCGCCGCCGCCGCAAGCAGCGGCGCTAAAAACCATAATTGTGATGATGAGGAAAAAATCATCACTTAATTGTTCTCTCAAAATCCCAATTTTCTTTCTTTATGAATGTACCTATCTATATATACATAACTCAAAATCTTTTTTTTTCTTCAAATAAATTAAAAAATAAAATATTGTGGTGATTTTAATTTGGAGTGTGGGGAGAGAAAAGAATGGTGTTAAAATATTGCATTTGCTCTGTTTTTTTCATTATATGAAATTTTTTTTCATGCAAATATGGAAACTTAGTAATGACAATTGACAGCTTAACTTTTTTTCTATATTTTGCTTAGATTCTTTGCCATGTGTGTTGTTTTTTTCTCAAAATTTGACCTTAGTATTATGGTAATTAAATGCAAGATAAATTACCCCTTAATTTAGGTTAATGTTGGGCTTAATTTGACATTTATACTGACATGTATCTTTGTGTTTTTTGAGCTCAAATTACCCCTTTTACCGTTCGATGAAGGAAAAAATTGACACTATCCATAACTTTCATTAATTCTATGTAATAATTAGGAAAGAAAATTATGGTAATTAACTTTTACAGTCGGTTGCACAAATTTTTCATTCTTTTTCTCTTTTACTTTTGGTATATTTTGGTGCAGTCTCAGTCCATCTCCAACTCCAGTAGTTTGCACTACTTTTGGGCTAAAAATAAATATTTCCATAAGATTCTTTATTTTTCATTTAATATTAATGTTTTACTACTTAATAATCGATAAATATATTACATATGTAATTTTATTTAATATAATTTTTATTTTAAAAATTAAATAAGTTCAAAAAAATAAGTAAATTTGATGCAAAATTAAAATAACATTCATAATAATACAGAAACATAATTTTATGTAAGATTTATAATTTTGTGTGTAGTAGTTTTAAATCTTATATCATTATTAAATTACACATCATATTATTTATAACAAATGATCACATATAATTGAACTAATATTAATATTATTTTCTATTAGATTAATTGAAATATAAAATTAATTATAATATTCACTATTAAAAAATACATTAACAAATTAAAGGAAAACAAAGCAAAAAAGAAACTCTAGCGCTGAAATATATAGTGCAGTGCATAGGCAAAATTGCAGTTTTAGTCCTGTAGCTTTGGGGTGTTTGCATTGTTAGTCCTGTTCGAATCGCGATTTGCAAAAATATCCCGTAACTTGAAATTTTTCACGATTTTGGTCCTAAAATCGCCGGAAATTGAGGAATCAGCCGGAAAAAGGTCACATGCACGACACATGACCATATTTCCGGCCAGACATGCTTATGTGGCACTTATGTAGACCCTATATTGTTACTGCAGGACCAAAATTGCAAATTTGCCATCTTTTTTCTCAATACTTATTTAGTAAATTCAATTTTAAATTTAAATCTTGTCAATGTAATAATTAATATATTTACAACAATTCAACAATACAAAATTATTTTTCGTTATTAACTTTTTTTAGATTTATATTGTCACGTAATTTAACATTGGATTTTGATAAATAATTTATAATCATCATTAAATATTTTGGAAATAATACATGAATAATCTTTTTGTTTTGGAAAAAACATGAATAATCTTTAATGTTACTTTAAAATATAATTAATTAAAAACCAAATTTTTTTAGAATAATTAAATATACAATTTAAAAATGTTTGAATAGGAAATTTAGTTACAGTTTTTTTCTTCTTAATTTAATTTAACATTTAAACCTTGATAAATTTATATTCATCATTAAATATTTTAGAAATAATACATGAATATTCTTTATTTTTTTGGAAAAAACGTGAATAATCTTTAGTGTTACTTTAAAAATATAATTAATTAAAAACCAATTTTTTAAGAATAATTAAATAGACAATTTAAAAATGTTTGAATAGGAGTCAGGAGATTTAGTTACAGTTTCTTTAATGTTATAATATTGTTTTTTTTACTTTTCTTTGTTTTTTGTTTTTTCTTTTTTTTTTATGTTTCTTTCTTCTCCATGTTTGTGTGGTTTGCTTTGGGGGCAAACGAGAAAAATTTATACATGTGAATTTTTTTCCATATACTACCCATAATTAACCACGTTTTTTATATTGTAACCACCACCATCAAAATTTTATCAAGAGAATACAATTAGTTTATTTATTTTACCTTTAAAAATAATTTGGAAAATGAAAATCGCAAAATCCATTTTCAATTAGTATTAAAACCCTAATTTTGGGGTGTAAAAAAAAGTTTTGAAAAATTTTGGGGGTAAAAAACCCCAAACTTGACAAAGAAATCAAAATTTTAAAACCCTAATTTTGGGGTGTAAGGTGGCTTGACAAAGAAATCAAAATTTCACGGATGGAAGGTTGGCGGTGGTGGTGGTGGTGGTGGCGACGTGCAAATCGAGCTTTGGTGGTGATGGTGGTAATGGCGACGGGCGGTGGAAGTGCAAAAAGAAATAAAAATAATTAATTATAAACAAAATGAAAAAAGGAAATAAAAATTGAATAAGAATTATAAAATGATAATTTTATATTACTTTAGAATTTGAAAATAATATTTTAATTGACATGGCACATTCATAGGTTACATGTAAGCGCCACGTCAGAAACAAAAAAATTCAATTAGGCCAACTCATTTCCACATAAGCATGTCCGGCCGGAAATAAGGTCACATGCACCTCATGTGACTTTTTCCGGTTGATCCACAATTTTCGGCGATTTTAGGACCAAAATCGCAAAAATTTTCAAGTTACAGAGATATTTTTGCAAATCGTGATTCGAACAGGACCAAAAGTGCAAACACCCCAGAGTTACAGGACTAAAAAAAAAAATGTAAAGTAGCGCCACATTTCTAGGTCTACTCCTGGAGTTGCTCTAATAAGTAATTAATTGTTAGAAGAAGTTTGAAGATTAGTTCAGTGAATTTAATTTGGGTCAATCAAGCACAAATTGAAAATTGAAAATTGAAAATATCAACTTAGTTAATTAGACGTCTATTAAATTTCCAAATTAAATGAATTTTACAAAGAAGGGAAGTAGCAATTAATAGCAGTTGCAAGGCTGGCATGGATGAACAGTTTTCTATTTACGAAATAATTTTTGACAGATTTTACGTAATGCTCAGGAAGTAAAAGAGGAATTTTTCTTCTTCCCCAAAAAGTTTTTTAAAGAATAATATATTTGTTACTATAAATAAAAATATATATTCTAATTACTATATATTTTTATAATACATTTTCAACAATAATAATATTATATGTAAGACTTGCAATTCATCTTGATATACTAGACAAGAAAATTCAATGTAAGATCACTAATTAGACAAAACATTTACATACAAAAATTACTTATAACAGAAATTAATTTTTTTTCAAAATGAAATCAAATATATATATATATATATATATATTTCACAATCTCTCAATAAATTTCACATTTACAGTTGGAAAGAATGGAGATTGGAGACATTGGTCGTGATATGTTTTATTGCATGTGATTAGTTTTTCATATTTTTCCAGTATGGTTTCTCACTCCTTACATATCTTGCTTGTCACCTATTAACAATCAATGCATGAGGTTTTGAAATATTTCCCTGGATCGTGGGTGCGATTATGACCACTGGATCGCGGCTATTAATTAATCGGAGGGTAAGAGGCTTGCACCTAGTCTAAAGGGACACCAAAAATTCTATAAATTGGACCCCATTTTTTGACTTATGTTCTTCCTTCTTGCATTCAACCTTCTTGAGAGTTCATAAACACTAAAAGTTCGAAGTTTCTTTTAATTTAAAGTGTTGTTATCACAATAAATAAGGTGTATCCTGGGTGACGATTGTCAGATATCGCAAATGCCAATAGCGGGACAATTTCGTTTTAAAGAGAAATAGTATAACTCTTGTCCCGACTATCCAAATTATGCCATTACTCTGCTTTAATTTATTTAGACATTTCTATATCGGTAAATTGCAAGTTTAGTCTTGTATCTTTAGGCCAGTTGCAATTTTAGTCCTTTAACTATTAAAGTTTCAGTTTGGTTCTAAACATTTTTTTTCCTAAATCATGCCGCTAAATGTAAAAAATAACTTTGTTTAATATATATATATATATATATATATAACAAGCAAACCACTTATAAAATAACTTTGTTTATATATATATAGGGGAGGATACAATGAGACTACATATTATAGTGAGACAATGTGGACTCATCTCAACTCTCCCTTATCTATATCAATAGCTAAGATAAATAGGGGTTAAAATTACATTAAACATTTTATTAAGGCAAAATAATGGTATAATTGTCAAAACAAACATGTGAGGGACCATCCAAATATGGAATCAGTTATTAGGGGAGAGAAAATCATGTGGGGAGAGAGAAAACCGCGAGAAACTCACGCATGTGCTCTGTCATGCAGTATGTTGTACACTTATCAATGATTTGTTGTATACTTAACACTATTTTGTTGTATGTTTAACATAATTTTTTATTGTATATTAAAATGGTCAAACAAAAATATGTGGGGACCATTAATTAAGGAATCATTTATAGAGAGAGAATCACGCTCATTAACATATGGGGACCGTGGATTAAGTAAATCAATTAGAGAGGGAGAGAAGCACGCTCTTTATTGTGTTGTATATTTAACATATATTTGTTGTATACTTAACACTATTTCGTTGTATGTTTAACATAATTTTACTGTATATTACAATTGTCAAACAAAAATATAAGTATACAACAAAACACATGTAAGTATACAACAAAACACATATAAGTATACAACAAAAAATATAAGTATACAACAACGTAAATACATACATAAAAAATTAACTACTTATACAGCAAAACACATTTAAGTATACATAAAAATATATATAAGTGTACAATAATCCTAACTGCCTCCTCGTAGGCCCTTGTTTTCTCCACGTCAGCATTGTCTTCTTCACCAATCCTCCAATCCTAAGATCAGAAAGCCGAGTGACAAGCAGAAAATGCGATGTCTCGTTAAGCAGCAGGAAAACACGTGCGATGACCTCCACACTTCACCTCAATTTTTTGTCAACTCACCTCTCGGAGTTCCACTCCAAAACCCTGAGCCTCCAAACCTTCTCAACAAAATCACCACGATGACCTTCACAAAGTTGGAAACTTGAATATCATCATGGCTGTTTCTAATGTTTATCTTCCACTATGCTGCCCCACAATCAATTGTGAAGACTCTGTGAGAGTATTATGGTAATTTACCTTTCAAGCTTGAAACTGGGTGAGTGAGTTTAATATTTTACTATCTGGTCTCTATCTCCACTATTCTTTTTCTTCTTCTTTTTATTGAGTTTGAGTGGGTTTAATTTGCGCAGATCACTCAAAACCCTATTTTCTCAATCTTTCAAAAAAAAAACTCCAATTCTGGAAGCTCTCCCAGTCCGCCACCCCTCTCCTCCTCCAATCCGACGCCGTCTTGAAGAACCTACTGCGGCCAACGCCCTTCTCGTGGGTGCAGAGCGCGCGCAAATTCTCCGTCGTGTGCAACATCGTATCCGCGAAGAGAGTTAATTGTAGAGAGTTTATTTGATTCTATTATCAAAATTAAATGATATTAAGTAATTACACAATTATAATGCTACCCTTTTCAGATTTAAAATAAATCGAAAATATCTATTAAATTGGGTAAATCTCAACCATCTAAAATTACAGATTTGTGGACATGATTAGTCCACACTGTCTCACTCTAATTATGTGGTCTTATTTGATCATATTCATATATATATATATATATATATATATATGAGGGTTCTTGTGAGACCATATATTGGGATGAGACCGTAGGACCTCATCCAGACCGTAGGAATTTGCTTTTGCAAGCATTAAAATCGTGTGGGGGTATAAGGGTAAAACACTAAAACCGTTTTTTATGCATGATATTGATGAATCTAATTTACCATATCCACCTCCTATAATTTAGGAGGTGGAATCAACTATAATCTCTACCAAAAAGAAGGCGACATTTATCTCCTATAATCTGACGTTTTTCCTCCCAAAAAAACACAATTATCATAACCCCATTGATGAAAGAAGGCGACGCCAGAGGAAGAAAATAAAATTCATACAACACGCAATTTTGAAAAAAAAACAAGCATGGATTATTGTACGGACGACAACACCGGTGAAGAAGATTATTCCGATGAGTATATGTTAAATATTTTCAGTTTGCATGTTAAAATCGTTGCATAATCAAACCGTTAAGATGCTTTAAAACATGCTACGGATACAGCACCAATATATTTCGGTGCGGTTTTTTGTAGGTATTTATGTTGTTTTAAATGTTGTATGTTTAGTCTTATCTTAATGTATATATAGATTTATAAAGTTGCATATGGTAATGTTCAATTTGAATGTGAAACTAAATTCCTATCACCTGGGGTTTTACATATGTTTTTTTATACCAACTATATTGAATTTATGCATATGTAACTATATGTTGATGCATGTATACGGAAAATATGATGTATATTTTGCTTGACTGTACTTTTAGTGTCATAATTAAAATTGCATAATTAATGTGATATTGATGTATTTATATGGACAGTATGTTGCATATATAATTATTGTAATTATAAAAAATAGATTCGAAGCCTACAAATACGCGTACAAATTTGAGAAAATTTTTATACAAAATTGTTAACATATTTGACGTTCATAAAATGTTGTAGGTATAGCATTATTTAAATGCATATATAGCTTTATAAATGTGCATGTGGTAATTTCTGAAAATATGCATAAATAAATGTCAAAAATAATGAATACAAAATTCGAATATATATTTAGTTTATAATTGTTGCCTATATAGTTTGTAAAAAAATTATTGAACAATGCTGCTGCACAATAAAATGCAAGAATTATAAGGTTTTTTTTAGGAATTCGTACGTATAAATAGCATATATATTATGCATATTTAGCATACATATGTTGTATATTTGTAAAATATTAAAAATTAGTAAGTGTATATGATTGCATTTTTTTCCAGTTTACAAGCACACTATATAAATGTATGATGCATATTTTACATGCAAATCTTGTCTGTCTGGGTATGGTGCATATCAACTAGCGTGTATATTTAAATACAACAATTCGCATGTTTAAATAGGTAAATTAATTTGCTTATTTAACATGCATATAAAATTTGGTTGGTATAGCATTATTTAAATGCATATGTAGCCCTTCTAAATGTAATAATGGAACAGAACATCTTATATTCACTCTAAATAAAAGGGGCTAAATGGAATTTAATTATAAATGTATCATTTTTACAGATTATATTAATATTTTTTTACGATTTAATCAACAATTCCATTTATAATTATAATTCATTATGTGGCATTTGTAATTAAAATTTTAATATATTGTTGGAAATTGGTTTATAAATTGGGTTTTGATACAACTTTGATCAATTATATAAGTTGGTTCATTTATTAGTAATATGAAATAAATGAGGTAAACGTAATCTAACCGCGCATATATGAGTTTAACATTTTGAATTTCTGAAAACCAATTTCAGTTGAATGAGAAATTAATGTATAAAGTAAGTCACTTAAATGTATTTTACATATAAATATGAAATGATGGAAATGTGAAGATTCAAATCCCACATTTTTAGCTTCCTTATATAAAATTTCACCAATAGTAAGGAGCAACCATGTTAAACTTCTTATGGTGTATCCTAGTGGACCATGTGGGGCTTGACTAGTTTTGAGCTAGCTCAAGAAGGCACCATCTGAGCCCTAGCGTGCGCACTTAGTTGCATTGGACGTTTTAGAGGAGAACATAGCTTCGTCGCGATGAGACTAAAATTTTGAGAAACTGAGGACGAATATGCCACGGGCGAGCAAATGGCATTATGGGATATGTATGATTGTGTGGCTGCTTACAGGGCATGAACAAAGGGTTGTGATTGGTTGTGTTGTGATGACAGTGTGCGAGTGAGTAGACACAACTATCAAGTGTGTATATGTGCATGCTAGTGGTTGAGAAATGTGTTGATCAACCTTAGATTTTTGAGAAATCAAGGACGAATCTGCCACGTGGCGAGCATGTGGCGCTGAAGGATGTCTCTGTTCTCATGGCTGATGACACATGAGTGCAAAATCTTCAGTCGGCTTGCCTGCCCCGAGCCCATCGACCAAGTGGTGAAATTTGGATCGGGTTGGGCCAACCCGATTTTTTCTTCGACCGCGGAAAATGGAAATGCGTAGCCTAACGAAGCCAATGTATGCATTTTGCACACAAAATCTCACGGGTCGGGTTGGGCTAAAAGTCAGGCAAATCCCATACATCGAGTCGAGCTACATTTTGGTAGCTCTATTGACAGGGCGTGACCGAAGGATTGTGATTGGATGTTCGTGCTGACGAGGTGCGAGTGAGTGGACACAATTGTCCAATGTGCATGGGTGCATGCTAAGAGTTGTGAACCCTCAAAAGGGTGCGATTAGGACCAATGGATTGCGATTGTTAATCAGAGGGCATGATCGGAAGGTCAAGATCGATTCAGACCAAGGGTTACACCCAATCTGAAGAAGCACTGGGAATTCTATAAATGGGGACCCCCATAATTCATTTTCCTATTTTCGAGTGATATTCTTCCTTCTTGCATTATGTCTTCATGAGAGCTCATAAGCACCAAATGTTCGAAGTTTCTGTGATTTGTAGTGTTGCTATCACAATAAGTAAGTCGTTAAATTTTGGGAGGTGATTGTCAGATATCACAAAAACCAAGAGTGGGGCAATTTTGTTTTAAAGATAAATAGTCTAAACTCTTGTCCTAACTTTCCAAATTATACCATTACTTTGCTTGATTTTATTTAGCCATTTCGATATACACCAACCTCAACCTGTTTCTAGACATATATAATACATAATTCATCACTATCATTATTTGTAGATTTTAGGTTACTTGTTTTAGATTTGATTTGAGTGTAAAGTGATTTTCATGGGTACAATCATCTTTGAAAGTTTGGTAATTGAAGTAAGGAAAAAAGAAATTTTACCTCCCAAACTAAGCTCTTCATTACACATTACCATCCAAACTTTGAAATGTTGCACTTTGCCATCCCAACTTTGTAAAATTTTACACTTTACCTAAAAATTATTGATTTACCCCTATGGACATTAAAGGTTGTTGTAGTTTGATCTCCAAACATTAAAGATTGTTGTACTTTACTACTTAAGCTATAAATTTTATGGTATTTTCTTGATATACTCCCCAAGGTCTTGCGATCCTCGAAAATGGTATCAGAGCCTAGGTTTATTAAGAACTTTTAGTTAAATTTATTATATTTATGTAATTAACAATTGGTGAGGAGAATTTACTCCGAGTATATGGATCCGGACCGATGTCCGAGATGTACTTTACAGACACATCGTCAAATATTGACGATGTATGCACAAGAACACCTTGACCAGGTTTCATATCGGGAATACCAACATGAAGAAAAGGAGCGGCGAGAGCCGATGGGGAAACCTTAAGGCAATGCAAAATGCGGCCCGAGAATATTATAAGCGATTCTGGATGCTTACTGCACTTATATGTTCATTTGATGAACCTTCAAGAAATGGTTCATGAAAATTCCCATCGAAACAATGATTCCCGATGGAGTACCGAGTGGAACGAGATACTTCTTAGAGAAATCCGAGAAGGCGGTGCGGAATTATGGCAACCGCCATATTCATCTACCAAAAGACAAGTTCATCGGACCCCAACCGGATGGAAACGATGGTGAAATTTCGGAAGAAAACTCTTGAACTCCTTCATGATATTGACGAGTCAAGAACCTGGAGGATGTGCCAAGCTCATCCTAGGAAGGAAACGTATTGATTTTGGAACAAGACCCTATTTACACCAAAAGGAAAACCAACCGAAGTCATACGAAAAATGACGGATGAGGAGAAGCTCATTGCTCTAATCAAAGGAAAATCCATCAAAAATTAAAAAAGATGGATATTGAAAAGATGAATCTTAAAGATCTACATGACCAGCGTAATCCTTCATGGGATTAGGTATTGTAGATTTAAAGATGAACGCAGTGAGAATCGCCTTTGGTTACCTATGATCCACAAGGTAGACCAATTCCACCACCACCACCACCAGCTTAATCCTAACGTCAAGAAAGTACAGGTTCGCATCATGGAACTCGGGACGAGAGGATGCCACACGCCGGGGATTTCACGACGAGGGTGATCCACTTTCGGGATAGGAGGTCAAAATCCTCTTGCAAGGGAACTGCATAACCTACCTGGAAGGCCGAATATTTATCGACGCCTTATGGAAGATCGCACTCGACCCAATACATCCGTATGGGTTGATGTTAAATCTGACATCCTGCATTTTAAAAACAGAGGTTCTCATTGATGAATGGGCTTGACTATGAGAATTTCAAATAGAACCCTCGATCTTACAAAGGATTCATTCATTTTACTCCTTGAAATGAGTCTTGAAGGATCGGTGAAGATTGCCTGGATATGACCGATGCCGATTTAAAAGTTCGGTCACATCGGGGAATCACTTAAAGGAATTATCGATGGTATGGCAAAGCTATTTAAAATCCAATTCATCGGCACGGGTTATTTCGAGGATTAGAGGATGAAAAAGAAAGAAATATAAACAAGCCCTCTATAGCCTTGAGTTATTGGATATTTGTCATATTGATGAATATATCAAGTTGTTCACCGAATACGGTGGAAATCCAAGATTGAGGAGAAAAAGCGCCGCACAACTATTCTTTGCCAAGATTCCGAGTCCCCTGGAGAGAAATGCTTATCGGGAATACAAGTGGTGGAGTCAAGTAGAAATCGTGGGCCGAAAAATGTCTTTCCTAAAGGCCAAGTTATCCGAATGGTGCTATCAAGCGGCTCTGCACAGAATTACAAGAGATTAAGAGGAATTAACAAAGCGGTTCCTCTATGTTGTGTGGATAATGATATCCCAACATTGTGGGAGGACAACCAAGGCGGCACAAGAAGAAGAAGGAGAGAAGCCATCCATACCGCCGAGGAAGCAACAAAAAAGAAACAGTCTTCATGGAGACCTAGAAGGTTCTCGTCAAAACAAAAAGCCCGGTTATAAATCGGGACAAAGACCCGGACCAAGTAGGAGTAGAGCCTCATCATCGGGTTCTAATCAAGCAAGTACCACAGAAAATCCGGGAAGAAGAAGAACTTTCAGGGCGTGCTCACACGAGCAAATGAAAGTTTCAAAGATCAGAATTCTTTGGACATGCGGAGCAAGAGGGCATATCTCAAATGATTGCCCGGAGAATCAAAAACGAGGAGTCGACAGTTCGAGGCTACACCGTAAATCGAAGAAGGCAGCTTTATTATCAAGATTTAATACGGTGTATCAATTCGAGGATATTCCCTCGGATGAAAGCATCTATGAAGAAGAGATCTATTCGATGATGGAAGTGACTCACTGGACCTGGAGTGAAGAAATTCTTGAAAACAATCGAGGAGGATATGTCGATTCCTCTCTCATACGACGGTTTCTCATAAAACTCTTATGAGAATCATGAAGGAAGATCCAAAGCTTCAAGTCTATGATGGATTTACAATCGGAGCTATGGAAAAAGCATTGGATAAGATTGGGTTTCGTAACAGAAAACACCAAATTATTCACAGGGTAACAACCGGAGAATTAGCCATTCCGATGGAGTTTACCGGTAACCTGATCGAGATGCAGTTGGTCCCTATTAGAGAAATACAGGAGATCAAAAGCAGAGTTAAAAGAGAAGTTGCAAATACACTCTCATGGATTCACATTGGAGCCATAAGAGTCATTATTAAGGCAACATTCAAGGAAGGAATAGATTCGCCACTCAATCTTGCTATTTTTGACAAGCGAATCTCACATCTCAAGGATTCATGCCTTGGAGCGGTTACAGGAAATTTGTATGCAGGGAAATTAGCATTTAATGTCTATCCTAGAATTGCATACAATTTGGGAGATCGAGACTTCAGTAGAGTCCTAACCCTTCATCAAGATTTCAAAAGAGTCGATTTGATGAAAGAAGGAAATAGGCCTTACTCGATCACATACAAGATTTCCTATGCTCTCTCGAATACCCATCATTCCGAAGTATTCTTGAGAAAAGAATTTATTGAAGTCCCAAGAATCTTTGAGGACTTTGCCAGGGTGGTTCTACCAGAAATCATTGAATCTCCAACTATAAAGGAGATTGATATGATAATTCAAGATCAACCAGTCTTCAACAAAAGTCGAAGTCTCAGAGTTGAGCCCAGAAGGATGTCTTTCCAGCAGGACAGAATGGTGAGTAGCAGCCGTTGGGAAGAAAGGAGACCAAGTACAGTTCAACGTATCCCCGATGTTTTCAAAACAGCAGGAGAGCTGAAATGTCCAGAAGGATGGCGAGAGGTTGAAGTAATATTCGACATCACTCAAAAAGATAATATTTTTCCTTGTGATGTTCTCAGACATCTCCAACAACCTATAGTGGGAAGGTATCAAGGAAGCCTCAAGATAGGTGAAATTGAGTTGACTATCTCGGAGTAGCGAAAGATCCCGAACAATTAATACTTTGAATTGAATTTCTTGAGGAGCATAAACCTTGGGAAAGATTACAAGACGGAATGGAGTTCACAGTGGCTAATAAAAGATACGAATCGATGACCACTAGTCCATTCTCCATATACATTTCTATTGGAATGTTATATGTTGAATACAAGGCCGAGTATTTCGCCGCTTACATTGATTCAGTGCGGGAATATGTATCGCGGCGGATGTTTTTCCTAAAGAAATTGGAGAAGATTTACCAGCTATTGCATAAAGAGATTTCTCTAAAAGGATTCTTATCCTTAACAGGGGAATTAAACAAGCGAAAATAATGATCGGAGGAGCGGCGGGCGGACATGGTACAAAGTAAAGACGCCACCAATCTATTTCCATGATACAGTGCGATATTTTGCTAGAAACAATTTCCTACAAACATTCACGCGATTCACACAAGAAAACGAGACGAGAAGACTTATTTTCACAACCTTATGTGATCATAAGATTATTGTCCAGAGATCATGGAAGCATTCTACGAAAAAATGCCTATTCATTTTCGCAGCAAGCGTGGTGATGAAGCCAAACTTCGTAATCCAAAAATGGCGGATCGAAGGAAATTTGGTGAAGCTTTATTATCCTATAGACAATTTGGTTCTATCCAGAAGGATCAGAAGATATGGGATCATAACTTGTATTCATTCGAGTACAAGGAGAAGAATCGAGTCACGCCCGTGAAGCCATTGCGAGAATTATGGATGAGTCTAATGGAGAATCCACAGAGTGATGTAACCATAGAGGAACAAATATCACTCGAGGATATTAAGAAGAAGATCCAAAGGAATTACAATGAAGATCCTTTGGCTTGGTGGGATAAAAACGAGCTTAAAGCTTCCTTAAAGGTTAAACCTGGAAAGGAGTACGAGTTCGTAAGATTTAAACCAATCCTTATGAACCAGGAAGATCGTGAGGATATGCAAAAGATACTTAAGGAACATCTTGACCTTAAGTTAATTTCACCAGAGTTTCTCCATACAAAGATCCAGGATTCTTAGTCGAAACCATGGAGAAATCAAAAGAGGAAAGCGAAGACTTGTTATTAATTACAAAGGATTAATAACATTTTGGAATCGACGGATACTATATCCCAAGCAGAGAACATCCGGTTAATCGTATCAAAGGTGCCAAGATATTCTCAAAGTTCGATTGCAAGTCCGGATTTTACCAGTTAAGATGGATGAAGAAAGCAAGAAGTTCACAAATGACTTTCTACACCACAAGGACACTATATTTGGAATGTGATGCCTATGGGATTGCTAATGCACCCCGATATATCAAAGAAAGATGGATAATCTATTCAAAGATTATTTCAGCTTCATGTTCGTGTACATCGATGATATTCTTATCGCCTCAAAGAACATGAAGGAGCATCTCAAGCATTTGGAAATATTCTCGAGATGTTTGTCACAAGGAAGGATTAGTGCTTTGAAAAAAAGGCGATGATTGCAACAAGGCAGTTGAATTCCTAGGAATTGAGATCGACGAATGGAATAATCCTACAAAATCATATTGTAGAAAAGATACAGGGATTTCCGGACACATTGAAAGACAAGAAGCGACTTCCGAGTTTTCTTGAGTTGTCAATTTCTTTGGAATGTTCATAAACAATCTAGCACATTACGGGAAGGTGTTTAGCCCATTGCTTAAAAAGGATTCAAAGATTCAAATGGGAGAATGAACATCAAGAAGAATCAAGCAACTTAAGGAAGTTTGCAAAAATCTTCCGAAACTTGCAATTCCACAGGATGAAGATGAACTGTTTCTTTATATAGATGCCGTGATTATTGGTGGGCAACGGTACTTACAAAAGCTACACCAAATGGAGAAGTGCCATGCGAATCTGCGGTGGTTTATTCACACCGATGAATCGACTACGGTGGCATATCAACGAAAAGAATTCTTTGCGATCGAAAAGGCTTTTAAAAAATGGCCTTTATTTTCTACCGGCTAAAAGTTTATCTTAAAAATTGATAATTCAAGTGTTAAAGCTTTTCGAAAAACAAAATTGAATCAAAACCGAAAAAGCTAGAATACTTAGATGGCGGTGAATGCCAATATTATGATTATGATATTGTCATTATAAAATCTCATGAAAATATTCTTGCATTTTCTAACAAGAGATGGAGGAATTGAAGGTCGATTCCATCCTCACGGATCAAGACATCTTGGAGACCACCGAAATGCTACTCCGAGAATTTGATACCCTGTCATCAATGCCGATTTTGCCAGAAATTACAAAGGAATGATTGGGACAAAGTAACCGATCGTATATTGAGCATGTGTCCTGGTCTCACTCTCGCTTGAGAACGGCATTTCAAGGGCCACTCCTCCGGCCGCTAATAAGCAAACGGAGCGTTTAGAGCGCAGGCTCCCAACCTCGTAGCAGAGATTCCAAAGACCTCTAGCACAAGTCCTAAGTCGCGAAATGTTGGCCCGAGGAAAACCGATACTCCGGAGTCAAATCCCGAGTTATCACATCAACCCAAAGACGTCCGGGTAAAGGGCGAAGAGATCAATCTTAGGCCTATGATGGGCACTTCTAAGGTTGATATTAACGAGATTAAAGTTTCTTCTTCTTCGCGAATATCGTGCAAATTGGGAGAAACTAATTACCAGGCATGGGATATCTCCAAAAAAACAAAGATTGATGTTTCCGAAAATATCCAAGGGTTTGATGCTACCAAATTCCGGCCTCAAGAGGTAAAGAGGTGGTACGAGTTTGGGGCTTTGGCCTCGCCTATACTACTTCACCAGGATTCCCTGAGATCACAAAATTACCGAAGTGGATCCGAGGAAGTTGTTTACGAGTCTTTGGTCCAACAATGACAACCTAAGACGAGGGGATACATTGGAGTCGTATTTCATAAGTGCGGCAGAGCCCGTCGGAAAAGGTGGACATGAAGTCTTCCATTACATTAAAGCCAAGACCGGATGAAAGAGCCCGGAAATATCAAGGAGGCAAGTTCGGAAAAAGTACAATTGGCCGTGACCTTCATCAAGATCGATCACTACAAGAAGGGCATGGGGATTGTGGGTCTGTCTCACGAGAGATGGACAAAGTCAAGTTTCCGCTCAAGTTCTACCAGAATTCGGTGAACGGGTCATTCCCGTTGAATACCATGACAGAAAAACTACAGTTTGCGAGAAGATCCGTTCGAAAAAAAAGAAATCTTCTATGGGAAAATAAGTCTGAGGGGAGTAAAGAAACTCACGGAAATATTGTAACATGGCTCATATCGGCCATTGGGAACTTGGTCCGTCCCGAATGTCAAAACTCAGAAGGAACCGAATTTGGCAAAGGATTCTCGCCAAAAGTCGATCGGAGAAGACCGACGACGGAGAAGAAAAGTCACGAAGTATCCAAAGTTTGGGGACCACCAAAAAAAGTAGATTCCCCAACAAAGCTAGTGGAGACATGTGACTCAGGACATGTAACAACCCACTTAGAAAAAGACGAAAAGTGGGCCCATAAAAGATGCCCAAAAGTATTACAAGACAAAGGACGAGTCGTGAGGATTTGGAAGTTTACATAAAGTTAACTTTGATACTGAGATAAGATGGGGCGATCCATGTGAGAAAGGGAAAGGCCAACTAATTAATTGCCGCAGTGGAAGCAAGCAATAATTCAAGAATATGATGTAAGCGGTGATTTACTTACATTTCAACAAGGGTTGAAGTCCGAACCGAGATCCTGGACTTACATCTATTTAAACCGAGTTTGAAGGAGGTGAGGACATCGAACATTTCCTTGGTCTTCTTACAATAAACTTTCTTTGTAAAATTCTTTTTCATTGTGAGTTTTGAATTTCCAGTGTTTTTTAGTTTTAAGTTTTTTAATTTAATGTACAAGAGTGTGATAGCCTTTTTATGAGAGGCTAAAAAAAGTTTTTCTCTCCCAAAAGGAGATTACTTGATGTAATAAATTTTTCTTTAAGTTCTTAATAAAATAAAAAGGCCGTTTGTTCAACATGTGTTCATAATGTATTATTGATTAATCCCCTTTGAAGAATTACTTTTACGCCTGAGTAGAAACGAACCAAGGTCACATGGCTTGAGCGGATTCTCGAAGGAGTCGGATAACTTGCGATCATCTTCCCGAGGTGAGGTTGAACAGTGAGGAGTCGTTTGTTTGTCAAACGATCCGGGGCGATAATTTTCCGACCGTGGCGTTGCGATCCACTTAACCCTGGTTACTTTTGGTCAAAAGAGGTATGAATTTTAAGGGATTTATTAATTTTACGGAAGCATGTTGGGCACGATATGGTCGTAATGGACTATTTTCATTTTCGATCTAAAGACCCAATTTGTATACGGATATATAGTTGAAATAAGATCTGGATATAAGTATGTCTTGTTGAGTTTATAAGTTTGAACTCCGATACGATCCATCTAAAACCTCCGAATAGAGACCTGATCTAAGTAGGTGAATAACGCCACGAACAAAACAAGCTTCTGAGAAAAATCGGGTTCTTATTTCTCGAAAAATCAAAACAAATTGTTTATGGAGTTGAATGTTACATTTAATAAAGAATGCAATAAATTTATAATTATGTAGTAAATTGTTACAAATTGATGCTTAGAAGGATAACTACAACATTTATTTTAAAAGAATAAAATTTTGGGGTAAAATGGTCCATATATGGTGAAGTGTAAAAACTTTCATAGTTTAGGAGGCAAAGTGTCACAAACTAAAGATTAGATGGTGAAGTGTTAATATAAGCAAAGTTTGGAGGGTAAAAAATATTTTTCTCTTGAAGTAATACTACATAACTTAATTACAATTAATTGGATTTATAAAACAACTCAACATTTTGGCAAAACCGAGTAGGGCTGGGAATGAGTGACACGACACGATAACACGACACGATTACAAACACAATTACAGAGACAAAAAGCACGATAAAGCATGATATGATATGACACGACACAATAACACGACATGAACACGAAGTTGAAAATTAATTTAAAGTTACAACTACTGTTATATTTAAGTTCACAAAAAATAGATAACTCAAAAACATGATAGTGTGACACGAACACGACACGATAACACGATTTGGCATCCCTAAAACCGAGCCAGATTGAGGGAAACTGGTCGTCATTTGTTTTGTACTTCGGAAAGAAAAAAAGACACCTGAATCAAATAAACACGAAATTATTGAAGAAAACCCCATCAAGTATCTCAATAACACGAAATTATTGAAGGAAAACTCATCGAGAATTACAACTTCAAGTCTGGATCTCTCCGTTCTGATCGCGGAGAACCATGAACGAATCTCGTCGACACCAGGTCCTTCATTTTTCTGATTTCTTCCGAACTCAATTCGTAGCATTTTTACGAAGATTATGTTCTTTTATGGTAATTAATCACATTAATAAGTCAATTGCATGATGAATTTCGAGTTTGAATTTTTGATCAGGTGTCGCTGCGTGGGGCTAGCGCCAAGGAAATTACGAGGGATGCCCTTCTGGAGAGGGTTAATCAGGAACGGGAGCTTCGTAATTATACAAGGCGAGCCAATGCCGCCGTATTGCTCATTCAGGTTTATAAATTATAACTGACTTTGTGAATTAGAAAACCTAATTCAGTATCATTATTTGAGTATGAGAATGTTTGATATGCATTCAGAGGGTTTGGAGGCGGCATTATGAGATGAAATCGGTGGCGTTGGGGCTGCGCCAGGAGTGGGAAATAATGATGAATAATCGTGCTGGTGCTCTCAGTGTGCTGAAGATATCGAGTGAAATTTTGAGACCTTTTCTTTTCTTTATAAACTATTTATCTGTTCGTTGCGGGAAAATTGGAGCCACAGAGAGGGATTGCATGATGAGTTGCTTCAGAGTTGTTTTGGAGAATATAGCTTCAAAAGGTATGCCATTGCTTGATCAGTTTTAATGTGGACGGGACCATAATTTGGATAGCTATAAGAATTAGAACTACTTGATTAAGTGATTAGACATATATTAGCTCAAAATGGGATTACCATTAGGTTATTTTTGGCAGACCTCGATTCTTCCTTGCTGAGGATAGTGCCTGGAAGGATTTTAGTTACTTTCTTGCCTTTTGTGTTAATGATGAAGTGGAAGTGGTTCTGATGATTGATTACCTTTGACTTGCAGATGTACATCAGAACTTTTGCTCGATGGCAACTGGTAGCATTGAGGAGAGAAGGATATGGTTTCATCAATCAAAGAAGCTGATTTCTGTTTGCTTGTTTATTTTATCCGTGTTTGACTACTCACAGCAAAGGGTTCAAGATGTTGTCCTCACATCAACAGCAATGCGTTTATCAGTTCTCTTAACTGATCCAAAAGGTTGGAATTGCACTGCTGATGGTGACCGCAAGGATGCAAATACTGCAGTGAAAAATCTAGTACAGTTTATTGGGAGTGAAAGAAGCGGGTTGTATAATTGCATTAGGAAATTCATATCTAAATTGGAAGCTCCTTTTTCTTCTAAAGAGTTGAAATATTGTCAGACAGATGATAAGTTCTTGATAGTTGCCAGTGCAATAACTTTATCTTTGCGGCCATTCCACCTAACAAACATGGACATAGATGATAATGGCATGATGGACTGTGCTGTTGAGCAGTATTGCGTCTCACTACTCACGATACCTTGGTTTCCTCAACGCTTACCTGCAATACTCATACCTGCTTTGAGACACAAGTCAGTATTATCACCATGCCTCAGGATGTTACTGGTAAGAGTTGGCTAAACAAAAGAGACTTTTGCATTATCTACTCAAAATATCAAAAGCATTTCTTTTTCTTTGTCGAGGGTTTTGTTTGTTGGTCGAGTAATTACAACATTTACAGGGATTTTTCTATATTTTTTCATTGATTCTAAGTTATGTAATTCGTTCTTTAGAATATTGGTGAAATGGTTTATGTTTTGCGGAACTGTTAGCTTTCCTAGATTAAGGCACTAGGGGTCTGATCAAACCATGGCAGGTGATGGCAGATCTCAAAAGAGAAGATTTTGAAGGAAATTTCTGAGATGGATCAGTTGGAGATAATGTCCAGAAAGATGCCACACATTGGTTGGGCTCTTGCAAATACTGTGTACCTTGTGACAGGGAGTGATATGAGTGTGGATTCAGGGAAATTTGCTGAGGACTTAGACTATTCATCTTATCTTCATGTAGTTATTTTTCTGGCGGATAACCTATTGGCTTCACTTGAAAACATCAGACAGATAACAAGGAAAAATGAAGAAATCCAAGTTGGTAATGATACTTCTGCTGAATCTGCTTTTGACTTGGCTGAAACAACTTGTGGGTTCCTACAGTTATCATATATGGACCTTTTTAGGCCTGTTTATCAACAGTGGCATCTGAAGACGCTTCTAGTCTTTGCAAAAGATGCTTCTATATGTGGCACTGATAATCTTTCATCGGGCAATCAAGACTATTCACGGAAATACGGATTGCTTGGCGTAGCTTATTACTATTCCTGCATGCTTCGACTATTTTCAACTTTGAATCCTGTGCTCAAATCTTTGCCGGTCCTTAACATGCTGTCATTCACCCCTGGGTTTCTTGCCAGTTTGTGGGGAGAACTAGAAAAATCTCTCTTTCACAGAAAAAATCATATTGCCAATTCAACATCTCTCTATGCAAATACCATCTCTGGAGATAAAAGTGAAGGAGATTCTGAGAGGAGGCAAAAGAAATTTAGTAAAGACACAGGCAATAAATGGGTCAACGTGTTGCAAAAGTTCACTGGAAAGTCACCTACGGAGAATGATTGTGTAAATTCAGTTGATGGCCAATCCAACTTTAACAAAACTGAGGAACATCCTTCTGATGAGTGGGACATTATTGAGCCTCTAAGGTGGGGTCCTGAAGGCATATCAAAAGATATACATTGTCTGCTCCTTCTCTTCTGTTCCAGTTATTCGCATCTGTTGTTGGTTCTTGATGACATAGAGTTTTATGATAAACAGGTTATATTAAATTCTTTCAATTAGTTCATCTACATTGTCCTAGTGTTTTTTTAAGTTTGATCTTATATGTGGTTGTAATAATTTTACTGGCATTACATTTAAATTAATTAGGTGCCGTTCACATTGGAGCAGCAGCAGAAAATTGCATCAATGTTGAATACACTTGTATATAATTCCTTATCCCGGGGTATTAGCCCTCAGTACAGAGCTCTTGTTGATTCTGCTGTTCGATGCCTGCATTTGTTATATGAAAGGGATTGTAGGCGCCAATTTTGCCATTCTTCTTTGTGGCTTTCCCCTGGCAAAAGTAACAGGATGCCAATTGCTGTTGCTGCTAGGACTCATGAAGTTTTTTCAGCTGCAGATGGAGCACTCTCCTCAAGCATGGGTTCCGTCATTACTACTATGCCGCATGTATTCCCATTCGAAGAAAGGTAGGTATCATTATTGGTTTTATTATCTTATACTTTTATTACCATTTGTTGTCTTGAATCTGCTACTAGATGTCTTCTGTGCTGGTGCTGCTATCTGATTAATTTTCCTGGAACCTTCCATCATATAATCGTTTAACAGAAAGAAATATGAAACTTCACTGCACTTTTTTCTTTTCTAGATTCTATGAAACAAAGCCAAAACTACCAACATATGTTAATTCAATAGAAAGTTTTAAGATTTCTGATTTCAGCACATTCATAGTCTGAATGTCTGATTTCCCTTGGGAAGACGTTAAGATCAAATATATGTGGATGATTGTAAAAGCCCTTTATGAATAAGTAATTAGTTTTACCATGTTTTTTTAAATTATCATTTGGTCCTGTTTAATTAGCCAATCTACCTACATTGCTTTAAGTTTGCATGCATTGCTTCAAACTGCTGTGGATGCTGTGCCGCAAAGTTGTTATTCTTTTAATGGCTCTGGTGTTGTACTCTTAAGTCAATGTCGAAAATGTTGCTTATCTAAGTTGCTTTTGGAAAAATGAAATGTATTAGCATTAGTTACAGTTTGTTGGTCAACTATGCTGCTCCTATTTCCAGATCTGGGACTTAACAATAAGGGGACGCATTCAGGGCCGATCCTATCAATTTTTTGGCCTGAGTCGAACTTTAAAATTAGGCCCCATTTTTTCATACAAATTTAAAGACAACATTAAACAATAAAAGAAAGAATAATGTATAATATATATACATATATATATAATTATATTTCTATTATAGTTCAAATTATATGATATTCATGTTCAAAAATCCAAAAAATAAATGTGATTATTTTGTTAGCAATTTGAAGGTTATAAGGCCCAAAAGAATGTGTGCCCTTCATTCTAGAAATTAACAAGGTTATAAGCCCAATGGAATATGACCTTTAAATCACAAAATATTTAGAGAAATTCTTTTTTGCAAGCTACACTCAAGCACTTGCTATAAGTCCAATGGATATGGGCCATATGGCCACTAAATCACAAAATATTTAGAAAAACAAAAATCCTGCGAGCCGCACCCATGGAGATTCGAACAAGGGACGTTCATAAATGAAGGCGCTAATTGCTAAAACATTAACCATTAGGCTACGTTCATAGTTTGTTCAAGTGTCTCATTTGTTTCATATATGTAATTATATGAAAGATATACAAGAAATCCGGGCCCCTAAATTTTGTAATTTTTTCGGGCCCGAGTCGGTCGACTCCTCCGACTAACATAAGGAGCGGCCCTGGACGCATTGGGTTGCATGTTATTTTTTGAATATGATTTTTGGAACTAGTTTAGCAACAACTCTATGATTTTCGTTTGGTATGTAGTTTCTTTCCAAATACTTCAATTGCCATGTTGAGTAGTTTAATATTCTGGCGCCACATACTTGGACATCACCAGTGAATTTTTTATAATTTTTTGCTTTATATACATCTAAATAAACTAATTTTCCATTTTCTTTTTTATGACAAAGAATAATGTGAGATATTTTCCTGATTTGGTAGAGTAAAAATGTTCCGAGAATTTATCAGCATGGACAAAGTGTCAAGAAGATTGGCTGGTGAAGGCACTGGACCTGGTTCACGATCAATTGAGATAGTTATTCGCCGGGGTCATATTTTTGAAGATGGATTGCGACAACTGAATTCACTTGGTTCAAGGTTAAAGTCTGCCATCCATGTTTCATTTGTTAGTGAATCTGGCCTTCCAGAGGCTGGTCTTGACTATGGTGGGTTGTCCAAGGAGTTCTTGACTGACATCTCCAAAACAGCCTTTTCACCAGAGTAAGTTGTCATGCGCTCGAAGGTTTTTTACTTTCCATATTTCTTTGTTTTCTGAAATGACTGACTGATCTTCAGGTATGGGCTTTTCTCCCAGACCTCAACTTCTGACAGGCTTCTAATGCCAAATACAACTGCAAGATTTTTGGATAATGGAATCCAGATGATTGAGTTTCTGGGAAGAATTGTTGGCAAAGCTCTGTATGAAGGAATATTACTTGACTTTTATTTTTCACATGTTTTTGTGCAAAAGTTGTTGGGCCGCTATAGCTTTCTGGATGAACTCTCTACTCTTGATCCTGAGCTTTACAGGAATCTCATGTATGTGAAGGTGAATGCTCTATTAAACCATTGAATTCAGAAAAGTAAACAACTTACTTGCGTTTAGTGTATCATCACCATCATGTTTTCTTTCTTGCCAAGTGCTTTTAAGAAGAGTATCGAGCATGTCAATGCAATAAGGAGTCCTGGTCCCTATTGAACCTTTTCTCTTAGCATCAAAATCCAGCTGCATTTTCAGAGCTAACTGACCATTACGGAGAAAAAAATTGTTGTAGGCTTGTGCTCAAATACTTTAGACCATACTATCTTCATAAGCTCTGGAGTTTGACTCAAATCCTTTAGAAGGACATGGACATTTTGAAGGGTTAGAAATAGGTTTTAGTGTTTAAGAGCATTCAGGGTGGTGGTACCATTGTTATTAATGACAGGGGGAAGATGGAGGGGGAATTAATGATGAGCCTTGCATGGTGGAGACACAATTGCCATTTTGGAGAGATGAATGTTATGACGGTGGTCCATGGGAAGTTGCCTCATAGGCTGGTGACCTGTCAGAAAAGGGGGTAAATGCTGGGAAAAGGACCTTGGGTTGAGATTTATATGTAAATCCAGGACACAATTTAGGGCTCATTCCTAGTGCAGAGCAGATGATGTTTGGCAGTAAAGTCTCAATTGCCACCATTCAGTGTGACTCTGGCATGATACACATCAGATTTACATTTAATCAGTTTTCTCTTTTGAACAGTTAAAATCTCATGGTTTTCATTTGATGTCTGAGTTCCTACCTTAATATAAAGCAGTGTATTTCTGTCATAAATGAGGTTACATATGCATGTTTGAAACATTCTGATGTCAGATATGAATTGGAAATGCAGCATTATGATGGTGATGTCAGGGATCTTTCTTTGGATTTCACGGTTACTGAAGAATCACTTGGAAAACATCATGTTATTGAACTCAAACCGGGGGGCAAGGATATCTCTGTGACAAATGAGAACAAATTGCAGTATGTCCATGCTATGGCAGATTATAAACTTAACCGACAGGTATTCATGGGCATTTCCATACTTTCGCTGAAGTTTGCATGCTTGTAATAGCTGATTACCTTGTTGCCAGCACTGAATTGCAGATACTTCCTTTCTCAAATGCATTTTATCGAGGGTTGACGGACTTGATATCCCCTTCTTGGCTGAAGTTATTTAACTCAAGTGAATTTAATCAGGTATTTTCCTTCAATGAGTTATGATTTTTAGTTATTTCATGATCTTGTTTGCCATTTTTATTTTCCCCTCTATGTCTGGGCTCTTAGTGTGTTCACATCTTTGTAATTTTCTCGGAAATCTGTGAGAACTCACTACATATAATTCTGAAAAGGCTTGCAGATATTTGTGTATTTGCACAAATTATTGGATATTTATTGAAAATTCTCAGGTTGATCACACCCTATAGATTTTACAATTAATAGACTATGGTTCCTCGAATACATGGAGTCATGGACTATGGTCTTTACAGCCACTGATGAATTGCCCCACACTTTATGCTCAAGGCATTTAGGCACTTAACTAACTGATATTAACAACTAATAATGGCCCTTCGAGAAGCTTTGCATTTTATTAAGACTTTGTATTATAATTAGGATGAGCATGTGGTTATGCCTTCGACTTTTATATTGTACAAATTCTATTTCGTCCGGAGTTGCATTTCATGCTGATCTAAGTATTCTTTTGCAGTTGCTTTCAGGTGGGGATCATGACATTGATGTTGATGATTTGAGGAAAAACACACAATATACTGGGGGATACAGTGAAGGGAGTCGAACCGTTAAACTATTTTGGGAGGTACGAGCTGCACTTGAACTTTCTGGTTTCCAGCATTTCTGATTGAATCCAGGTTTCTGCTAATGGAAATGCCAGTACTTGCTGCTTAAACCATTACCAGTCTGTTTGCAAACAACTCTATTATTGCTTGGACACAAAACTTCTAAGTTTCTCCATGATTTTGTTTCTGAATGCTAGAATTTTCTTTGACTTCATTTCTGGTTCATCCAAATTTCGCTCTATGCAATTCTATGTAACAAAGCTGCCTTATGTCAGGTAGGCAGTGGGTGGAGGGTTTACACCTTAGCTAATCTTTTGTTCAACATCTATTAAGCTATACCTCTGCTCTTACTAAACATGCCACTAAATCAAAGAGAAAAAACAGAAACTTCATCATGTTCTCCAAGAGAGGTCACTTTCTCCTAGACAACCAGTATCCTAGTTAGAGCACGAAGTTACAAAAGGATACTTTTTGCACTGGACTCTTATTTCTTGGATACAGAAGAAGCCCATTGCAAAACACTCTCTCTTTTAAGCTTAGTTGCTTGGGGCTTATAAATTCCCCAAACAAAAAGAGCAAAATTGTTAGGAGCTTATAAGCGCCTTAGGTAGTATGCGAACATGAACTCATTCTTAAAGAACTAATAAATCCCTTCATTTTGTTTCCCTATGTGAATGATCAGATTACCTATGCTAATTAACTGAAAACATATTTTAGGCTTCTTAGGTAGTAAGTGAAATCGAACTTATTCTATTACAATCTAACAAGCCCCTTTAGTTTGATAATGTGAATAATCAGATTGCCCTTTCAAAATAACTGAAAACATCTTTCGATCCCTAAGAGCTTATTGACTTATTGTGAATATAACATGTAACATTCTCCAAAGGCTAGATTGTTTCTTTTTGGGTTTAGGCTCCAAACACAATCTAAAGGTTCCTTAGCTTTCTAATCAGATACACTTGATTCAGAAAGATTCCTTGTAATCAGAGAAACAAGGTATGTTTGATGCCTTTGGGATTTCAATTAACTTTTGGCAGTCGTGATGAGACAAAAGGTTGAAGAAAACATATTGAACATCCTCATCTCTCTTTGAAATTGGGTTCTAAGGATATATATAGGTTTACTGCACTATATTAGAGGACTATTGTAGGGTTACTTCGTCAATTGTATCACAAAGTTCAAACAACAATGAGCAAGAGCTGTAAGAAATTCAACAGGAGGATGATTTGTTATGCATATATTGCAGGAATACCACATCATCTCTGTAAGAGAGATCTGTATTTCACAATGAATATTCAGGTGATAATACACTCCGTTGGAGGCTGATTTGGGTTTGCTGCCATAAACGTTTTTTGCATCCACCTCTTGTTGAAATTCCTACAATTCTTGCTCCATATATGTGTGTGCTATGTAATAGAGCCATAGAGGATCTGATTTTCTAGAACCATCAACCCATAGAGAGATTTATTTATTAGTTCATACTTCATAGTTAGGTAATTTGTTTCAGCCTGGCTCATTGTGTGACTAAGAGTTCCTGTCATTGTTGAGCTTGCCCACCTGTTCAAAAACAAAATGGGCCTGCAACTGTGTGCTGGATGTATCTATTTAATTGCTTAATATTGGATGTATTGGCACTCTAAAATGTTCTTTTGTCCACATTGGTATTACTGCTGAAATTGTTCAGCCAAAGTTTTCAAGTGTTTGGTGCCTTTTTCATAGGTATTTGCAGGATTTGAGCCAAGAGAGCGCTGTATGCTTCTTAAGTTTGTAACCAGCTGTTCTCGGGCGCCTTTGCTTGGGTTCAAGCACCTTCATCCGGCTTTTACTATCCACAAGGTATTTCTCATTTGTTTAGTGTTTCTTACAAACTTATATCCAGTCAATACTGGCTTGTATTTATGGGTTTATTCAGGGCGATTGATTTTTTTTAAATTGTTCGCCTTTTAGAAATTGAGGTAATAAGAATTAGGCTTGTCTTCCGTGATCCAGTCAGATAATTTTGCTCATCCACGATCTCCTCTTTTCTCTGTTATTACTTTGATAAAATTAAGGTTTTATAGGGATAATGTTGGAATTGTTGAAAATTGTACCTATTGTGTTGCTATATATACTTCACTTTTCTTAGTTACACATTTCAGGGGATGTGAAATGAGACCTCCGGTTCTTCGTTACTTGTTAAATCATTTATGTATCCGTGTTAGTGAGTAATGAAGTTTAGTCATCTCTTTGACTTGTGGCTGTGCATACACTTATTATGTGTATGAATATAGTCACATGATTAATTTGTTTATATTTTTCATATAAAAGAATTGGCTTTTGTTCTTCAATAAGTATTAATTAGGGTTCATGCTTTAGTTTCTACCATAATAAGCATATCTTGATTAATTACAACATATTCTCTCGTCATGTATTAATATTATTAAGTTTGGCAAGTTTCCATGTGTAAGCTTGTCGATCTTTCCACATATTGACTGGTAAATTGACTTGAGACACAAATGGAAGAACAATTCCATGAAAAATGAGTACTCACAAAAGAAGAATGTAGAGCATATGACCACCCCACCTAAAATACAAAAGAAACTCGGCTCAAGATATTGAAAACGAAAAAAACAATGCTATATTGTACATAGTGTAAACTGACTCAGAAACTTGTGACAAAGTAGGTGGTCTGTGATGTTCCTCTTTGGGCTTCATTTGGAGGACAGGACGTGGATCGGCTTCCATCAGCTTCTACATGTTATAATACTTTGAAGGTATGGTTCAGCAGGCCAGACATGGTCCATTCTTACTGTTGAAGTTTTTTTTTTTTTTGGAATAATCTATAGCCATATGATTCATCACATAAAGAAGTACAACATCTATTATATTGTCATATCATTAATGGATGTTTTGTTTGATTTTGGATCCACGTAATGGGTACAGCTTCCTACATACAAACGTGCGAGCACTTTGAGAGCAAAACTTCTGTACGCCATTAATTCTAATGCGGGATTTGAACTTTCCTAGTATTTCATGATATCAAATGATAAGGTAGGTGCCTTTTATATAATGTTGACTTTATGGTATTATATTAGGGATAATAACAAAAACACCCCTAAGGTTTGGGCTAATTACAAAAAAACCCAGAGTTCGTTGAAAATTACAAAAAACTCATTGAGGTTTGATTCCGTCTTACATTTTTCCCGCTAGCCTATCCACCTTCCTTGTTTAAAAAATCTTCTACTGTGCTTTCATACGGCGAGAGTCATTGGTTCAAATCCAATAGTAGGTGAAACTGACCGAAACATTTTCGAAAATATTTCAAAAAACCCCTTGACATTTACAAGAACATCACAGTTACCCCCCTAAAATTAAGACAAAAAAAACTGAAGGGTTTTTTTGTAATTTTGAAACATCTCCGGTTTTTTTGTAATTGACCCAAACCTCAGGGGTGTTTTTGTAGTTATCCCATTATATATCATATCTGACTTTGTGTTGCTCGGTCTTCAAATATTAAGGTGTTCGACTTATTGTTAAATGAAATCGATCTTGGTTCCGCCTTGTGACACACTGGTTGCTTCCTGAATTTCATAAAGTAATGGCGGCTATTGGTGGTACAATTGTAACTCCAATTCTCTTTGCTTACTGTATAGATTCTGTCAAAGATGTCATTGTTGATGTCAATACACTGCTGAAAGAAATGTTGTAAGTATCATACTGTCTTCTTGTATAACTTTGTAAATCACATTTTACCTTGGATTTGGCTGTGTATCATTATTTATTTATCTTTTAATTGCCTTCCCTTTTTAGATGACATACTGATAGATAGAAAGAACTCAAAAATATAGAACAATCTTTAGTTTCCTCTTGTTGGAGCTAGTTTGTAGATAATTTACTGATTTTTCCATCTGGTTAAGTATTAGTGGGTTTTAATTTTTATAAAGTTCCTTAACAGTATGTAACTTAAATAACTATCTAAAGTTTCATTTGGATCGATTGATTTGAAGCTATGGATTTCAAACCCATAATAACATCTTTGTTGCTCTTGTTTGGATAAGGTCACTTTACAATGAAATTCAAATCTTTATATCATATTTTGTTATATTCTTGGAACCATTGTGGTGGATTTTGAATCCATAAAATCCATACTATTTTAAAATTACCAAAAGCCCCATTAAATGGAACCCTAATATTTCTATAAATATTAGGGGAGTTTTAAAATATTTTTTGCTTATAAAGGGAGAAAATGTAAGATAGAATCAAACCCTAAGGGATTTTTTTTTTTTTTGTAATTTCCAAAAATCTCCGGGGTTTATTGTAATTAGCCTGAACCTCAAGTTTTTTTTTTTTCTTTTCTGTAATTATCCCTATTTACAAATCTAGCGGTACGACCATAACAAGATATCAAAATATATTAATTCGAAACAAGGTAAACAGGTCAATTACACTAATGCAAGAACGCAAGTTTCGCATCACCAGATTACATATTAATTGTGCCAGCACAAGCAAGCCTGACATATCAAACTCTACAAAGCAATTTAAACCTGAATGGTAAAAAGTTCTGAGGTACATCCAAACTTAAATAAAACTATGTACACAAAAGAACCAACTCTGAAGAAGCTTCAATCCTTTCACAACATATATGAAGCTTAATGACCAAAAAAAGAACAAGAAAGTATTAAAGACAAACCAAAAACCCGTACCTCTTTTCCGTTCCGAGAGATGATGGACAAAGGAGAAATTCCACTTAAATATCTATAAGCTTGAATTGATAATCCATCAACGCATTAAAAGCTGGAATGCTTCATTACTGGTTTCCAATTCGTACTCATACCCAAGACTGTTTGCACGATCCCGAAACTCACCCATCTCACTTTGAGGCACTTGGATACCAACCAACACATTTGCACCAGTTTCTCCCTGGAGATGCAATGAAAAGGTAAATTGTGTGCATAAAATATACGGATAATTACAAAACACCCCTAAGGTTTGGGCTAATTACAAAAAAACCTAGTTCTTTAAAAATTACAAAAACCCCTTTGAGATTTGATTATGTCTTACATTTTTTCCGGTGATTTTTGAAAATATTTCAAGAAAAACCCTGACATTTACAAAAATATTACAGTTACCTCCCTTAAATTTAAGACAAAACGAAACCTGAAGTTTTTTTTTTTTTTTTTGTAATTTTGAAACATGTCTGGGTTTATTTGTAATTAACCCAAACCTCAGGGGTGTTTTTGTAATTATCCCTAAAATATAATGACAGCAAAAATGCATATGCGAGCTTTTAGATATACCTGCCCACGATAATGGAACAAACTTATATTCCAACGTGGACTCAAAGCATCCAAGAATTTCATCAATGCACCAGGCCTCTCTGGGAAAATGAAGCGGCAAAGTAGCTCATCTTTAACGTTTGATCGTCCACCCATCTGACATGGACCAATACCGAAGGAAGCACATAAATCAATTACATAATAAGTAAAGCATGTTGTAAAATGATACATGCAGACTTTTCAAGTCAACTATGGAGGATACCTTTTTTTTTTTGTTCAACCAAGAGACAAGCTGATATTACATTGAACATAATCCTATATGTTACCGTAATCATTAAATTGAAAATAAAAATGTTTTTATCATGTACATTCTAACGGTGGGACTACATAATAAAACTTAGGGATAATTACAAAAACACCCCTGAGGTTTGGGTTATTTACAAAAAAATCCAGACATGTTTCAAAAGTACAAAAAAAAACCTTCAGGTTTCGTTTAGTCTTCAATTTAAGTGGGGTAACTGTAATATTATTGCAAATGTCAGGGGTTTATTCAAATATTTTCGAATATTACAGGGAACAATGTAAGACAAAATCAAACTTCAAGGTTTTTTTTTGTAATTTTCAAAGAACTCCGGTTTTTTTTGTAATTAGCCCAAACCTTAAGGGTGTTTTTGTAATTATCCCCTAAAACTTATGTACCCAGCTCCGTCCCTGGAGAAGGACCTAAGCTTTAAAGCACTATTTTAGTAGGAAAGAAACTAGAAAAAAAAAAGATTAAAATAAACAAGATTAACTGGTTATTTCCCAATTAGAAATATGATACTGTTGTAACTCATCACATTATTAGTATAGCATGAGGCGGAACAATCGCACATGTCATATTTTGTTCAAATATAAGTAGTGCATATTTGTTCACAGCTAAACTCTTCAAATGCTTCACAAGCACAATCAAGTCTTAGAAGCCATTTTATGAAGAAAATTGAAAAGAAAAAAAAAAAAAAAAACCTTACCAGATGCCGCAAATGATCTTTGACTAAGTCATTTTCTGTGAGATTAATGGTTTGTAGTTGAGCTGATTTCATTCTCCTGACCATTGCTTCAAGTTCTAGATCTGTGTGAAGGCCCACACTGTCAAAAAAAAAACGCAAAACAATAGGTATATGAGCTATGTTGCTCTTTCATAATTGTAAAACTGCAAAATATTTTAAGGCAAATGAACACAATTACATGAAATTGTATTTCTTGCCTGTATAGTACTAAAGCTTTTTCTTTATCTGAATTATATCTGTATTTGAATTCAGTAATATTCATAGGTCCCACCTGCAACCAAACAATAGCAAGAACTTAAACTTGGAGGGCATGCACATGGACAAGGAAGAACATTGATATATTATAAAGGGATAATTACAAAAACACCCCTGAGGTTTGGGTTAATTACAAAAAAAAACCAGACATGTTTCAAAATTACAAAAAATCCCTTCAGGTTTCGTTTTGTCTTAAATTTAAGGGAGGTAACTGTAATATTTTTGTAAAAGTCAGGGTTTTTTTTGGAGTGTTTTCGAAAATCACCGGGAAAAATGTAAGCCGGAATCAAATCTCAAGTTTTTTTTTTTTGTAATTAACCCAAACCTCAGGGGTGTTTTTGTAATTAGCCCAAACCTTAGGGGTGTTTTTGTAATTATCCCTATATTTAGAAAGCTCACAAGCTCGCAGAATTGTTTAAAGCTTCCAGGCTCCTCGGGCATGTATGTTGCAAGTACAGCTTCCCGCCGTCTACCGACATCTGCAAGTTCAGTTACCAATCTCAATCTATCAAAATTCATGTTAGCTCCACTAGTCACTGCTACTACATTTGCACCCTTGAGTCCATAGTACTTGCAGTAAGCTTCAGCTCCAGCTAGGGCAAGAGCACCCGCTGGTTCTAAAATGCTCCTTTTTTCCTCAAACATGTCCTGTAGCACGGCAACTTAATGGTTAGCAGTGATTTGTCAAACTTCAAGGCCACAGTATATACAAAGCATTGGCCATAAATAAATAGGAGTAGGACTATGAACCAGCCCGACGAAACATCAAAAGAATGGAGGTTTCTCAGTTTTAAAGTCATCGGTCATACACAAAAAGTGAAGGAAATAAGCCGAGTCAAATTTTAAAACGAGATCTAAGTTTTTTGGTCTAATTAGCAATTCCAAAAGGATCAGTGGAAGGTATAAAAGTGATTATACCAAATTAGTAGCTTATTTATCACTTCTGCATCATTACTGATCCGTTGGATGTGTCACCAACAAAAACCTTGCCATAATTTTCTTTTTCAAGAACCGATTCATTTCTCACAGCTCAATTTTGGGATTTATCACCTTGTGACCTAAAAGGAAGGATACGCTGGAGATGTCCAAAAGAGAGCACACTCTTGAAATAATCTAATATAATCTAACGGGACACCAATTAGAATTGATCCACAAATTTGATGGATTTCAAGACAACATCCTTCATATTCAAAAGTGTGGGTTGCTAAAACAGATGCAAGTTCTTCCGCAACTTAAAATGAATCTGAAGGTAAATTTATGATCTGGCAATAGCAAGTGCAAGTGTGTCACTACAGGCAAAGAGAAAAAACCATGTCAATGCCAGTAAACATAAGCAGCCAAAAGATCTCTTCTCACACTGAAATGACACTCAAACCAGCTGACAGAGAGACTAGTGATACACACGTTATTCGTAATGAAATTAGAAAAAAACAGAAATTGGATCAAGTTCAAGACTGACACCAGAAACCCAAAATTTGAACATGTATAAGAGAGTTTAGTATCCAAAGGACATCAACCAATACATCTCGGCTTAAGGGACATCAGAGAAGAAGATAGAAAATAATGTCTATGACCCAATATGTCATGAACTTTGTCCTATCAAATAAAAAATAACTTAAACCTAAACATATCACACAGATTATTCCGGAAAATAATACTTAACTTAACCGTCGCAAGTTGCAAGAAGGCATTAGAAGAAAGAAAGACGAGGGAAAAAAAAACTATTTCAAGAAGCAACTAACCTTTATTGATGCGCAAATAGCATCACGGCCGACAAAAACAACGCCATCTATCAGTTCCCTGCAAAGACGGAAAGGCTCCTCCCCAACCACTTTGACTGCTACTCCATCAGCAAAACCTCCCACTTGGTCCAGCATAACTCGCTGGTCATGGTGCAGTGAGAGTGCCATTGCATTCGCATCGAATGGTTCGACTCCAATAATTTTCACATCTGGAGAAACCCTTTTCACATAGGCAGCAATACCAGCTATAAGCCCACCGCCACCAACAGGCACAAATATTGCTTCTATTGGGCCTTTAATCTGTTTCACAATCTCCATTCCAACCGTTCCCTGCCCTATTATTACATCAGGGTGATCAAAAGGAGGAATAAATGTGCGGCCCTCCTCTTCTGCTCTCTTTTTGGCATAAGCTTGGGCTTCATCGTACGAGTCCCCTATCAGTACAACAGTGGCCCCCAGTCTTTCAACCGATCTCCACTACCAGTATCAAGCAAAAGAGCTTCAGAAATCGTGATAATGCCAACTATGGTAAAATTAAGAAAAACATAAACATACGAACAAACAAGAAATAACCTTGATCTCCGGTGTAGTAACAGGCATAGCGATCACAGCATTGCACCCCAATCTCTGTGCTGATAATGCCACACCTTGAGCATGATTTCCTGCTGATGAACAAATTACTCCTCTTTCCAGTTGTTCCTTTGGAAGTTTTGCCATCATATTATAAGCGCCTCGAAGCTTGAATGAGAAAACCTGCAAAAGAGATTGTTACTTGTTATGTAAAAAATTGTACTTTTACTCAATCAGTCACAGAGAGCTCCATCTTCAAAAATCAATGCCAGGATATTAGATATGCTATCCATTTCTCTTAAAAACTTAATTGTGCTTGAGATCTCAGACTTCCTCGAAATCAAAAAAATGTTTAAAATGATCAATCAAGCTTGCATCTTCGGGACCGGAGCTGGTTGCAACAATTTACAGAAAAATAGTAGTGGATAAAATAAACACAACTATAAATAAAGAAGTGATTGCTTTCCACACCCAATGACAAAACCTTTAAAGATCTCCATATATTTGATAAACCATTCCAGATTCAGCTGAAGAGAAACGAAACAATAACCCAAACATCCCCAACGAATTCCATACAATTCCGAAACCAAAAATCCAAGCAATTCACATAATTAACCACAATAACATAAATGCATGCATAAATCACCTACGTCAAGACATACATAAGCGGACAAATGAAATACATACAGGCTGAAGATCCTCTCTCTTGAGCCACACATTGACCCCCCACCTCTGCGAGAGCTTCGTCGCTAGCTGCAACGGCGACTCATAAGCCACATCATACACCTTCGACGCCAGAATATTCGTCAAATACTCCATCGCGTTCAGCGTACCATTGGTAACAGCACCTTTACCTCGATTCTCATTAGGCAACAAATACCCGCTCTCGCACTGGAGCGAACTTGGAGAAACTCTCAATAGAGGCACCGAAGCCTCCGCCGCCTCCGGCGGCGCCGCAGTCAATGGCAGAACCCTAGGAATCTTTCCGGCCGACGGTAAACTCTCCGCCCCCTGCTTCGACACCGCGGCACAGATAAACGGCTTTACCGTGGAGCACTTAACGGCGTTGGAGGATGTTTTGACGACGTCGTTGGTAGAGAATTTGGTGTGAAGAAGGGGCGATTGCGCAGGGGCAAAACGGAGAACTTCCATTATGTGATTCTATAGATACCGAATTTGTATGTCGATGTTTTTGCCCGGCGGAGAGAGGAGAAATGGGAGATCGTGGTGGAGGAGGAGTGACGGCGGCCGGCCCAATTTATAGGAAAGTATTCTGTGTGGCGGCTCTACGGGTTAACAGTGGGGACGATGACAATCTTTATTATGGCCCACCAGAGGTGAAAAAGAATACTCCAAATTTTATTTAATAATTAACGTTGAACTTAATTTTTTATTATAAATTGAATTACCGGAAAAATTAATTAAATTATACATGCAATAAAACATATAATCGAAAATCATATGTTTTTTTACAGCAATCAATAATATGTATAGTGAATTATATTCCGGTTGCTTTCAAACAAAAAAAAGGAATGTTAGTGTATTGATATTTGTAGATTTTATCATGTGTAGAGAAAAAAAGAAAAAGCACTCAGACTGCTTGCCTAGTAACACGGATTTTAATTACTTAGGCACATATGAATCCCGACAATATTACTTATAATTGTGGCTAGGGTTAGTATGAGGTTAGTCACTGAGGGTGATGGTCTAGAGCCCTAAATTTGAGGGGCCAAATTTTACATTAAGTGTTTTTTATATAAGTACACATATTTTATTAAGTTACTTTTATAGGGACCAAAAAAATATCAAAGTGTTACAGTGTGTGTATAATCGTACATAAAATATATGTTTATTTTCAAGTTTTTATTAAATCATACCCAAAGTGCACACACATATAAAATAGAGATAGATACACTTATCCATCCGAACTATGCTAATTTTTACATTTTACTCTCCAAACTTTAATTCGTGACACTTTGCCCCCTGAACTATGAAAATCGTTACACTTTACCATATATAGACAATTTTGCCCCTAGGTTTTATTCTTTTAAAACAATAGTTCAAGTTATCCCTTTAAACTCTATTTTGTGGCAATCTACTACATAATAATAAATTTATTGCATTAATCATTAAACATGAAAATTTTACTCCATAAACAATTTGTTTTCGGATTTTTCGAGAAATAAGAACCCGATTTTTCTCAGAACTTGTTTTGTTCGTGGCATTGTTACACCTACTTAGATCCGTCTATTAAGAGGTTTTAGATGGATCATGTCGGGTTTCCAAATTTATAAACTCAACAAGACATACTTATATCCAGGATCTTATTTCAACTATTTATCCGTATACAAATTGGGTCTTTAGACCGAAAAATGAAAATAGTCCATTACGACCATATCGGCCAACATGTTTCCGTAAAATTAATAAATCCCTTAAAATTCATACCTCTTTTGACCAAAGCAGAATCCGGGTTAAGTGGTTCGCAACGCCACCAATCGGAAAATTACGCCCCGGATCGTTTGACAAACGGCTCACTGCTCAACCTCACCCTCGGGGAAGATGATCTGCAAGTTATTCGACTCCTTGAAACCGCTCGCCACGATCTTGGTTCGTTTCCTACCCAAGGCGTAAAGTAATTCTTCAAAGGGGATTGATCAATAATACATTATGAACACATGTTGAACAAACAACCTTTATTTTATTAAGAACTTAAAGAAAAATTTATTACATCATTAATCTCCTTTTGGGAGGAGAAAACTTGTTTAGCCTCTCATAAAGGCTATCACACTCTTGTACATAAAATTAAAAAACTAAAAATGAAAACTGAAAACACTCTGGAAATTCTAAACTCACAACATAAAGAATTTTACAAAGAAAGTTTATTATAAGAAGACTAAGGGAAAATGTTCGATGTCCTCAGCCTCCTTCAAACTCTGGTTTAAATAGATGTAAGTCCGGATTTCAATTTCGGACTTCAACCTTTGTTGAAATGTAAGACGTCACTGCTTACATCATACTCTTGAATTATTGCTTGCTTCCACTTGCAGCAATTAGTTGGCCTTTCTCTTTCTTCACATGGACTGGTCCCATCTTGTCTGGTATCCGAAGTTCTTTATGTAAACTTCCAAATCCTGCTGACTCGTCCTTTGTCTTGTAATACTTTGGACGGCATCTTTTATGGACCCACTTTTCGTCTTTTTTCTAAGTGGGTTGTTACCTGTCTGGAGTCACATGTCTCCACTAGCTTTGTTGGGGAATCTACTTTTTGGTGGTCCCCAAACTTTGGATACTTACGTGACTTTTCTTCTCCGTCGTCTTCTCCGATCGACTTTTGGCCGGAATCATTTGCCAAATTCCGGTTCCTTCGGTTTTGACATTCGGACAGACCCAAGTTCCCAATGGCCGATATGAGCCATGTTACAATATTTCCTATGAGTTTCTTTACTCCCCGTGCACTTATTTTCCCATAGAAGATTTCTTTTCTTTTCGAATGGATCTTCTCGCAAACCTTGTAGTTTTTCCCGTCATGGTATTCAACAGAATGACCCGTTCACCGACCGGTAGAACTTGAACGGAAACTTGACTTTGTCCATCTCTCGTGAGACACACCCACAATCCCCATGCCCTTGTTGTTGTGATCCGATCTTGATGAAGGTCACGGCCAATTACTTCTTCCGAACTTGCCTCCTTGATATTTTCAAAGGCTCTTTCATCCGTCTTGGCTTTAATGTAATGGAAGGCTTCATGTCCACCTTTTCCGAAACGGGCTCTGTCATTTGCACTTATGAAATACGGCTCAATGTATCCCCTCGTCTTAGGTTGTCATTGTTGGACTAGCACTGTGAAATGACCCGGATCCACTTCGGTAATTTTGTGATCTCCGGAATCCTGGTGAAGTAGTATAGATCGAGGCCAAAGCCCCAAACTCGTACCACCTCTTTACTTCTTGAGGGCCGGAATTTGGTAGCATCGAACCCTTGGATATTTTCGAAATATCAATCTTTGTTTTTCCGGAGATATCCCATGCTCGATAATTAGTTTCTCCCATTTGCCTGGTATTCCCGCCAAGAAGAAAAACTTTAATCTCGTTAGTATCAACCTTAGAAGTGCCCATCATAGGCCCAAGATTGATCTCTTCGCCCTTTACCCCGGACGTCTTTGGGTTGATGTGATAACTCGGGATTTGACTCAGTATCGCTTTTCCTTGGGCCAACATTTCCGCGACTTAGGACTTGTGCTTTAGAGGTATTGGAATCCTCTGCTACGAGGTTGGGAAGCCCTCGCGCTCTAAACGCTCCGTTTGCTTATTAGCGGCCCGGAGGAGTGGCCTTGAAATGCCGTTCTCAATCGAGAGTGAGACCGGACACATGCTCGTATACGATCGGTTACTTTGTCCCGATCATTCCTTTGTAATTTCCCTAAAATCGGCATTAATGACCAGGGTATCAAATTCTGGAGTAGCATTTCCACCTGGTCTCCAAGATGTCTTGATGCAGTGAGGATGGAATCAGCTTTAATTCCCTTCATCTCTTGTTAGAAAATCTGCAAGAATATTTTCATGAGATTTTATATTTTCATGCAAAAATATTGGCATTCAGCCTGTCATCTAAGTATTCTAGCTTTTTCTGGTTTTGATTCAATTTTGTTTTTCAGAAAAGCTTTAACACTTGAATTATCAATTTTTAAGATAAACTTTTTAGCCAGTAAAAATAAAGGCCATTTTTTAAAAGCCTTTCTGACTGCAAAGAATTCTTTCTCGTTGATATGCCACCGAGTCGATTCACTGAGTGTGAATAAACCACTGCAGTATTTGCATGGCACTTCTCCATTTGGTGTAGCTTTTGTAAGTACCGCTGCCCACCAATAATCACTGGCATTTGTATAAAGAACCAGTTCATCTTCATCCTGTGGAATTTCAAGTTTCGGAAGATTTTTGCAAACTTTCTTAAGTTGCTTGATTCCTTCTTGATGTTCATTCTCCCATTTGAATACTGCATCCTTTTTAAGCAATGGGCTAAACACCTTCATGTAATGTGCTAGATTGTTTATGAACATTCCAGCAAAATTGACAGCTCCAAGAAAACTCTGAAGCTACTTCTTGTCTTTCAATGTATTTGGAAATCCCTGTATCTTTTCTACAATATGACTTTGTAGGATTATTCCAGATTCGTCGATCTCATGTCCTAGGAATTCAATCTGTCTTGTTGCAATCATTGCCTTCTTTTCTGAAAGCACTAATCCTTCCTTGTGACAAACATCTCGAGAATATTTCCAAATGCTTTAGATGCTCCTTCACGTTCTTTGAGGCGATAAGAATATCATCGATGTACACGAACATGAAACTGAAATAATCTTTGAATAGATTATCCATCTTTCTTTGATATATCTGAGGTGCATTAGCCAATCCCATAGGTATCACATTCCAAATATAGTGTCCTTGTGGTGTAGAGAAAGTCAGAACTTTTTGCTTTCTTCATCCATATTAATCTGGTAAAATCCAGGACTTGCAATCGAACTTTGAGAATATCTTAGCACCTTTGATACTGATTAACTGGATGTTTTCTCGCTTGGATATAGTATCCGTCGAACTCCAAAATGTTATTAATCCTTTTGTAATTAATAACAAGTCTTGCTTTCTCTTTTAATTTCTCCATGGTTTTACGACTAAGAATCTCGGATCATTGTATGGAAAAACTCCTGGTGAAATTAACTTAAGGTCAAGATGTTCCTTAAGTATCTTTTGCATATCCTCACGATCTTCCCGGTTCATAAGTATTGGTTTGAATCTTACGAACTCGTACTCCTTTCCAGGTTTAACCTTTAAGGAAGCTTTAAGCTCGTTCTTATCCCACCAAGCCAAAGGATCTTCATTGTAATTCCTTTGGATCTTCTTCTTGATATCCTCGAGTGATATTTGTTCCTCTATGGTTACATCACTCTTGTGGATTCTCCATTAGACTCATCCATAATTCTGCGCAATGGCTTCCGGAGTGACTCGTTCTTCTCCTTATACTCTGAATGAATACAAGTTATTATCTCATATCTTATGATCCTTCTGGATGGAACCAAATTGTCTATAGGATAATAAAGCTTCACCAAATTTCCTTCGATCCACCATTTTTGGATTGCGAAGTTTGGCTTCATCACCACGCTTTGCCGCGAAAATTAATAGGCATTTTTCGTAAAAATGCTTCCCGCAGATCTCTGGACAATAATCTTATGATCACATAAGGTTGTGAAAATAAGTCTTCTCATCTTGTTCTCTTGTGTGAATCGTTTGAATGTTTGTAGGAAATTGTTTCCTAGCAAAATATCTGCACCTGATCATGGAAATAGATTGGTGGCATCTTTACTTTGTACCATGGGGTACTGCCCGCGCATCCGATCATTATTTACGCTTGTTTAATTCCCAAGGATAAAAATCCTTTTAGAGAAATCTCTTCCTGCAATAGCTGGTAAATCTTCTCCAATTTCTTTAGGAAAAATATCTGGCTTTGCAGCACATATTCCGGCACATGAATCAATATAGGCGGCGAAATACTCGGCCTTGTATTTAGCATATAACATTCCAATAGAAATGTATATGGAGAATGGACTAGTGGTCATCGATTCTCAGATCTTTTATTAGCCACTGTGAACTCCATTCCATCTTGTAATCTTTCCCAAGGTTTATGCTCCTCAAGAAATTCAATTCCCAAAGTATTAATTGTTCAGGATCTTTCCCGCAACTCCCGTGATAGTAAGCTCAATTTCTCCTATCTTCAGGCTTCCTTTATACCTTCCAACGATTGGTTGTTGGAGATAATATAGAACATCACAAGGAAAAATGTTATCCTTTTGAGTGATGTCGAATATTACTTCAACCTCTCGCCATCTTCTTCGACATTTCAGCTCTCTCTGCTTTGTTTTAAAAACATCGGGGATGCGCTTGAATCGTATTTGGTCTCCTTTCTTCCCAACGGCCGCTACTCACCATTCTCGTCTTCTGAAAGACATCCTTCTGTGCTCAACTCGAGACTTCGACTTTTGTTGAAGACTGGTTGATCTTGAATTATCATATCAATCTCCTTAATAGTTGGAGATTCAATGATTTCTCGTAACACCACCCTGGCAAAGTCCTCAAAGATTCTTGGGACTTCAATAAATTCCTTTCTCAAGAATACTTGGAATGATGGGTATTCGAGAGAGCATAGAAATCTTGTATGTGATCGAGTAAGGCTGTTTCCTTCTTTCATCAAATCGACTCTTTTGAAATCTTGATGAAGGGTTAGGACTCTACTAAAGTCTCGATCTCCCAAATTGTATGCAATTCTAGGATAGACATTAAATGCCAATTTCCTTGCATACAAAATTCCTGTAACCGCTCCAAGGCATGAATCCTTGAGATGCGAGATTCGCTTGTCAAAGATAGCAAGATTGAGAGGCGAATCTATTCCTTCTTTGAATGTTGCTTTAATAATTACTCTTATGGCTCCGATATGAATCCATGAGAGTGTGTTTGCAACTTCTCTTTTAACTTTGCTTTTGATCTCTTGTATTTCTCTAATAGGGACCAACTGCATCTCGATCAGGTTACCGATAAACTCCATCGGAATAGCAAATTCTCCGGTTGTTACCCTGTGGATAATTTGGTGTTTTCTGTTATGAAACCCAATTTTATCCAATGTTTTTTCCATAGCTCCGATCGTAAATCCATCATAGACTTGAAGCTTTGGATCTTCCTGTTTGATACATGTTTTTATCTTAATTTTGATGATTTTATTTTGTCACCAAAACAATGTTTTTAAAGGCTGTCCAAATACTCCTAAATGATTTAAAATGGTTTTAATATTTTCCGGAGTATTTCCTCAAGTTTATTTTTGATAATAATGGACAACACTTTTAATGATTTTATGTCAATGGATTTTTACTCCTACAACAAGGTTCCTAAATGTTGTCTAAATACTCTCGATCGGTTTAAAATGTTTTTACTAAATTTTCGGAGTATTTCTTGAGTTTTATTTTCGACAAAAATTGGACAACATTTAAATCGTGGTCGACCAAATGGTCGCTCTTTAGGGCAACCCGTACTGAAGATGTTTTTAGAAACAAAAATGAGACGGAAGTATAAATAGGCGGTCGGCCGGCGGCCGCTGGCATCGCATCGACCGGTCGGTCGGACCCGGCGCCCGGTCGACATTTGTACACTGCAAGTTTTCATTTTGAAACAGAACAAAACCTCTTCGTTTTTTTGATGAGGGGGACCGGTTGAGACAGGGGTCGACCGGTCGAAGCCTACGTCGACCGGTCGCCCTGTTGTAATTTTCAAAGTGTTCTTATTTCTCTTATTTACGTGCGGCCGTCGCATCTATTGACAAAGAAAAAATATGACCGTTTGACAATGAGACACATTTCCTTAAATTGTGGAATTGATTTCTAACAGCTATATTCTTGATTTTAATTGTATTTTTCTGTAGATTTTCAATCCCCAAGAGGAGCCTATACTTGATCAATCATCTCCTATAAATAGAGGAAGTTTTGGAGCAACCAATACAACAATTGAGATACAACACAACAAGATACACTTCAAGCAAATACTTGGTCTTTCATTGTTATTATTCTTGTTGTAAATTTGCCTAGCTTATCACTTTCACATCCTTGAGGTCTAGGCTATTCTTGATTACACTTGCACTCAATTGTATTATTCATTATCGAGTTGTAATCTTGAATTTTTGGGTTATCATTCAACACAAGATATCCTTGTGAGTGTTCTTGTGGTAAGAACACATTTGGGTGATCTAGGTGTTAGGTGTGAGAAGATTGTGGTAATCTTCTTGTTGAGGTGTTGAAGAATTTGGTATTCTTCAAGGTTGAAGATTGTGGTAATCTTCACAAGGTGCCATTGGAGATTGTGGTAATCTTCAAGAAGAGATTGTGGTAATCTCAAAGGTGGTGTTGAAGAAGAGTGTGGTGCTCTTCAAGGTGTTGTTGTAAGTTGGTGTTGTATTAATTTGTGGTAAATTAATAAAATCTTTTTCTTTTTTGAAATCCATCCCTGATATCTTGGGGGTGGTAGAGGATTAGGCCCTAGGTAGGTTGAACCTCTATAAATCGACGTGTGTTGTTTACATTCCACACCTTTATTATTGTCTTTGAGCATTCGGTTCGAAAAAGAGGGCAAAATCGAAAAGATGGGGATAATCTATTCACCCCCCCTCTAGATTATCGTAGCCGCTTGGACTTACATGTGGTATCAAAGCCAAACTCTTTGGCAAGCTCGTTTCACATCGCGAGTGAAGAGAAACGACGATCGTCGGCTACTCTGAGCGAAGCTCATCTTTCCTAAGCACCTCCACCACCAAGCCACCTCGGTTTGATTCCAAAAATTTTATATTTTGGAAAGAAAGAATGGAATGTTATTTACAAGGTTGCGGGTTTAATATTTGGAACACCGTCATAAATGGAGAATCCATTCCGATGAAAGATACACTACACACCTCCAAAGGCTTCAAAGAGCTCAACGATGAAGAGAAGAAAATCATATCCTTAAATGGTAAAGCTCTTAATATTTTACTTTGTTCACTTACCACTTTGGAATTTGATCATGTTGTAGGTATTCGATCGGCACATGAAGTATGGCAAAAATTAGAAGCCATCTATGAAGTATATACCAATGAAAGGAGCAACTCAAAAGCATCTACTTCACAAATGGATACAACATCAAATCCAACAACATGGGATAAGCTTTCTACAACCTCCCATGATGAACAAGTTGAACAATGCCTCATGGGCATCAAAGAAGAAAACGAGGTAAGTTCTAAACCCTCTACTTCTTATGGAAATGAATTGTAAAATGAATATAGTGATTTGCAAAATGATTATAATGAGCTACAAGATGAATTCCAAAACTTACTTGTTAAATACAAAAATTTGAAAAATGAATTCATTGTTTTGAAAAATGATAAGGATAGTTTATTTACTTCCTATGAATCATTATCATGTGCTCACACCACCACTCTTGATAAGGTTAGAAACCTTGAGAAAGAAAATAGTACTCTTGTTGAGGATATAAATTGCTTAAAAAATGATTTATCTAAATCCAACTTGAGTACCGATAAGATGACCGATATTGTTGATTGTTGTGATAAATCGAAACTAGAACTTGATCATAAGCCTAAGGGTGTCAATCACATGAAAACGAATCAAGTCTCTAAGCACAATGGTCATTATGCTCCTAGAATTATTACATGCTTTTATTGCGGTAAAAAGGGTCATACGGTAAATACTTGTCGAGCTAGAAATAGCTCTAATCATTATTGGAGACTTAAAAGTCTCAAAGCTAATCCTAAAGGACCCAAACACTTGAGGGTACCACAAAATAATGTTTTATTGGGTACCCGGCGGAATAATGATCAAAGAAAATTCATACCGCCAAGAGGGCATCAAATGACTGTTTCATTTGATCAAAGAAGGAGAAACTATTTTCGACAAAGCAAATTTCCAAGAAGAGGATATACTCAAAAATGGGAAGAACACAATCCTTGGAAATGGCTAAGACATCATCAACAAGATGATTTTCAAAGAGGAAGAGACCATCAATAATGGGAAGGTAGCAAATCTTGGAAATGGAGTAATCAAAAAAGTCATCATCAACAAAATGACTTCTCAAGGGGAATATATCATCAACAATGGGAACGTCACAACCCATGGAAATGGCGTAATTGGTAACCCGTATCTCCCCATTCGAATATGCATTTTATTTGTCTATTATGCATGTTTTTATTTGTGCCTTATTTGCAAAATGAGTTTTCATATATTTATTTTAAAATTAAGGTCTTCAATATATATTTGTGGTTTTAAAATATTTTGAAAAGAAGACCTTATATGATGTTTTTAAAAAAAAAAAAAAACTCTTGTGCATTTTTAGACTCAAGTGGTTTATCATATCTTATGGATTTTTATGGCATGAGCTTACTTGTGATATCTATTAGCCTACACTTTTATCATAATGATTTGTTCTAGATTTATTTTAAGAATTGTGTAGGATTTACATTTTTCACAAATGACCATCTACGTCATTATTTGTCAAGAAAGGCATAAATTATCGAGGTACGTTTACTTGTGTTATTCTTACTCTTATAGAACTCGATATATGTATTGCCATATGCCTATGTGCTTGTTTTTCATAGTATTTTATACAAGTGCCATTAAGAGGATTTTTAGATTTTTTGAAAGGCACTATTTGATATTTGATTGCACATATTTGCTTTGTCAACTCTTGTTCAAATACTTCTTTTAAATAAGGTCTCAACTATATGCTATCGGATTTTCTAATTTCAAAAGAGACCTTTTATAGCTTTTGTTCACTTGGTTTTATACCATTGATTTGGGCTTCCAAGACTTGAGTTTTGTGTTGTTTTTGAGTATTTTGAGTCATTTGAGTAGCCAAGCAATGTTGAGAGCCAATTATATTGAGTTTATAGTCATAGTAATGAATCGTGTATCAAAAGAAGTACAAACGAGCAAACAAAGAGAGATTGATTTGAAGAAACGTCCAAACGCGTCTGAAATTTCCATCACTGGCAGCGTTTCGTATTTTGGCCATAACTCTCTCTACAAAATTGATATTGAGATGATTCAAGTGGCTATGGAAAGCTAAGAGATAGAGCTACAACTTTGAAGAAGGGCTCAAAAGCAAATTCGGACATTTGGTGGGCGAAAAAACCAGGCGGGCGCTGCAGCGCTCGTCCACCGGCGCTGCAGCGCCCGAAACAGGGCAAACGAATTGCAGGGGACGGATGGGGCGCTGCAGCGCCCAACGCCCGGCGCTGCAGCGCCCGGGCGACTATGTGCACTTAATTTCTGGGCGCCGCAGCGCCCATGCCCGGGCGCCGCAGCGCCCGGGGCGGATTTTCCTATGCTAAGCCTACCTTTTTCTTGGATCTTTGTGGGGTTATAAATAGATACATGGGAGGCTTGATCTAGGGTATGAAGGAAAGGCTGGGAATACACCCAAGAACACAAGAAACACATCAATTTCATCAAGGAAGAATCAAGGGAAGAATCGGGTCGAATCGGAGCTTGAGGATTGAAGATTAATCGAGAGATTATCCATTTCCCTAAGTTTTCTCATTCTTTGTGCTTTAATCTTTCATTTTAGCTTCTTATGAAGATGAACAATTTGTCTATGAGTTGTTTATTTATAATGGGTAGCTAAACTTCTTGTGATTTCCGGGTTTTGGAAGTAGATTAATTGAACTCTTGTTAATTGTTTTAATCTTAATTGAAGTTATTGTCTTGAAGCTATTTTGAGTACTTTGTTCTTATTCTTGTTTTATCATTTGGCCAATGATTTAGCATGTTTGATATATTAATTCATAATTCGAGAGATGAGTTTCAATATTAGATCTTGAGTACTTGACATGAATATTTGCATAATCGAGAGGTTTGTGAATATTTGTGAGGATATTTGATCTTTTGTGCATTTGGGAGTTGTGTATCTTATGTTGAGTAGAGATACTAGCATGGATATTTCAATCTACACTTTATATACATCTCAAGAGGGAGGATAAAATACCGTTGTGATCGTCTTATAGGTGTATTGATAATAACTTTGGCTTTGATTAAATCGTAAAACAAGAGGAATATTAATTGAAACCATAACCCGGGAATCCATTTCATTTCCCTTGGTAATTCCACTATTATTTTCATCTTGTGTTTTTGTGGTTATTCTTATCTTTTCTTCCACAACAATCATTCAATTTCGATCGTCTAAATAAAAATAAGGCTATCTTAGTTCAATACTTAGCGCATTAATTTATTAGTCTCCGTGGATACGACCTTGCTTACCCTATTCTATAAACTACACCGTACACTTGCGGCGAAGCTAAAAATAAGGCGAACAACTTTCTTAAGCTTATTTGAACTTGCATGATTTATTAGACTCTTGATGATATTCTAAATGCATAGTATGTGTTTCTTGCTTCATGGTCTATATAGTGTCTATTTCTACTATACTCTTATGCAAGATATTTTGTGATTGATGATTGAGGCATATTTTTACACTTGGGCTATTTTTTCTTTCTTATATAAGCGATACCGGTAATGAGTTTGTTTAGTTGTGTAGATGAGAAACGAAGTACTCCAAATATTGTTACCTCAAAATATTTGGATGTAAATGTTCTATTATGAACACCTTAGATCAATTGGATGCCCTATGATGATAGTAATGAAGAAGATAAAAAGGGTATTCCGTAACAAACTCGATGACCAAGGCAACATTAGTCGAACTAAGGCGAGGTTAGTAGCTCGAAGGTATTTTCAAGAAGAAGGTAATTGATTTTGATGTAATATTTGCACTCATAGCACATTTAGTAGCTATTTGCATTTTTACTTGCCCATTCCTGTTTTAAGAAAATTTCAAGCTTTACCAAATGGATATTAAATCCAATTTTCTTAATGGTTTTATTCAAGAAGAAGTCTATGTAAAACAACCTCCGGGGTTTAAATTTTTCTAGGCCAAATGATCTTTATAAAAGACCTTGTATGGTTTCAAACAAGTACCCCATGTATGGTATGATAGACTTAGCTATTTTTGCTAAATGTTTTTACAAAAGGTAAAGTTGATACTACTCTCCTTGTTTTTTGAAAAATGGCAAGATTGTTTGCTTGTGCATATTTATGAGAATATTTTTGGTGCTACTAATGAATATTTTGTGCAAGAGATTCTCCTAAGTAGATGTAGGTGAACTTGAGATGAACATGGTATCACATGATAGCGGAGATCAAATTTCATCATTGGACTTCAAGTTAAGTAGATGGTTATATTTCAAAAGAACTCTTGAAGAAGTTAGGCATTGAAGAAGGAAGAATCATCTCAAACTCTATGGCTACCAATGAAGAAATTGACAAAGGTTGAGAAAGGCATATCGGTTGACAAACAAATTCGAGGTATGTTTTCTTATATTATTCCTATAGACCCGACATTCCATATGCCTTATGTCTATATGCTCGACTTCAAAAACTATCCCAACGAATCTCATTAAAGTATCGTTAAAAGAAATTTTCAAATATTTGTAAGGCACTTCTTCTTATGACTTGTTTATCCAAAGCTTTAAAACGTTCTTATTTTTTGGGATAACAAGTCCGGTGAAAATTATTCAAAATATAGTTCGTCATAATCGAACTAAACATATTGAGATTCGAAAAACTTTCTAAGGGATTGCGTTTTTAACAAAAACTTGAGATGTGTTTAATTCCGTCTCAAGGATAACTCGCGGATTTTTTTTTAACCGCCGAGTATTTTACCTCATTTCGAGCTTGATTATAACATAATGTATATTGAATGAGGTATTCGTTTGCATTTTGGACGCTTTTAAAACTTAGGGGCGAAAAATCGGATTTTTGGATCAAACTTCGCAAAACAGAAAGAAGCAGTGGGCTAAAGGGGCTGAGGTCGACCGGTCGCCCTAGCCTCCGACCGGTCGCCCCAGCCTCCAACCGGTCGCCCATGCTGCGTTTTCAGATATATTGCTTTATGTTTCCAGAATTTGGCATTTTGGCCTTTATTCTTCTCTATTTCGTCCCCTTTGTCATTTGCACACACATTTCACTTCAAATGTGTTTGGTTGCATGTATTACATAGTTTGGGGATTATCTAGCTCGACTATCATCATCATTGCTCATCTTTACCGACCGAATGGTAAGAATTTCACTCTCTTTAGCTCAATTGGGTTGAACCCTTGAGTTTGTGGCTTATATGTATTTTTTTTGAAATTCATATATTTTTGTGATGAGCTTATTGATTGTTGATGAATGATATTTGTTAAATTGCATTTGGTGATGAAAAACTTGGCTTGATTTCATTTACAAGGGTTATATATATCTTTCTCAATTTTTGGCCTTGCAGTGTTCGATAAAACGTTTCAATGAAAAATTCATCACTTATATGATTCTCTCGATTTCAAAAGTCTTATATATTTTTAGAGATCATGTTTTGCTTATCAAATGAGTTTTCATAAACTTCAACAAGTCGTATAATTCGACTTTTTCCTCCCATTTGGATTATAAGCTTCAATGTTAAAATAGCTCGGTACATCGGTTTAGTTGCGCACTTTGATATGATTATATGATGTTTTTATCGTGCTAACACTCTTTTTGATGATTCCAAGGGGGGAGAAACAGGTTATAAGCTCAAAGAAGCTAATAAAAGCTTGTCATAAAAGCTATAAGCTATGGCTCATAAAAGCCATAAGTTGTGATTCGTTTTTAGTCCAATTGTTGCTTGATGGACTTATATTATTGTCTAATGATGTTTTGTGACAGGGGGAGCTTATAAGCTCTTGAACAAATTGTAAAAGCTAAAGCTTTTAGCTTATGGATAATTGCTTTTACATTATTCTTGATATGCTTGTTGATAGGGGGAGCTTGTGCTTATTATCGTATATAGTTACTCCCTACTTGATTGCTTTAATATTTTTGGAAATTTTGGTTGCTTCCAAACGGTCAAATGTTTTTACCGGAAAATCTTTTCTAAAATTGCTCTCTTAGTTGATGTAAAAATTGTTTTGGTTTGTAATCATCAAAAAGGGGGAGATTGTTTGATACATGTTTTTATCTTAATTTTGATGATTTTATTTTGTCACCAAAACAATGTTTTTAAAAATTTGTCCAAATACTCCTAAATGATTTAAAATGGTTTTAATATTTTCCTAGTATTTCCTCAAGTTTATTTTTGATAATAATGGACAACACTTTTAATGATTTTATGTCAATGGATTTTTACTCCTAAAACAAGGTTCCTAAATGTTGTCTAAATACTCTCGATCGGTTTAAAATGTTTTTACTAAATTTTCGGAGTATTTCTTGAGTTTTATTTTCGACAAAATTGGACAACATTTAAATACTCGTGGTCGACCGGCCGCCTTTAGGGCAACCCGTACCTGAAGATGTTTTTAGAAGCAGAAAAAAATGAGACGGAAGTATAAATAGGCGGTCGGCCAGTGCATGCAGGCGTCGACCGTCGGTCGGACCGGTCGCCGTCCGCGCCATCGGTCGACTGTACTGCAAGTTTTCATTTTGAAACGAGAACAAAACCTCTTCGTTTTTTTGATGAGGGGACCGGTTGAGGCAGTCGGCCGACGGTCCGAAGCCTCGTCGGCCGTCGCCTGTTGTAATTTTCAAAGTGTTCTCTTTTTCTCTTATCTCTGTGCGACCGATTGCCTGTGTATTAATGACAAAAAATATGTTTGTTTGACATGAGACACATTTCCTTAAATTGTGGAATTGATTTCTAACAGCTATATTCTTGATTTTAATTGTATTTTTCTGTAGATTTTCAATCCCCAAGAGGAGCCTATACTTGATCAATCATCTCCTATAAATAGAGGAAGTTTTGGAGCAACCAATACAACAATTGAGATACAACACAACAAGATACACTTCAAGCAAATACTTGGTCTTTCATTGTTATTATTCTTGTTGTAAATTTGCCTAGCTTATCACTTTCACATCCTTGAGGTCTAGGCTATTCTTGATTACACTTGCACTCAATTGTATTATTCATTATCGAGTTGTAATCTTGAATTTTTGGGTTATCATTCAACACAAGATATCCTTGTGAGTGTTCTTGTGGTAAGAACACATTTGGGTGATCTAGGTGTTAGGTGTGAGAAGATTGTGGTAATCTTCTTGTTGAGGTGTTGAACAATTTGGTATTCTTCAATGTTGAAGATTGTGGTAATCTTCACAAGGTGCCGTTGGAGATTGTGGTAATCTTCAAGAAGAGATTGTGGTAATCTCAAAGGTGGTGTTGAAGAAGAGTGTGGTGCTCTTCAAGGTGTTGTTGTAAGTTGGTATTGTATTAATTTGTGGTAAATTAATAAAATCTTTTTTCTTTTTTGAAATCCATCCCGGATATACTGGGGTGGTAGAGGATTAGGCCCTAGGTGGGTTGAACCTCTATAAATCGACGTGTGTTGTTTACATTCCGCACCTTTATTATTGTCTTTGAGCATTCGGTTCGAAAAAGAGGGCAAAATCGAAAAAATGGAGATAATCTATTCACCCCCCTCTAGATTATCGTAGTCGCTTGGACTTACACTTCCTTCATGATTCTCATAAGAGTCTTATGAGAAATTGTCGTATGAGAGAGGAATCCTGACATATCCTCTCTGACTGTCTGTTGAAGAATTTCTTCTTCACTCCGATTCTGAGTTGGAGTCACTTCCATCGTCAGAATAGATTTCTTCTTCATAGATGCTTTCATCTGAGGGAATATCCTCAAATTGATACACCTGTATAAGATCTTGATAATAGATAACTTCTTCGATTTCCGGTGTAGCCTCGAACTGTCTGACTCCTCGTTTCTGGTTTTCTGGACAATCAGTCGAGATATGTCCTCTTGCTCGCATGTCCGGAATTACAGATCTTTGAAACTTTCATTTGCTCTGGTGTGAGCACGCTGAAAGTTCTTCTTCCCGGATTTCTTGTACTTGCTTAATTAGAACCCGATGATGAGGCTCTACTCTCACTTGCTTGTGCTGGTCTTTGTCCCGTTTTGTAACCGGGCTTTTTGTTTTGACCAAAACCTTCTAGGTCTCCATGAACCTCCTCTTTTATTCTTTGCTTCCTCGGCGGTATGGATGGCTTCTCTCCTTCTTCTTCTTGTGCCGCCTTGGTTGACCTCCTCCCACAAGCTGTTGGGATATCATTATCCACACAACATAGAGGAACCTAACTTTGTTAATTCCTCTTAATCTCTTGTAATTCTGTGCGGAGTCGCTTGATAGCATCATTCGGATAACTTGGCCTTTAGGAAAGACATTTTTAAACCCGCGCTTTCTCTACTCCCACCCTTGTATTCCCGATAAGCATTTCTCTCCAGGGGACTCGGAATCTTGGCAAAGAATAGTTGTGCCGCTTCTTTCTCCTCAATCTTGGATTTCCACCGTATTCGGTGAACAACTTGATATATTAAATCAATATGACAAATATCCAATAACTTCAAGGCTATAGAGGGATTGTTTATATTTCTTTCTTTTTCATCCTCTAATCCCCTCGAAATAACTTTGTGCCGATGAATTGGATTTTGAATAGTTTTGACATACCATCGACAATTCCTTTAAGTGATTCCCCCGATGTGACCGAACTTTTAAATGCGGCATCGGTCATATCCCGAGCAATCTTCATCGATCCTTCAAGACTCATTTCAAGGAGTAAAATGAATGAATCCTTTGTAAGATAGAGGGTTCTGCTTTGAAATTCTCATAGTGAAGCCCATTCATCAATGAGAACTTCTCTTTTTAAAATGGGATGTCAGTTTAACATCAACCCATACGGATGTATTGGGTCGAGTGCGATCTTCCATAAGGCGTCGATAAACATTCGGCCTTCCTAGGTTATGCAGTTCCCTGAGAAGGGTTTCGACCTCCTGTCCCCGAAAGTGGATCACTTCCTGTCATGAAATCCCGGCGTGTGGCATCCTCTCGTCTGAGTTCTATGATGCGAACCTGTACTTTTTTCGACGTTAGGATTAACCTGGTGGCGGTGGTGGAATTGGTCTACCTTGTGGGTCATAGGTAACCAAAGTTGATTCTCACTACGTTCATCTTTAAATCTACAATACCTAATCCCGCAAAGGATTACGCCAGTCATGTAGATCTTTAAGATTCATCTTTTCAATATCCATCTTTTTAATTTTTGATGGATTTCCTTTGATTAGAGCAATGAGCTTCTCCTCATCCGTCATTTTTCGTATGACTTCGGTTGGTTTCCCTTTTGGTGTAAATAGGTCTTGTCCCAAAATCAATTCGTTTTTCTTCCTCCGGATGAACTTGGCACATCCTCCAGGTTCTTGACCCGTTTCGAATATCATGAAGGATTTCAAGAGTTTCATTCGATATTTCACCATCGTCTCCATCCGGTTCGCATCGATGAACTTGTCTTTGGTAGATGAATATGGCGGTTGCCATAATTACGCACCGTCTTACGGACTTCTCTAAGATCTTCGGAGAACTTAGATTTGTCTGGAAGTATCTCGTTCCACTCGGGTACTCCATCGGGAATCATTGTTCGATGGGAATTTTCATGAACCATTTCTTGAAGGTTCATCAAGTGAACATACTGAGTCAGTTAAGCATCCGAGTACCGCCTATAATATTCTCGCATTTTGCATTGCACTTAAGGTTTCCCAGTCGGCTCCTTTGTTATTTTTCTTCATGTTGGTATTCCCAATATAAAACCTGGTCAAGGTGTTCTTGTGCATACATCGTCAATATTTGACGATATGTCTGTAAGGGTACATCTCGGACATCGGTCCGGATCCATAATCTCGGAGTAAATTCTCCTCACCAATTGTTAATTACATAAATATAATAAATTTAACTAAAAGTTCTAAATAAACCTAGGCTCGATACCATTTTAGTGGATCGCAAGACCATGAGGAATAAATGTAGATCATACTGATAAAATTTATGGCATAGGTCTTTAAAGTCAACAACTTTTGAAGTTTAGAGGGTAAATCAAAAACAACTTTCATATAGCTAGGGGTGAATTTGTAATTCAAGGCAAAGTGTAAGATTTCGCATAGTTGGGAGGATTAAGTGTAACGATTTAAAGTTCGTATGGTTAAGTGTAAAATTTCGAATAGTTTGGGGGTTGAATGTATTTATGCCTATAAAATATTTATTTGTGATTGTGTTGAGTGGTCAATTTAAACTTACAAAAATAAAAATAATAACTGATTTTGCTTCAGATTTTAGATTTAGGATTATTTATGAAACATATAAATCATTGGCTCGATTATTTCACAAGATTTTATGCAATAACACGTAATTTTGAGGAGTCAACAATGTTACACGATTATGTAGCTAATAATGTATGTGCATTTGAGTATTGCTAAAATAATTCTTAAAATATCCCTAAACTGAGTCACACCGCATTAGTTTCGCAAAAGTCCAATTTTTTTTTTTTTTTTTTTTTTTTTTGCAGACCCCAACATTTACCTAATTATGAGATTTAAAATATTGCTGGATATTCTACACTGAAGGGCTCCAAAAGCAAATATTATTATACTGGCAAAAACTTGCGATTTAGATCCGTCAGACAGAGCCTTTACACAAAGTTTTAATGGTTTTTTTTTTCAGATTTTATTTTTCTTAGGATTTATATTTGTTTTTTTAGGGTTTATTTTGTTTCTTGGGTTTATTTTTAATTGATTTGGATTTTTAGGTTTTTTTAGGGTTTATTTTTTATTTTTTGGGTTTATTTTTTATTTTTTGGGTTTATTTTTATTTTTCGGGTTTATTCTTCATGGTTCATGTTTTTAGGGTTTATTTTTGTTTCTTCATGATTCATTATAATTTTTAAATTTATTTTCACGGTTCATGTTCTCAAGACGGAGCCCTTAGGAGATCCGTCTCACGAATTTAGATCCGTGAAACCGTCTCACAAGAGACTTGCTCTATTATACTTAGTTGAAGGGGCATGCATTTAGTAATAAAACTAGTTGAGTAAACCTGATTCATGAAATTAATCAGACTTGTGATTTTCATATTGTCATCCATATGTTCATTATGTATATAAGATTTACCTAACATCCAACCTAAAATAGTTAAACATGTCAGTCAAATCCCCTCGACAATAACAAAAACTCGAGAAATACAACTTAAGAGAAAATTTCCAAAATTCGTTCGGATAAAATCTCACCATCTTGTATGCATTTGTGAAGAAATACAACTTTTGAAATTTTAACGTTGGACCACCAATCACTAATTAACAATGGACATGAGACCGTATCATCAAGTTTTTGCCTTAATAATATTCCAGCAAATTTAACCATCAAGCACATAAAATAGGGTAAATTACAAAAACTACTCCTAAACTTTATCCAATTATGTTCGAAAATTACAATTACTCAAGTTAAGGTGTAAAAATTTAACCATCAAGCACATAAAATAGGGTAAATGCATATATTTACTTTAACACATACCCCATCTTTAAGATGTAATTTGTAAAATCTCAGGGGTATTCGTAATTTGGAAGTAGCTGGGCATTTTTGTAATTAGTCCTACGTCAATAGTATTTATCATAATGAGGAAATGACACTCTTGTGTGACTATAATTGATATTTGCACCTGCACCTGCAGCCTTGGACGCCGAATAATCTAACCACAAGAAAACACATTTCTAAAATCTCCACCTAGCCTCTATTAGTCTGTGTCTAGGCGCTCGGCTTTCCTTGTCCACCTGTCTGCCTATGTTATTCTTCCGATTAGGCCACGTCTAACCCCGCCCAGATCCCGCCTAACCCGCCCATGCCCCGCCTAAGTGCTAGGCCCTAGTCGGGCAATAGCGCTTTTTACAGCAATGCAAGAAACCCAACTGGATAATTCTGTAACCCACTCAACAACCATTCTAGTAAAGCATATTCATCCTTGACCTTCAGAAAACACAGATCACAAAGAAATGGAAACAATGCTTAGTCTGCAGAATTTAGTTTCTAAAAATTATAGTCTGTAACAGTTGGAAGTATTCAAGCTAAATATTAGATATAGTCACTACTAAACTTATGCCAACGTCCAAAGCATCTCAACAAGTTCCAACACGAAAACACAGTTTATCTGCAGCCAGATTGAAAAAAATAACGGGTGTTCCTAACGAAAATTTTCCGCATTTAGATTTGCTTATCATAGTCTTGAAACGAAAAGTATATCCGAAATCATAGCTTCCCCTTCAATTGACAGCAACTTCAGTAGAAATGTACTTCGAACGCAGTGTGTTTTGGTTCGGCACTTTGGCCTTGGAGAGTTTGAGCACCTCAACAGCCTCTTCCACCTTGGCTGCTAGTGCCTCTGGTGAATCCAATAGAACCAATAGTTCAGAGTTGTCCATCTCCAAAAGCATTCCTGTTATCTTTGCCGCTAGATCAGGCTGCAAAGAAATGAAATTAGCATTTAAGTTAAGAGTCCGTCGGATTGTTTTGCCTCTTCTCTATAGCAAAAATGTTTTTTGATCGTGTTTTTCAAAAATATTTTTGAGTTCAAATGTCCACTTTACCTTTTTTTCATTTTTGGGGGCTGGTACATAATTCGGTACCAAGTTATGTAACTCGCTACCAAGTATGTAACTGGGTACCGAGTTATCATAACTTGGTAACTTGGTAACTTGGTACCGAGTTATGTACCGCATCAATTTTTTGAGAAATGGTCAAGTACCTCACCAGAGAATACACGAAGGTTATGACCATCAGTTTTTGGTCAAAATGGATAAAATACATGTTTTGGAAAACACATGGCTATTTTCATTTTCACAAAACATAAGTGGTCAATAAGACCTATTACCACTTTAAGTTTCTACTATTTGCCACATGAGAACAGTTTTTGCTTCGAAAAAGCTGATGAACAAAATGTTTCACGTATCAAAATCACAAATAAGAAATGTATTGGGTCAGGCATGCTTGCATGAAACATCAGTGAAAGGAAACGTTAACACGTTTATGCATGCATGGACATCAGAAATTTCATTAGTGGATCTAAAATAGATTCAACCAAGGACATGTACTTGAAAGGCAATTTTAATGGTAAGAAAAAAAAATCACGTGATAGATGGTGGTGTGCTAATTAACAAAGTGCTCGCCATCAAGTTTTATGGTATTGGCAATGCTGCTGGAGGGATCATCCAGTGAAACAATCAAGACTTGAAACTTTAAGGATTAATTACAAAAACTAACCTCAGATTTAGCCTAATTACAAAAGGACCTAGTTATCTTTCAAAATTACAATTACCCCCGTGATATTTGTTTCTCTTTTATAAATTGCACGCTCAAGAGGTGAGTATTTGTTAGGTAATACAAACTTCAAGGGGGTGTTTTGAACACTTTAAGGGGTTACTTGTAATTTTGAAAGTTAAGTGGAGTTTTTTCGTAATTAGTCTAAACCCGAGGGGTAGTTTTTGTAATTATCCCATTTTAATAGTCTCCAGACAGTTGCGGGTTATTTTATTTTCTTTCTTTTTCCACAAACATCACAGGATCTCTTACTTGGACAAGAAACTAAAACCATTCCATTTTTCTAGTAAGCCGTGTGTGCCTAAATAATTATAGAACAGACAAAACTCAAAAGAGTGAAAAACACCATGCCTTAAAAACATGAGGAAAAGGGAAATAAGAAAAGTTCTTCACCTGATGATGACTAACAAGTGGATAAAGACGATCACCAAGTATATGTTTCTGCTGTGCCGGAGGAGCTGCAGCGAGCAAGCTACTTAACATCTCTGAGCCCTCAGCACCAAGTCCACCAGCAATTACAATAGGCTGAACAGAAGTAGACTCTATGTTTATCTCATGTGGATGTCCATTTGGATCATATTTAAAATGTCCAACATGCTTCAAAAACACAGACAATTTCTTCTTTTATTGGCGTAATGGGCACTAACACTAACAATTGAATTCCATATATTTGAGAATGACTTAGAACAAAATTGTTAAAGCACAGGTAACATCACTATATTTATCCAGGAATAGCTTGCATACAATTTCCATTCAGAGAACCAATACATGCATTAATTGGATATATATTGTCTTGGTTCTGATTCTAACTGACTGTCCGTGAAATTTACGAGGAAATAACAAATATACAGGGTTAATTACAAAAATTACCCCAAAGGTTTAACCTAATTACAAAAAAAAAGCCTAGTTATCTTTTAAATTACAAATACCCCCAGACATTTGTTTTTAGCTTAAAAAATTTCAAGAATCCTCAAGAGGGGGTGGTATTTGTTAGGTAAATACAAACCTCAACTGGATATTTGTAATTTTCAAAGATAACAAGAGTTTTTAGTAATTAGGCTAAACATTAGGTGTAGTTTTTGTAATTATCCTAATAAATGGAGCTCACGCAATCTCTAGAATATGGACGCGATAAGTCACGAAGTAAAAGTGGTTCTTCAACTTTTGGTAACATTTCTCAATCACCATTTCTTTAAAAGACAAGAGATTTCTGATTTAAATAAGCTATTCAAAAGGCATAACATTGAAATGCAGTACTTCCCATGTCTGGTTGAGGAATAATACATGGACAATCAGTGAAACCAGTGAATTAATGTGCAAATAGTAAATAAAACAATACATGTAGGAAAATAAATCAAAATGAAAATAGACCTGATGGTTGCTTGAATCTTTGGAGATTCCAACAGAATAGGTCGGCTGTTGCATATGTGAAGCATATGTCAGACCAGCAGGTCCAGCACTCATCCTTCCTCTGTTCTGTCTGTGCTGTCTTGAATTATTAGGTGCCTGTAAAATGTAAATGAAAAACAAAAGGAAGAAAATGAATGACTTGAGATGATATCTAAAGTTAATCGATATCCATCTGTTCCCCAATTTTGTAGGCAGCAGTAGATAGACCAAGCTTATATTAATAGAAACCATTTACAACTAAGTGCTTAAACTGAACCTCATAAAACTGACCAATGTGACTGGAGATGGATGAACTGCAGGTCTAGAAAGACTTGCAGTGCCATTAGCCCTCCATCCTGGCCTGATTCCAGTAGGCTGATACATCAGAGCAGTTTGTGCAGGAATCTGTGAAACCACACCAGAAGCAGGGTAATAATAATGAGAATATCCACCAGGAATAACAGCTGATGGTCCTGCTAATCCAGCCATGCGTTGCGCATATATTAGTTGTAACTGAGCTTGTCTTTCCTCTTTCCTCTGAGCAATTGCCACATACAACGGCTTTCTACGCAAAATAAATCCTGTAACATATGTATAATCAAGTAATCAAGAGCTACAATTCATTAGCAATAAAAGAAGCTGAAATGAAACTTGAGAATCTATCGAGAAAAGTAAGACACCAAATATGATTCTGTGTACTCATTATATGTCAAGTTGCAGCATATAAAAGGTTGAGACTTATGCTGTCCAGAACTTCAGGTGCCGGATAGCAGTTTCTCTTTTCATCGGCTCAGCAATATCATTGGAAATTCTAAAAGCCAGCACATTTACCATAACATACCCATATGAATCTAGATATCACTTTTACAGACTCAAGTATCCTTAAAGGACCTAAAGATAGAAAGGTGGAGAGTAATTGAATCAGAGGTTATTGAATCAGAGGTTACTCTATTTGAAGTAGAGTTGACTGTGCAGAACCATAAGTCTTTGGGATATGATGCTTCATACCTTGGCCCAAATTCATACACTTGCAAACATTTGATGAAGAGTAAGAAAGAATAGAAATGTAATAAAGTAAAGCAGATTTACCTTCTTACCACCTTTGATGCATTGCAGCTAAACAAAACAAACCATAAAGACAGTTGCAAGGCACATTTTCAATCCATTTTGATCAACACAATTGAATGTTTGAATTGACAGGATTATGCACAAAGTAAATGTTTCTTGCATGCCATTAGCACCATCATTCGTTGTAAATTGTAATAAGTAAAATCAGCCCAATTACATTCCTGACACACCAATCATTGTGTATTTGCATCATGGTGATAAAATGTTTTCTGACAAAATTTTCTTGGTGTCCAGACCAGGAAAAACATTAGATCGAGAAAAAGAAATAATAAATGCATGTTCGTTTATATCTCATGAACCCAACACCACTGAAGCAATTCACATGCCTAACTTTATATGCCTCACAAGATGTATAATTAATAGAATAAACTGCATATAAACATACGCACCATGAAAAGTATATACAGCTTTATTTGCCTCCTCTGGCATGGAGAAGCAAACAAATCCAAACCCCTTGCTCACTCCTTTATCGTCTCGCATAATCTTTGCAGAGGTAATTGTGCCACATTGACTAAAATGTAACTTCAGCTCATCATCTATGACGTCATCATCAATATTCTTCACATACACATTTGAAGCCTGAAATTGATGGAATAAAAGAAAATCATAACCACAGACGAGGAAAAGGTACACAAGCATACTCTAAAGAAAATGATTCCTGTGGGACCTGGTATTTCTGGATTCGTTCGTTCCTTTTCTCCTCAAACTGGCGGCGTAAAATTTCATCACGCTCAGATTTTTTCTGTGCCCGGGCAACATACAATACCTTTGAGCCTGTTGAATACGTACGTTATATGCCAAAGTGTCCAACACCAAAGGTTCTGCAGCGTAATCTTACAATATACTTTGGTTAAAGTTCATGGTCATACCAAGTTGTGATCCATGCAAAGCTTCCACGGCACATTTGGCGTCATCCGGGTTCTCAAAGTTGACAAATCCAAAGCCTCTTGATGCACCATTCTCATCTTTTGAGATGACTAAGCTTACAATTTTCCCATATTGGGAGAACTTCTCCTTAAGGAATTCTTCAGAGAAACCTGTATCCAAATTCTTCACATATAGATTCGTGTACTTCGCTTCATGACTAGGAACAGCTCGGTCACTCTTCTTCACAAACTTACCCACAAACCTATGCAACCCCCAAAATTGATGAAATTAGTGGTGCAGATTGCATAATATTATAACACAAGAGGCATAAGGGAAAATGATACGGGAACCAAGCATACATCTGTTTGCCTCCATTAGTTGAGCCATTGAGCTTCTCAATGGCAGCTTTTGCCGAGCTCTCCGATTCAAACTGGACAAAGCCATATCCTTTACTCTTCCCATCATCAGAAGTGACAACTTTACAAGATAATATATCACCAAACTCCTGAAACATTTCTTGAAGCTTGGCACAATCGATTGAGTCACTCAAATTCTACAGTAAAAGCCCAATGGTAAAATTATTCTGTTCAAATAAGTGAATCATGAAACAACATGAAGATATGTCAACAACCAATGACATTGAGTCAAAAGTGAAAACCAGAGTTACCTTGACAAAGACATTTCCAATTCCACTTCTTCTTGAGTCTGGATCACGATGCGACCACATAACCCTTATCATTCTTCCATTCAACGAGGAATGATTTTTCGCCTCAATAGCACGGATGGCTACTCACAACAATGGAGAAAATAAGATATTTAATTATGTAAAAGCTATTGTATCACAGTGAAATCAATTAAGTTAATCAATTCGATGGCAGCACAAAATTTCAAGCATCACAATAACCCCAACTATTAAGTAGTCTGGGAAAATAGAGGGGCCAACCCAGTCAAGAATCAGTGTCTGAGACATATATAATGGAGCAAATTTGTAAAATGATAAATAAGTCATACTTCAACAATATCTCTCTGTCAGTTACAGGGGCCGATCACAAAATTGAAAGCTGCATTGAGGCCTTTGCAATTGCAGCTCACTTGTATGTGTACATTTTCAAACAAAAACAGATGAAAATATAATTTTTTTGTTTCAGTGAAAAGGAATCACATCCATTTAACATCTATTAATCCCGCAATCCCACTAATGAACATAATCTGCACTCATGCATAAAAATCAAAATTTTGAGTAATTCGTGAATAAAAAAAAATATATTTTTTCACCGCCTATCAAACACTGAATCACGATCAGTACTGCAAAACAACTTTAATACTTGCATGCAAGATCGCGAAAAAATTGATACATAAATGTGCCTTCATGTACACTTCATTATGCTTTTTAATCCTCGATCGATTATAATTTTTTTGGTTCAAATACTGATTTCATTTTGTTCGATTAAGCAATCGATCTGATCTTATCAAACATGAAAACCTCAATCGCAACCAATCAGCCAAACAAAAACCAAAATTCAACAAAAATCCACACAAACCTCAATCACTTAAAAAAACAATCAGACCAATCAGCATTCGTTCCGATCCACTTCCCCACACACGTACAGTCCAAACAGATAAGGCTATTACAATGCATAAGGATAAAACAGTACCATCCTGAGGGGAGAGGAAGTTGACGTATCCATAACCGAGTGAGCGGCCAGTGGAGGAGTCACGGCAGACGCGAACAGATATACTCTTGAACTCCGCAAAAACGTCGTACAGCATACCATCCGTCACGTCCTGATGCAAATCCCCAACGTACAGAGACGCCGGCGTCGCCGCCGGTACAGTCGGTTCCGCCGCCATTAATTCTTCCTCGCCAAAAAACAATGTAACAGTAACAAAATCCCTCGCGGCGTGCGTTACGCAAATGTACTGGTGGTATTAGGTTGGGGGGTTACAAATTGAATAAAAAAAAAAACAATCTGGGAGTCGATTCAGAGAATGGAAATCAGATTACGTACGAGATTTTTTTTCCAAATGGGGAAGATAAGGAAAAAAATGGATGGGAATATATTCTGGGGGAGACGATGGTGAGAGTAGGAGAGGAGCGAGTGAGTGTGTGTACTGTGTGTGTGGGGGGGGTGATTTGCATGGACGCGGGAGTGTTGTGCCGTTTCGCCAAGCGGGGTACCAGAAACAGTGTGTGTACTATGTGTGTGACGCGCGTGTGGAGGCGCGTTGGATTTACTTGCCTAAGGTTATTTTGGGAAAAATGACTGTCACTTTTAGGTGGATCACGTCAACATCATTATTAGGTAATTTATTCCAGAAATAAAGATTGTGTTTTTTTATTTATTAGAGTTTTTTGTAGCAGTAATTAAGTGAAATTTGCCACAGTTAATTCGAGAAAATTAACTGAATATAATTATTAAAGGTATGTAATTCAATTAGTAGAATAATATTTTCTCTTTGTGAATCTGTAATCCAATTAGTAGAATATTAATTTTTTTCTTTGTAAAGCCTTAAATGAATACCATAAGCAATCCCCATTTTCCTTCACCATTGGATAAGATTAGGGGCGTCAATTTGTGACACGATAGGATAATCCGACACATTAGTAGGTACAACCATTAACATGTTTGGGTCAAATCTGGTCGGACATGGTTAACACGGAAAATAAATAGATCAGGTATGGCCGACCCCTATGTCGGCATGATTGACCTATTTAACCCATTTAAATTTATAGTGATGTATTATTTTAATATTATGTAATGTTTTAGTTGGTTATATGATGATGAAAAAATTATTAAATGTAATTTTAATAATTTTTTAATAATTTAATGTATTTTTTATTTATAATTTTAGCTTTTTCTCAATTTTTTATTTACTGATGTGTCGACTTTAAATTATATAGGTTTTTGGTGTCGTGTCGGTTTACCCGTGTAATACATGTGTTGTGTATCATAACACGAACAATTAAATGGGTAGTGTTCGTGTCAGACTTGTAGTACTCGTATTAGAACACGACCCACAAACATGAAACACGACACGATTGATACCCTGGATGAAATATTAAAACAATTAGAAATTAGTGTTTAAAAAATTATGCCTTCAAAAAAAAAAGAAGAAAAGAAAAACAATGACTTTAATAGCCCATATTGACAGCATCTAAGTAGTGGATACGCACTTAAATGTATAATTATGATCTTTGGTGTAATTATTTTTTAAATTTGATTTGGAACTACTCATACAATTAGAGTAACTATATTATGTTTAAAGTAAGGAATTATATAAATCCATTTATATTTTCTTTTGACTTGGACAATTTAAATTTTATTATTAATTTGACCTACCATGTATTTAGTACCACCACTTTTCATCATCTGATACTTTCGAATTGAAATTACACCTTTTGCGAATTTTATTTTATTTTGAATTGCATTACATTATAGTAATTAAATATGCACTTTAAAATAAAATTATATATATGATTAATATAATCAATGTAATACCTAATATGTGTTAAAACCAAATAATAAAATTAAGGGAGATAACAACACATTACACATGTGACTCAATGAATATGAAGGGACTCAATAACAAAGGTCCATACAAATAATAAATAAAGGTATCATTGAAAAAAAAAAATCGAGTTGATTTCATCTTACATTTTTCCCCTTCATGAATAAATAAATATTTCAAAAATCTCCCTGAATTTCACATCAATAATACAATTATCACCTTAAATTTAAGACTAGATTTAATCTTGATTTTAAAAAACTTCTAAGATTTTTTTTGTAATTATCTCAAATCAATGTTTTTCAACCTTGACCGGACATCAAACCGGATTATTAATTGGGTTATTGGGTCACTAGTTTAACTGGTTAAACCGTTCTAAAAAAATCGATTGACCCATATACATACACTTATATATGTATACAAATGTAAACGATAAAAACAAATACAAATACAAAAATTAATAAATTTAATAATTATAATATCTGGATATATGTATAAATTCAATATAAAGAACATTTATATATAAATTTACCAAATATTTTTCCGTTCAATTTTGTAATAAAACAAATCATTTTGCTTAAAAAAATTGAACCGGGTCACCGATATCTAGGTTTTTTATCGGGTTTGACCGGGTGGCAACGGTTTTTTAGTTATCTGGCTTTAATATAGAACTGGACCGGCCATGTGACTGGTTCCCGGTTTAACCGGTCGGCCCAGTCCGGGTTTCAAAACACTGTCTCAAACGGCATTTTTTGTTTTTTTTGCAGTGCTAACTGAAAATGGTACATGAAAACTGTTGGTGGATCCAAAAGAGAGAAAAAATAGAAAGACTTATTCAAATTCAGTTGTACCAATGGCAACTGATGTGGATCTAAAAGAAAGAAAAAATAGAGAGACTAATTCAAATTCAATTTGTACCAGTGGAACTGATTTCCCCGTCCACCCACTGCCACACACAGTCCCACAGTGTCATGGGAACAAATTTTGAAGGGATAATTATAAACACCCCTGAGGTTTGGGCTAATCACGAAAAAATATCAAGATGTTTCGAAATTATAAAAAGTATAGGGGATAATCCAAATGGTGCCTACGCTTTTGTATTTTTTTTTTTTCATTTTATGGATATTCAAAATTATTTTTATAAATTATAAAATACATACACCATTTTTTGATATTTTTGCTGAATATTAGAATTGGAATCTAAAAGAAACATAACACAACTGAATATGAAACATTAATTGAATAAAAAAATTGAATATATGTAGGCCTAATCCTATTTTTACTCTTATTTGAATTTATATCCAAATATATATGAATCAATTTGAATATTTGTATTCAAAATTCTAATCTATCTTTATTGTTGTATTATTTAGAAATTGTATATTTGGAATAAAAGATAATTTTTAGTAGCAAGCGTTTTCTTGATTCTTTTTAATTTTGATTTATTACAAAATGATCGACCCTTATATATACTAAGATAACTCTCCCGATGACTATGACTAATAGCTACATTTATCTACAACTTTTCTTCTCCAAATAATCTAAATATTTATTTTGATTTCCGTTGCGATTTTCTGGTTTTACAAATCAACTAAATTCGTCTAAGTTTAAATTTTTATTTGAAATATGATCCGTAGACCTTAAAACTATTTTTTTTAGCATCCTTACAATTGTTTCTTAATATTGTCGGATTTTTTTTTATTCTCAAAATTAAATTAATCTATGTTTTCTCTCTCTTTCCACACATACTTAAGCTATAATTGTTTGTGCTTTCATTTCGTTCATTTTCATTTTCTGAGTGAATAGTAATGATTTTTTTTAAAAGTGAAAATTAAATGTGAAAAGAAAAAATAATAATTGTGTTATTGTAATGGAATTTTTTTTTAGAGATATATTGATTGTTTATAAATTCTCTATTGAAATATTAGTGTAAAATATAATTCAAGATAATTGAATAAAAAATTAATTCAAAAATAGACAATATGTATCTTATTTTATTCATTTTGTTATCAAAATTAAGAGAAAAATAACAAAAATGAAGATAAATTTATCTAAATACCCAATTCAAGAAGAAAGAGAAATAAATAGTATTGTTGGGTATTGAGAAGTGTAAAAGACGAAAAAAAATGAATTAATTTTGGAAAAAATTGAGGTAGCGATTGGATATGAAATATATTCCATTTTCGTTCCGCTGGAGAATTTTTTGACCAAACATACAATTGTTTATAAAAAAATTCAAAAAATATACTATTATCTCATTTTCACTTTTTCTTATTTTTTACTCTCATCAATCACATCTACCAATGATATAATCATTATTTTATTATTTTAAAATCAAATCTACTTTCATCATTATTTTTTATCTACAATCAAAATTCATATTTTTTCTTTCAAATTTTTTTAAAAAATTATTCTCTAGCAAAATGAAAATTTTCAAAATAAAAACACATCTCTCTCTCTCTCTCTCTCTCTCTCTCTCTCACACACACACACACACACACACACACCTCTTTGGATTTGGTCGTATTAACAAAAAAAGATTCAGCAATTTTGATGAAATTACATAAAAACCCCATTTTTAGGAGCCAGTCCGTCCAAAAAGTTAATGGAGAAAACGAAGTTTCATACTTAGAAATTTACATATTTCTTTTGATACCATCCCTATTAAGTTCCTCTAATGTCATAAATCCCATCACATGGCCTTGCATCAAAACATGCCTAAAAAATAATAAACAACAAGGGTTGAAGAAAAAGCTCACCACCTCTATTCTTGAAAAGGATACCACATTTGGCTACCAATTGCAACAAATAATAAATTGGCGACACTGAGAATGTAACCAAAAATAAATGGGCATGCGTGGTAAAAAAATAATTTACAGAAATAAAGGGACCAGTAATACCAATAAATGCACCATGAAAGCATAATAATTGTTATGAGTTATTATTCTGAAGGGTTCACTAATAGATGAGCTTCTACTCACACTAAGCTGTCCAGCATTCACAAATTCCTCTCGACCGGAGGTTAAGGAAACATTCACAGACAAAGAACCTGAAGAAAACGAGATTTAAGTCAGGTTTTTAATGTTTTTTTAAATAAGTTGGGAGTACTGGTTGGAGGAGAGGTGATAAATTTAAAAGAAACTGAAAGATACATGGTTCGAACTCTGGTCAAAGTGATACCACTTGAGCTACAAGCTCGTGGGTTTTTTATTTTTTATTTTTATTTTTTTTATTAAGTTGTGAATAGTAGTTGGAGGGGATGGAATGGGATAAATTTCAATGAAATTGAAAGATACATGGTTCGACCCTGGTTAATATCCTTTCAAAGGGTAAGTAATACCAATTGAGCTACAAGCTGCTGGTGTCAGTTTTTTAATGTTCTTAAAAGGGTTAGTTACAAAAACTACCCCAGGTTTTAGCCTAATAACAAAAAATGAAACTATTTATCTTTCAAAGGGTTTAATAAGTTTCAAAAATCTTTGGGCCTTTTTGTAATTAGCCCAAACGTCTCGGGGGGTTTATAATTAGCCCTTACAATTACTTTAAGGCTAGTTTTTGTAAGAGCAAGTCTCTTGTGAGACGGTCTCACGGATCTAAATCCATGAGACGGACCTCCTAAGGGCTCCGTCTTGAGAACATGAACCATGAAAATAAATTTAAAATAATAATGAACCATGAAGAAACAAAAATAAACCCTAAAAACATGAACCATGAAAAATAAACCCGAAAAACAAAAATAAACAAAAAAAATAAAAAATAAACCCTAAAAAAAACTAAAAATCCTAAAAACCCAAATCAATTAAAAATAAACCCAAGAAACAAAATAAACCCTAAAAAAACAAATATAAACCCTAAGAAAAATAAAATCTGAAAAAAAAAACCTTTAAAACTTTGTGTAAGGGCTCCGTCTCACGGATCTAAATCCGTGAGACCGTCTCACGCAAGTTTTTGCCTTTTTGTAATTATTATCCCTTCTTAAAATGAAGCAATTGGATGGAGATAGTTGAACTTACAATCGTAGTCCGCCCATCCTATTCTTTGATGAGCCAAATCATAGACGAAGATTTTATCTTTAAGAACAAGATCTGGAAATAAGAAAAATAGAAATAAGTTTTAAATCTCATATTTGGAAGGTGAACTCGGTCAAGGCACAATCCCAAGAATTAACTGATAAGCAAAATTTCAGAGGTCGAGATAATAAAATTAGAAAATCAAACACATATTTCCAGCATGAACATACAAAGAAAATTCCATAGACAGCCAACCAACCTCCTAAAATTGTTGTGCCTTTATTCGGAACTTTAAGAAAGCCCATGCACCACGTTGGAGAACCGTCCTGAGGAAAAAAAAACAGTACCAATTAAAAAGTTCTGCACCAGTTGGCTACTTCATAAAAGGCATAACATCATCTTCATCATTATGTCATGATGATGGTGATGGTGAAGAGAAGGAAGAGGAGCATGGCGACATTATTCTAGTATCAACAACAGTTACAGCACAGATAGAAAACCTTTTCAGAATGTCAATGGAATTTTTCGGGTTGAGATGCAAAATTCACAACTAACCTGCTAACTCAAAACTCGACCCGATTAATTATTCAAGTCAGATTTATCAACCCAACCTGACCACCCAACCCAACTTGTTTATTCACATGTGACCCGAACACCGACCCAAAATGACATGTATATTTTAAAAATATGAATAACACTTATATTTAAATGAGTTATATGGGTTAATTTCAAACAAGAAAATTTTATTTACATACATTGGACAATTAAAATTCAATCATCATACTAACAACCTATTCAATCAATAAAAAAAATTACAAAAGGCAGCACAATAACAACGCAAACAGGTCAAACGGGTTAGTCGGGTCATTTCAGGTTGATACGAATTATTATTTGTGTTATTCATGTTTGATTCTATCGTGACCCAAACCCGTCAAGCCTGAACCCTAACCCACTTACAATGTGTTAGGTTTGTATCGTGTTAGAAATTGTCAGCCCTAGGAATTTTACATTATATGAAGAGAGAAGTAGAAGACTCACAACAAATCCCATGTGCACAAGGTAGTCAATTGGTCTTAAAACCAAGGACGCACCCCCAGCAAAATTGAAAGCAACTGCTGGAAACATCTCACCTACGCTGTTTAGAGAACATAAACCAATCTCATTCAAGTGTCCCTAAGATGCATCATGAATTCGCTTTTCACTGAAATATAATTCGAACCGGAATAGCTCTAAATTACCTATTTAAATATGAGAAATGAAACAGACCTCGTAGAGACTAGATAGCATTGATTTCCTTGAGAAATAATTGGTCTCACTGATGGAGAAACGGCATTGGTTATCTGCAGATGCAGTAAAACCATCAGGAAGGAGTTACAACGAACTCTCAGTTTATTTACTATAATGAAGTAGCTTTACAAAACTTCATTGCTTTTGAAGAGATTTAACTTAGATACAGTCTCATGTTTATGCCAATTACCACCTACAAAACCAAATGAACTTCATATGCAGCCAGATAATCCCAAGATCAACTAAAATCAGAATGCACCGCCATTAATGGTCCTGGTCCTAAAGAGTGTTAATTTCCTTTTTTCCTCTTAAGTTAATTGCAAGATTCTAGCTCTAGTGGCTCACTTCTGCAAATATCATTTAGTACAACCTATCACTAATATGGCATGTTGCAAGATCAATGTGAGTGGAGATACTTACAGCAGTAACCAAAGGATCATAAGCTCCTTCAACAAGGTATGCCAAAGTTGTTCCAGAATCAATAATGGTTCCTTGGTTGCCTGATGTTGTAAACACTGCTTGATCAATAGGTAGCAATTGCCCATTGACAGCAATGTTCTGCAGATATAAATTATAATGAGGCCTGAAAGGTTAGAGATGAAAAATCAAACACAGAACTAAAAGTAAATGTCTCCATGTTTCATATTTTCTCAATCCAGTTAATAAAATCTACAGCAAGCAGGAAATCATCTCATAGTTTTCTTCTGGGAAAGTGGTTTAAAGGAACTGGAGAGGTGCATACATATTTAAAAGTTTTCAGAAAGTTATGTGATGACAGTAGATCAATATTTCACGACAAAGTATAATTAAAATAAATTTTAGCACTCCACAAAGTACATGGAACCGATAATAATTCTGTGAGATAATAATGATTACAACTGAATGACGTTGTTGGTGACAAAGGTCGTCGAGTAAATCGCGTCAAATTGAAAACAGGTAAAAGAAATCAACTAAATTTATGCAATGCTGTTTCCTACAGTTTCAGATGTCCACTAAGATGCAGAAAATATTCTAGACAATTTAATATAAAAAGAGATACTGCGTATTGGTAAAGGCAATGGTGCCCACCAACCAAATGATGCAATCACAATGGTATTCTGTTCAAACGCCAGATGTCAGTTGAGAGCAGTTATATTCTTGAGAATTTAACATCAACACAATTTTTTACGATTAATAGTAATACGAAATAAAAAGTGCATTAGCAATTACCAAATTTTTGGGTTGTATTAGCTTGAAAATATAAAGATTAAATAATTCTTCAGCATGACTATAAACATTGCTAATTAGAGGCACTGTCAAGATCAGATGCAAAACCAGAAGAAAAACACACAAAGAATCAATATAAGTGGACAAGACCAAAGATCCAGAACCTTTGCCAAAGTTATGAATGAATTTAATAAAAATGGTCTGAGTTGGACAAGAGTAACAGAACACAGATCACCAGCAGCTAAAAGGATCATTAAGTTCCAGTAACATCATACTATCCAACCATACTAACAGGAACAAAACAAATCTGTTTCTAACACAAAATTAAGGAGTGGCAGGTCATGATTAAATAGGTGGGCATCACATGAATGAAATGTCAATTGCTCCATTGTAATGCATGTGCCTTGATCACTATGTAATTCTAATTGACAGCAAACAACGAGACCCATAAGAATATTTAAAACATTTGCACATTGTAGAAATACGTACTGTGATGGAACAAGGGGAGTGTAAACGATTCTCGGATCCAATATCTCACCAAGAACTAGTATACCTCCACCATTGCCCTCTCCCTTCAAGCAATGGGAAAATATTCTAGGCGTGATCCGAAGTGATGACAATTGTGATATGACTGAAAGACCCTGCCGGCCAAACCCAAATATTCCATCAACTGCTCGATCTGATTTAGTCAAGTCCCCGAACAGAGAGGTGCTGCACCTGTTTCCACATAAAAATACAAGTTAATCAGAAAGGAAGATTTAATTGGATTAAGCTCGACGGAAAAAGGAAACAGAAGAAGGGACTAAAAGTTAATGCATGTCAAGCCCATGATTCAATTGTTGAATGGATTACCATTCTTTCATTTTCTTTTCCAATTGCCCAAAAGATGCACAATGTAATATTTATAAAATATACAGTGCTGTTCATACAGAGGCACTGTAGAAGTTAGCATCTATCAAGTTGGTTATGTAAATGCTAATTCTAAATTGCTCTTACATAAAACATCATTTTAGGCATGTAAGTAACATATATAATCAATAGGAGCCATGACAACAGCTTACCCAAAAACAATAGGAGCAGAAGAATTGGCTTGTAATGAGGTGCCCAAAATTGTATCAAAATAAAGCATATCATATACGTAAAAACCAGCAGTGCCACTTCCATCTCCATATTGGAATGAGTAATCGCACAGATTGCTCTCAGCAGAGCATTCAGCAGAAGCAATCCGAACAATGGAAGCACATATACTATCCGAGCAGGAAACATGTGAAACAGTTGATGATGTAGCAGCATTAAAGAAATTGAGAGGAATCTGCAAGCAAAATGAGGCATCAGCCAACTAAAAGTTACTCCAATGAAGTACTAAATTAACCAAAGAACGAGTAAATAACAAAATAGAGAACAAGAGTTTTACTCCCAATCCACTATTCTGGGGGCAATTGTTACAGGAACTGCAAGTAACCCACAAGATGTCACTCCCAGTATCAATTTGCACATTGAACTCTTGCGGTGGGGATCCCAATCTCACTTTGGTATAATAAAGTCTGACCAGCCAAAGTTAATCATAAGAAAAAGGAAATGTAAGTTTACAAGTATTACATAATTCATATATGGATTTTAATCATAGTAAACTGAAATCAAGACAAAGTGAAAATGTCAAAGTTCAAGACTACAGTCAAAGCAGCCATGTATTTAATGATAGGTGTTCACACACAGAGAAGCTAAAATTGAAGACCCCCAACGAGGAAAGGGATCTAACAATCAAGAACAACATAGTCCATATACCAACATTCCAATATTGAAAACACCTGGTCCTGAAAATTCGAATCAATTTATGAATTCTGTGAAGGTTCAGAAAGCATTCTCCAGAGCCTAGTTTACAAACTTACCAACATAAAGGACCAAGAACTATCAACATCACATTTAATCAGCCAATTTAAGCAATTGATTTCCAAAATAATAAATAAGTAATTTCTTGAACTCGTGCCCATCACTATCAACAGCATCAAACAAAAGAATTAAAGAAAAATTTGTCACTGAATTCACCAACCAACTTAACCAAAAATTCGCAGTACAAACATCACAAACAGAACAGCTTGGGGAAACAACAATTTTAAGAGATGCGATAAATTTACCCAACGGCGTAGGGATCGGAGGTACCCCCAACCGGAAAATCCACGATGCCACCGGAGAAGCTCTGCAATATCCGCGTGTGCCTCGCGCGGTCCCGAGCTTTAATAACCTCCAGTTCCACCCTCTCCTCCACCGGAAAAGCCCTCTTCAGAGTCAGAACTCTCTGAAATCCTCCGCCGCCGCTCACAGCCGACACTAGAACGGCGGCCGCCAGACCAACCACCACAACCATCACCAACAAAACCCCGCCAGCCATCTCCGGCCCTCTAAAAACCTGCTGAATTATATGTACACTGCCTAATCTGAACCTAATTCGCTCCAAGTACGTAATCTATGTACGCGCACAATAAAAATTAGAAGTCATGCTTTCTTCCACATTTAAGTGTGTGTATATATAGTCAATATATAGAGAGAAAAAGGTGATGAATTTGTTGAGACTACTGAGTCTACAAGTTGATGATATACAGTACAGGAAAAACACAGTTACACGCGGTGCTGTGTGTGATTGAGATGTAAATTTATCAGAGACGAAGGGGAAAAATCAGAATTGGTCACAGAATGAGAATTGAAAAGCGCTTGAGCAAAGGGTAAAATAGGTATACTGTGGACTGCATCATGTATTATAATTTTTTACTTTTTTATTGTTTTATATTGTGATCGACTGAGAGTCTTTTTTTTAAATCATATTGTGATAGTCCTAAGGTGAATAAAATAAGTGGATTTGTTGTCAGAGTTGACAGAATGGTTGTTTGGTCTTGGTATTTTATGTTTTTCTTTTATTTTTTCAGTAATTAGAGTAGGGGTGGCCAAGTGGAACCGAAACCAGGTTCCACATCAGAACCAAAACTATAGTCAATGGTTTCAGAAATTGTTGATCGGAACTGGGTTCTAAAACCAGAACCATGTAGGTTGGATCCGGTTTCTTGATCTTAAAAATCATGGAACTGGCGGTTAAAACAACCGATTTTAAGGTTAAAACTAATGATTTTTATTTTTTTCTGGGTGAAAATATGGTAGAATAAATATTAAAAACATATTATGATGTTTTAAATTCGCAACTGCATGAGACACATCTTAAACTAAATGTTGTAAATCAGTCACGGGAATTTTGATTCATCTATATCTTAAGAGGATGCGTAAGCAACTTAATATTATCATTTATATTAAGTCTAAAATTTAATATTCATATGAATATTAAGTCTAATTCCTCTTAATAATATTATTTATATTAAGTCCATTAATATTATTATGTGTGATTCCTTTTCTAATTTTTCTTTTTTCTTTTATTTTATAACTAAATTTGACAACTTATTTAAAAAAAGTCATAAAAAGTGGTTCCGGTTAAAACCGAAACCGTAGAGAAACCAAATTCTAGTTTTAGAATCGGAACCATAAGCCTCTGGTTCCAGTTTCAGTTCTTCATTTCGGAGGATTCGAAACCGACAATTTTGGAATCAGAACTGGTGATTCGAGAACCATGGTCAATTGGTCACCCTTAAAATATAGGATATGTCATATGTTGTGCAGTTTAATTGTTTGATTTTAAAAAAAATAGAAAGATGTCAGAGGAGGATACAAAATATAAGTGCAACCAAATATGCTCACTTTTAATAAGTATTTTTGAAAACAATTTATTTAAAAATAACCCAACCAAATATAAATGCATTTCCAAACACACCAATTATTTTTTATCCAACCACATTTTCAATTTTCACATAAATACCAAGACTAACCTAAAATATATACAAAAATAGTGGAAATGTTTTTTTTAAATGAAAAACCTTAAATTAGAATCAAACATCCTTTTTCTCTATAATCTCAAAGGAAATCCTTTTCATGTTGGGCTTAGAATAGCAACGATCAAGATATATGTATATGATATGTGCCTGTCTAAAATTACTCTTCTACCCTCACCTATTTGAAGGAATGACCCGAACCGAGGTCACGGATCGGGTCGTCTACCCGACCCAGGCTAATAGAAGGAGTTCGAGCTAGCCGATACACTATGAAAGAAGCGAGGTCACGACCCGAAGCGAGGTCATGGATCGGGTTGTGTACCCGATCCAGCCTAATAAAAGGAGTTCGAGCTAGCCGATACACTACGTAAGCGAGTCACGGTCACGACGATCCGGTGGTGGTCGTGCGGGTCGCCTGCAATGACCCGACCGTATCGATAGATGGAGTCAGCCAGGTGGACCAATATGAGGCCGCGTGGAGTGAGGTTATGCGGATCCGTACACCTCGTGCGGATCCGTCATTTAACCCATACGGCCAGGAGAAATAGTGCTATAAATACACCATTGTTCCATTGCTACGTGGTATGACATTTATTGCTATTCACCTCGCTTTACATTCACTAGCGACCTAACACCGTCTTGACTTAAGCATCGGAGGGTCTTAGTGGAACCCTCCCGCTAGCTAACGTTTATCTCTTACAGGACCCGAACCAAAAGTACCTAGGCTCGAGACGACCCGACCAAGACATCGGTTTGTTTACTCCCAAATCGATTGGCGCCGTCTCGTGGGAAACGCAAAAAGTGAATATGGACGAGAACCCGGTGAAAGCAAAGGGATACCACCTTGTGAACTAAACATGGAGGAGACACCAATAAGAGCGAAGAAACAACACCGAGGAGGATCCCCCGTTGTTAATTCAAGAGCAACATCAAAGGGAAGCGGAGGATCCCATGATCAATATGCGAACCAAATGACTTTGAGAAAATGTTGGAAAGAATGCTAAACGATAGGGAAAGAAAAGCGAAGCTCCCATGGTTTCTCCCAGGGGTACCTAGACAAGAACCAACAGTGTTTGCGCGAGATAGAGAGCAAGGAGATGCGGAGGAGGTGGCTAGTCACCAAGCGCCCCGAGCGAGGCGGCCGGCGAGACTAAAGCGAGCTCCCAGGGTGGCGATATAAATGAACTCGGCGAAGCGATTGAGCAAGCTACTCGGAAGCTAGACCATTTGAAGAGAAGAGGGGATCAAACTTACGCATTACAAAAAGAGGTCCCCTTCTCCCCTCCAAATTTTGCGTAAGTCGTTACTATGAGTTTCAAGCTCCCGGATCTTCCTAAATACGATGGGAATAAGGACCACTCAGAACACTTAACAATGCTTTTGATCACGTAATGCGGCTTTATGGACAAATCGGATGCCATGAATGCTAGGATATTTATCACCACATTAAAGGGAAAAGCGCAAGAAATGGTTCATAGGGCTACCCATGGAACAGTGGTATCCTATGAGCAATTGGCAAGAAAGTTCTTATATCAGTTCGCTAGTCAGAAGCGAGCTCGAAGGTCAGCGACCCACCTCTTTACCATCAGACAAGCGAAAGGCGAGCCACTTCGGGACTTCATTAATCGGTTTAATGACGAGGCGCTCGAGGTGCAAGATATGAGGATCGATATGATGACAAATATATTGGTGCATGGTTTGAAAAAGGGCACTAGCTTGGCCTGCTTTAGCTCGTAACCCCGGATAAGGAGGAATTGATGGGGATGACCCAACAATATATCCGGAAGAGAGATGAATGAATCAAGGATCATGAATGGTCGATGAGTGGGTCGGGGAGGTGCGTAAGAAAAGATCCGAGAGAGAGACCTCGTTTTAAGTCCAAAAAGACCATGGCGAGGTCGAGATCGGGATCGATCGCGACCAATACGAGTTAGCGGATATCGCCGCTAAATGTTCCCAGTACATGCCTTGATGTCCATCGAGGAAAAAATATGTTAAAGTGGCCAAGAAAGATGAAGGCCATACCGGGTAAAAGAGATGAAAGAAAATATTGCCATTTTCATAAAGATCATGGCCATGATACAGAAGAATACTTCCAATTAAAAGACGAAATAGAGCGACTCATCCAGCAGGGGTACTTGAAAAATTTTGTTAGAGTGAGCAAAACTGAGGATGAGGAGCGAGGCCAGGGAAGAGTGGCGAGGTCAGGTTCTCCCCCGAGGCATAAGGCACGAGGAAGGTCTGAAGCTCGTTTCCCTATAAAGGAAAGAGTAAATCAGCATCGCGAGCGATCTGAAGCGAGGCGAGACCGACAAGATGAAAATCTGCCAAGGAGGGGTGATACATATGATCGGCTGAGGCCCGAGTGGAGGTGACTCGCAGCGCGAGGCGGAAGAATATGCGGGTCTTGCTCATACTCCCAAGAGGGTTCGAATATTTTTAATGTCCGGAAGCAAACCCAATTACCTTTGATAATCGTGACCTTGCGGGAGTAGAAACAGGTCAAAATGATCCAATGGTGATAACAATGGATATTGCGAACTTCGCAGTACAAAAGACCTTGATAGACAATGGGAGCTCGGCGGATGTGATCTTTATGCAGTCTTAAGGAAGATGGAATTAGACGCGTCACAACATCACAATGGCGGTGGATACACCATTAATCGGGTTCGAAAGCGAAGTGATCCCGCTTCAGTACTATCGACCTTCCGACCTCGCTAGAATGGTCCTATGCCGAAAAACGATTATGGTTAAGTATTTAGTGGTTGACGCTCCGTTTGCATACAACGTCGTTCGGTAGGCCAGGTTTAAATCGATTCAATCTATTGTTTCCACATATCATTTGAAGATGAAATTCCCAACGCAAGTGGGATTGGTGAGGTAAATGGAGATCGAGAAAAAAGTGCAGAGTCTTGCTATAACTTGTCACTTTGAAGAAAAAGAAGGAGAGCGGGAGATTAGAACAATTAGGCAAATTGAAAGAGAGGAGGAGGCGTGAATGAGCAAGAAGGAGAAGGAGAAGCATAAAAGGCTCGAGTGAGGGAGTATAGAATCGAGCTCTTGAACAGAAAGATGGTAGTCGGGTGGATCAAGCGACCGAGCAAGTCGACAAGAATAGGCTCCCGGATGGATCCGAGCCTCGAGCTCCTAACTATCCAATTTTTGAAGGAGAATGCGGATATTTTTGCATGGAAGGCTACGGATTGCAAAAGTATTAGCCCGAGGTCGGTCGTAGTGCATCGCTTAAATGTCGACCCCGAGTGAAGCCTATTAAGCGAAAGAAGCGAAGTTTCGGAGGAGAGAGAATAGGATCATCGAAAGCGAGGTGAATAAGTTGCTCGATCGCGGCACGTTGTTGAGATCCATTCACCGAATGGTTATCTAATGTGGTGATTGTTCCCAAAACAAAATGAGAAGTGGAGGATGTGTACAGACTTTCTTGATTTAAATAAAGCATGTCCAAAAGATCCGTACCCCTTGCCTCGTATTGATCTCCTAGTGGACTCCACGGCGGTGTGCTCTATTAAGTATGATGGACGCGTATCAAGGTATCATCAAATTTTCATGGCGGAAGAGGATCGGACAAGACCTCATTTATTCTTACAAAATGGGGTGTATTGTTACGTGGTGATGCCGTTCGCCTTAAGAATGCGGGAGCAACTTATCAACGCTAGTCAACCTCATGTTCAAAAGCGAGATTGGACGAAGCATGGAGGTTTACGTAGATGATATCTTTGGTCAAGCGAGAATCGGGGGGACCATCTCGGAACATTTGAAGCGAGCTTTCAACATCATGCGAAATTATGGAATGAAGTTGAATCAACAAAGTGCACTTTTGGGTGCGAGGTGGAAAATTTCTCGGGTTCATGGTTAATGAGAGGGGGATTGAAGCAAACCCGGAAAATTAAAGCTATACTTGAGATGGCCTCCCCAAGGACCGTGAACGAAGTGCGGCTCACGGGAAGCTAGCCTCGCTTAATAGTTCATTTCGAGGTCACCGATCGTAACTTACCTTTCTTTGCTACTTTAAAAAATATGAAAAAATTTCAATGGACAAGAATGTGAAAGGCCTTTGATGAATTAAAATCATATTTAAGCTCACCACCATTATTATCAAAGCCTCGAAAAGTGGAAACCACTTTTTTTTGTACTTGGTCATTTTTTCTAAGCGGTAATGAGCTCGGTGTTAGTCAAGGAGGAGGGGTGGCATGCATAAGCGGTTTATTATGTGAGTAAGATGTTGCAAGGAGCGGAAGAGATATTTAGAGAAAAGTTGGCATTAGCCTTGGTGGTAGCGGCGAGAAACTACGACCTTATTTTCAATCGCACCAAATAATCGTCTTAACAAATCAACCTTTGAGGCAAATTTTAGGGAGACCGGAGTTGTCGGTCGCTTGGTTAAATGGGCGTGGAATTGGGAGAATTTGATATCAAGTATCAATGTAAATCGGCAATTAAAGCCCAAGTTCTAGCCGACTTCGTTAGCGAGGCAATCGTAGAAGAGTCGGCGCCCCAAGACGAGGTCGCGTGGCTTTTACATGTGGATGGTTAAGTCGGTGGCTAGTGGAGGTGGAGCCGAATTTTGTTACAAGGACCTAACTTGTTTGAAGTAAAGTAGCTCTAAAGTTGGATTTCGAGGTTACAAATAATGAAGCAGTATGAAGCCCTAATTCTTTGGGATGAAGCTAGCACATAAATGTGATGTAAGAAGGCTCGTGGCATATTTTGACTCTCGCTTAATCGCGATGCGATGGAAGGCTCTTTCGAAGCCGAGAGATAAGTCATGTCCACCTACTTGAGTAGGGTTAAGAAGTTAGTAGAAAATTTTGAAGAATTTCGATTGAAACAGATTCCAAGAGAAGAAAATGAGAGAGCTGATGCATTAGCACGTTTCGCTAGTGCCGTCTCAGGATCGAGTTCGAGGAAGGTGATAGTGTTAGTGGCGAAGCACTCCAAAGTGAACTCAGAAAGCGAACCTCTTGACCAATTCTCAAAAGAGACCTTAATTCTTCATATAGGGATTCAAGCAAAGTGGATCGAGGGGATTAAAGAGTTTCTTAAAACGGGAGTTTTGCCAACGGATCCAGGCGAGGCTAGGAGGATACAAGCTAGGGCACCTAGGTTCCAAATAATAGGAGATGAAGTGTATAAGAGGTCCTATGGAGGACTCCTTTTGAAATGTTTGTTGCCTGAGAGCGCGCAGTATGTGATGAGAGAGATTCATGAGGAATGCGGAAATCATTCGGGAGGTCGCTCGCTAGCTCAAAAATACTAAAGGCAAGGATTCTTTTGGCCTCTTGTGATGAAGGATGCGATTGAGTTCGCTAAGTGTGTGACAAGTGTCAGTTCCATGCTAACTTAACTCATCAGCCAGCAGTACCCTTAGAAACAATTCCTATTGCATGCCCTTTCGACCAGTGGGGGATCGACATTCTGGGTCCTTTTCCTGTGGCAAGGGCGCAGAAGAAATTCGTGATAGTAGCAGTTGAATATTTTACGAAGTGGGTCGAGGCCAAGCACTAGCTAAAATAGGTGAGCAAAGAGGTCATGGACTTTGTATGGAAAAATATTTGTAGCCGGTTTGGGTTTCCTAGGATCTTAATTTGAGATAATGGAACGCAGCCCAAGGAAGAAAAATACGAGCATGGTGCAAGGAAGTGAAAATCCAAAAAATTTCACGGCTGATGAGGTAATCCGCAAGCTAATGGACAAACCGAGGTGGCCACAGGATAATTCTCGCAAAGACTTAAAAGCGAGGTCGGTGCGGTGAAGAAGACGTATTGGGTGGAGGAACTCCCGGTCCTTTGGGCATATAGACTACCCCAAGAACTTCTACGGGAGAAACTCCATTCGGTTTGATGTACGGATCGAGCGGTAATCCCCGTGGGAAATTGGGGAAGCATCTCACAGATAGCTCATTACGACCCAAAGACAGAACGAAGAGGCTCGGAGGTTAGAGCTAGAAACAATCGAGAAAAGAGGGATAGGGCCTTGGTCCAAATTCAGGACTAAAGGGAAGAATGCGGCGGCATATGATAAAAGGGTGAACGAGAGAAATTTTCAAGTAGGAGACCTAGTTACGAAAAAAAGTGGAAGTATCTAAGCATGTGGGAAAAAACCGGAGGCTAATTGGGAAGGTCCTTTCAAGGTGATTAAGATCCTCAAGAGAGAACATATCGTTTGGAAAGCATGGATGGAAAAGAGCTTCCTAGGCCATGGAACATCCACAATTTGCGCAAGTTTTATACTTAGGTGAACTACTTGTAATTATTAGCTTGTTTTGATCAATATATATGAAATTATTGGGAGGAAATACCCCCTTATTTTGAGAGATAATTATCGGCTTCAAGCAAAGTGACCCACGAGGTCAGCTCCATTTAAAAGTGACCCACAAGGCCAGCTTCAAGTCGAAGCGACCCACGAGGTCAGCTCCTATTCAAAGCGACCCACGAGGTCAGCTCTTATTAAAAGCGACCCACGAGGTCGGCTTCAAGGCAAAAGCGACCCACGAGGTCACTAATATTAAAAGCGACCCACGAGGTCAGCTTCAAGGCAAAGCGACCCACGAGGTCAGCTAATATTAAAAGCGACCCACGAGGCCAACTTCAAGGCAAAGCGACCCACGAGGTCAGCTAATATTAAAAGCGACCCACGAGGCCAGCTAATATTAAAAGCGACCCACGAGGCCAGCTTCAAGGCAAAGCGACCCACGAGGTCAGCTAATATTAAAAGCGACCCACGAGGTCAGCTTCAAGGCAAAGCGACCCACGAGGTCAGCTAATATTAAAAGCGACCCACGAGGCCAGCTTCAAGTCAAAGCGACCCACGAGGTCAGCTTCAAGTCAAAGCGACCCACGAGGTCAGCTCTAATTAAAAGCGACCCACGAGGCCAGCTTCAAGTCAAGCGACCTGCGAGGTCGACTTCAAGTAAAATCGACCCGAGGTCGGTCTCAACTAAAAGCGACCCCGAGGTCGACCAAGTAAAATGACCCACGAGGTCAACTTTAAAAGAAGAGCAACCCACGAGGTCAGCTCCTATTAAAAGCGATCCACGAGGCCAGCTTCAAGTCAAAGCGACCCACGAGGTCAGCTCTAATTAAAAGCGACCCACGAGGCCAGCTTCAAGTCAAGGCGACCTGCGAGGTCAGCTTCAAGTAAAATCGACCCGCGAGGTCAGTCTCAACTAAAAGCGACCCATGAGGTCAGCTTCAAGTAAAATTGACCCACGAGGTCAACTTTAAAAGAAGAGCAACCCGCGAGGTCAGCCTCGATTAAGGGCAATACGCGAGGTCAGCTACAAATAAAAACGATCTCAAAAAGAACACGTCAATTAAGAAGTGACCCACGAGGTTAGCTCCAAGCAAGATCCATAGAACGACAAGCAAATATGGTTGTAATAACTAAAAATGGGGAAAACTTTAAAACAACGGCGATAAAGCGAAATCGGAGACTTGAGCTCATTCATATCAAATATTTTCATACATCATAATACCAAAAAACGAGGTCAAAGACTAGCTCATTTACAAAACAACTTAGACAAAAAAAAGTTTGGTATTCACGATGTGCTTCACATGGAGCATTGAGCTCATTTACAAAAGAAGGAAGTAAAAACTAAGGTTATTCTTCCTCATCATCATTATTTGCTTCAGTAGTAGCAGGGGGTGGAGGTTGTTCTGAAGCAGCGATGTGCGAATGCATAAGATTGGTCCACTCATCCGTTTCTTCAGCCTCTTCCACATCGTGCACGACATCAAGTCCTTCCTCCTCCTTAGCTTCGCCCTCATCAGCTTTCTCCAGATCATCTGTACGGAAGCAGTCAAGTTTATCTTGATCAAAGTCCTCCTTGAAAGCATTCTCCTGTAGGGCTTGGTCTCGGCATCGCTCGAAACCTTGAAAGAGATAGACAGCAGCACGACGTGCCACTAAGGTTTCGTAGGAATGGGAAGTTAGAAAGGACTTCACGCCCTCTTCGCGAGCCTTTTGAAGAGCGGAGGTATACTCTAGCGAGTTCGTATATTCCTGATAGCCCTCCTTGCGACCCGTATCGTAGGTCTCTTTCAGCTCGGATTCGTGATTTTCTTTCTGCTCCTTCAGTTCGTCGCGAGCTGCATTAACCTCTTGTTCCAGACCCCGGGCTCGGATCACGAGCGCAGTATTCTCCTGAGATAATTTTTCCTTGGCAGCCTCGGCCTCGCGAAGAGCCTTCGAAAGCCTCTCCACTTCGTTTTCCCGCGCATCGAGGGATCGCTTCCAATTAGCAGCACGAAGGGAAAGGTGGTGTAGGAGGGCATTATTCTGTAAATGAATTAAAAGCGAGGTTAGAAAGAGAGAGAGAGAAAAATTAAAACATGTATTAAACGAGATAATGGACTTTTACCGAAAAAGTATTGTGGGCTATGTATTCTTCCAGCCGAGTAAACTCAAAAGGTATCAAAGCAAATTGATCGATCAGAGAGAGTATGTTTGTATAGCTCGAAAGAGTCCTCTCCAGCATGAGTATCGAGGACAGAGCTTCGTCCGTTAATTAGCCAATTGGGGACGGTACGGGGCAGCGAGGCGTTGAAAGTGGAGGACAGTTGAGGAGGAGACCTTTGCCTTTCCATCTCACGCATCTCGGCGAGCTGTTTCTCACATAACTTGAGCCATTTAAGTTGAGCTTCCATCTCAGGGTCGCTGCAAGTCTCCTCGTCAGCTTGAATTTCAGGCTGCTTGCCAGACACGTCTAAAGACGACCCGAGGCGAAGCCTCTTACCAGAGGGCTCTTCGCGATCTTTACCCGCAGAATCCCGACTGCGAGACTTGTGGGGCTTCTGAGTTTTTTCTTTGTGGGACTTTCCTTTCGAGGCGTGCCTTCTCAACATTTTCACCCCCGAAGAAGTAGGGCGTTGAGGAGTTAAGCGGCCGGGGTAGTGCGGCGGCTCGAAAAGTATCGATCATCCAAAGACCCTCGGTCGAAACGACAAGGTGAGGCCCTGAAGAGGTCGGAGGAACACTGCATGAACCCGAGACAGCATGGGTGGTGGTGTGTTTCGGAGCAGTTGGAGGTCGTTTTTTACTGGAGAGTAAAACCGCCTTCTGTTCTTTCAATTGCTTGGCTATTAATGAGCCGTTGATGAGACATCTCTGAAAATAGAAAAATTGTTTAGAATAATGTGAGTAAACTATACGAGCAAGCAATTAAGTAAAAGAATGGAAGATTACCCAAACTTAAAGAAGGCGGCCGGGCGGGGCTAAGGTCCCGCGAGGAAAAGAACCTCTTCGGTTAGAAGCTTCTCCGAACAGATACTCCACTCGTGCATAACACATCCTGACGGTCATCCTCCCAAGTGACCAAGGCGAGGTCACGAGGGTGAGGACGGGTAGCTTTCCACTCGAAAGGAACCTCCCAAGGGGTCTCTACGGGGCTCTAACGTAGAGAAATTTCTCTTTCAAGGCCAAACAGAGGTAGGTAGGTGATGAAGAAGCTTACGGTTAGGCGAGGGGAGAGGTAGAAAAAGCCTTTCTCACTTGTGGTTGGAGAGGAGTTAATGGAATAAAGGGCCCAAAAATGGGGAAAGGAGGTGACACCTCAAAATGTTTCATTAATATCGCAAAACTTAAAATATGACGATAAGAGTTCGAACTAGTCAAGGCGGGACACACTCACTGACCCTTTAAGATATTTACAATAGGGCGAGCTAAAGGAAAACGTAAACCCGCCTCAAGACTAGGCAAATGGAACGACATACAACGGGGAGGTGGTTTATCTATACGGTCATTCCTACCGGGATAATTATTTGAAAATTTGATGGAATAAAAAATCGGTCTCTAATCTCGGCTATTTGGTTCCCCATTTACAATAGAAGAAACAAGGCCCAAGGAGCCGTGAACTCTAAATTAGGATCTATGGGGGCATCCTCCTGGATTCGTCGGTATGGTCCAAGTCAAGACGGATTCCCTAGGGGAGGCACTGACAGACCTAATTGGGCTAGCATCTAGAATACGAGCCCCATTTAGAGGACCGATGTCGAACTAGACTCAGAGGTGGAGCCTCGAACTCGAACTCGAACCGCTCGAGCCCGAGTCGTGAGAACCTAACGCACAGTCGGAAGGCATAACAAGAAGAAGGAAGAAAAATAAATGAAATAAGAAAAATATTAATAAACGAAGTGAAACTAAGGGCTACTGCTCGAGGTGGGATCGACTACGTGAAGAAACCCGGACGAGGGGGGAGCTCGCCGAATCGAAATATTTTTCACCGCGATGAATGAAGAGTAAAAATGTAAACTCCGAGACTTCCGTATATATATAGCGGAATGGGCGGGAAGATCGAACGGTTGGGATGAAAGAAACTTTTCAAATTCAACGGATCAGATTCAGAGTTACCATAGTAATTAATTACTAAAGTAACTGGGGGAGTAATGATATGTGCCTGTCTAAAATTACTCTTCTACCCTCGCTTATTCGAAGGAATGACCCGAACCGAGGTCACGGATCGGGTCGTCTACCCGACCTAGGCTAATAGAAGGAGTTCGAGCTAGCCGATACACTATGAAAGAAGCGAGGTCACGACCCGAAGCGAGGTCATGGATCGGGTCGTGTACCCGATCCAGCCTAATAAAAGGAGTTCGAGCTAGCCGATACACTACGTAGCGCGAGGTCACGACCGATCCGAGGTGGGCGTGCGGGTCGCCTGCGACCCGACCATATACGATAGATGGAGTCTGGCCAGGTGGACCAATATGAGGCCGGACGTGGAGTGAGGTTGTGCGGATCCGTACACCTCGTGCGGATCCGTCTGAACCCGTGCGGCCAGGAGAAATAGTGCTATAAATACACCACTGTTCCATTGCTACGGGTATGACATTTATTGCTATTCACCTCGCTTTACATTCACTAGCGACCTAACACCGTATTGACTTAAGCATCGGAGGGTCTTAGCCGGGAACCCTCCCTAGCCTAACGTTTATCCTGTCTTACAGACCCGAACCAAAAGTACCTGGCTCGAGACAACCCGACCAAGTACATCTGATTTGTTTACTCCCAAATTAGTATATTATCAACAAATGTTTACATACACACATATATATATATATATATATATATATATATATATAGAGAGAGAGAGAGAGAGAGAGAGAGAGATGTGTCCCCAAATAAAAAGGGTGAAAAAATACATCATGTCCTTGAATCTTGCATTATTTTCAGCAGAGCCAATTTTGTGACATTGTGTGTGTATTTTTTATAGAATGACACATTTGTCCTTCATTCACATAGTAAGTGTATCGTAAAATTTGTGTAGCATCATAGATATTACCGACATCTATGAATGACAAACCACATTTCCACTTTGTTTCAAACCCCTTAGATGGCAAAATATTGGCGGCCACAACAAAATCAAAGCTAGGTCGGACCAATTTTTTATTGTAGCCCAGAAAAGCATAACTCACTCCGGCCATGTATATAATTATACATTTTGTATGCAAAATCAATCAATTCACGCTAAAAGTCGGGCCAATTACAATCCATCGGGCAATCGTAGTGGGTCAAATAGGCTCGACTCATTTTTTGAGACCGGGAAAACCTAGCCCAGACATACCCTATCCTCGCACCTTCCGGACGGCTCATGGACCGAGCTGTATCTTGCCACCTCAAATTAGGGGTGTCAATCGTGTCGTGTTTCGTGTCCTGACACGGGTATAACACGTTTGACATGAACACGAACACGACCCATTTAATTATTTGTGTCAAGATACACGACACAAAAACGATTCGTTTATGATACGAGTAACCCAGACACGACACGAAAAACCTATATAACACGAAAAAATAAATAAAAAAAGAGAAAAAACTAAAATTATAAATAAAATTACTTTAAAATATTAGAAAATGCATTCAATAATTTGTCCATCATCACATAACTAACTAAAATATCATATAACTAACTAAAACATCACAAAATATGGAAATAATATGTCACTATAAATTTAAATGGTTAAATAGGTCAATCGCGTCGACCCGCGGGTTGACCTGACCTGACCTATTTATTTCGCTTGTTAACCATGTCCGACCTGATTTTGACCTGAACCTGCTAAGATTTGTACATGTACCTGCTAAATTTGTATTAGGTTTGTGTCACAAATTGACACCCCTACCTCTTACACCCACCCAGATACACCCTTAAGTGGGTCTTTTAACAAAATTTCAGTGAGTAATTTAATGATATCAACCGGGGAGGGAGAGAGCAATCTCCGTCCTATAGAGACAAAATGGGAAAAAAAATTCCCCACATCCCGTCCTCGCGGGGATCCCTATCCCCCGTTTTAATGTAGATATATTTATAATATATTCTATATTTAATATCTAGTCCCCTGCGGGAAACGAAACGGGGAATATCATGATCCTTGTCCCCATCGACGGGAAAAAAAATCCCCGTGCTCATCCCTATGGGGGAAATTTTTGGGGATTTTCCGCCCAATTCGAGGCGGTTTCCCATGAAAAACGGGAAATTCCTGCCCCACTACCATCTGTAGACTCTAACTTGTTCTCCTTAATTTAATTGTACCAAGTATAACTTATTATTACTTAGTATTTGCATTATTATCTAAAAATATAAAAAAAGTATTTGCATCATGTTGACGTGCGTTTTGGTCAACAAGCAAAAATATGTAAAAGGTTTGACACGTAGAAATGTAAACGTGCGTAACGTGTGTTTATTTCTGGCTAATTCTGCCTTTTTTTGTATAATACCGAGTCGGATTATTGGGGTCGGTCTTTCTTACAGTTCTTTTTTTTATCTCCTTTTCTTTCTCTCTATTAGCCTTTTTATATCCCTTCGAGTAAGTGGGTTTACAATAGTCATCTTTTCACTAACTATTCATTAATTAGTAAAATAATTAAAGAAAGACACATGTCCCTCTCTAACTGTGCATGTCAGTCAAATCTTGCCACTTGTCGACTTCTCTTTATAACTTTCTGACATGTGGCAGTTTCTGATATCGATAAAGTGTTAAGTATGGGCAAGTGATTACTTCTATGAATCTGTCGCGCATGCGTCGTTCCCCGCCAAAATTTGGGCTCGGGGCTCGGGGCTCGGCCGTGTTGCGGTTTGGGCTCGGTAATGGCGAGCCTAGTTAAATGACGTATCGTCGCGACCATTGCTAACGCCGCCGCAGTCGCTTACTCGGATGCGTGTTGGAATGATGACTTGGATTAATTTCTTCTAGCTCGGCTCGGGTATCATCAAAGGCCCCCAAGTTTGATTCCGAGAGAAGAATTTCTGAAGTCGGAGTTAAACTTTAATGCTAATGATGAACATTTAATGGGGAAACGGATTTCTCAAAGGTTTTGTTCTTTCCTGGCATCTGTCGCGTAGTGATTAATGCCTGAAACGGCGCATTAATTGGGTTGCCATAATGACGCAACGTGGCATCTTGTGGTTGGACCAATCTTGCGCGAGAACCAAAAAAAAGGTCGCGTCGATTCTGTCGGCGGCGTGGGGACGCGACGTTTTTTACACATGTTTGACGGCTTTTGAGTTTTTAAAAGGTGTGTCTTTTCGAATAAACGTCCCGTTTATCGAGGAACCCCATCTATAAATACCTTTGTTTCCCCATTATTCACTTTCGCAACCATTAACCTTTGAGCTAAAGTAACAAAAACCGAGCGAAATTTGGTCGGCTTCCCAAGTTCGAGACTTGAATCATTGGTATTTTCTCGAAATACTCTCCTTTACTTATAAATGTCTTCTTTTGAGGATAGTAGAGTCGTAGTTATAGTGTAGAGGTTGAAATTGAAGATCCTCCTCCGAACCTTCTTTTATTTCTCACCAAAAAGCGATCTCCATCTCATAGCCCGAGCATTATTCGATATCTTCTCCGGATTCTCCACGAAGTGGAACGTCTTTTTAGGGGCGGACTCATACTATCTTTAATCCGACGCCTTGACCGCCTTTAGAGAGGAACGGTGTATCGGCCCGGACGGCACAAAGAGAGTTCCGAAGAAGAATCCCCGAGTGTTGATTTTAGCGTGCTCGGCAAGAAGAAGAAAATATGGACCCATCGGAGTCGGAGCGTGATAACGTGGAGCGGGTAAACGAACCTCCCCTGATTCGAGGCGGAGAGGCCACAAGGGCCTATGGGTCATCGTAATGGCGACGGCAAGCAAGGAGGAGGCCCCGCCGTGTTGAGTCTCGGTGAACGCCGAGCGATATAAACGATATCCCAAGCATCTTGATGATCCGGAGATGGGAGAGCTCAGCCAAGGTATCGTATTCCAAGTGGTATCCATTTAAGTACCGGATGGCACCGAGGTCCCCGGACCCGCCCGTGGGTTGCGTGGGTATACATACCGCGCCTTCTATTCGATCGCGGTTCCGCTGCGGTTTTTCTCACGCGGTGGCTTTGCAAGTGGGGTATGCATCCAACCCAAGTGCATCCCATTATGTGGGGTAGGATTATTGGCCTCTTGGTGATGTTCCACCTGAGAAATACCCTCGCCCTAAGTTCAAAGAGATGAATGAACTTTTAAATGGCGAGCAACTCCTTCATCAAAGGTCACCGTCCGGGTGGTATTACGTACAAACCCGACGGGGTATCCTGATAGTTTAGTAGAAGGTCTTCCTTCATCGTTGAAGGATCGGAAAGAAAAATGGCTCGGGTGAGCGGCGAGTGGCAAGCTCGCGTGGAGGACGGGCGAAGGAAGGAGACTGTCCCTTTTATCCTCCTTCGATTTTGTTTTTGGTTATAGTAAGTCTATATCCTTTCTCCTTACTCGCTTTTTGCTATTTATCGTTTCTTTTTGTGATTGACTTTTGTCTTTTTACCTTTATAGAGAACCGCGCATCAAAAGGGCCTTTGTCGGCCACCTTCATCCGCAGTGGAAAATATCCAGGCCGTAGAGTGCCGAGATAAGCGACCGAGAGATCGCCACCTGGCTAATTTGGCCGCGGTGGCTTGAGGCTCGCCGCGCCGACCCCGAGACCGAGGGGGCGGCTCGGGATGAGGCGGCTGAGCAGGAGGTGGAGGTTGAGAGAGAGACTCAGCAGGATCCTCCTGGTAATGAACAAATACGGACCCATTCTCCCGGGGAGCAGCCGGCGGAGAACGAGCGAGCTACGCCGTCCCTGCGACGGCTAGCCCTGTGGGCAGATCATCTGCGCCCGTAGGGCAAACGCAGACTCCAGAGCCGCCGAGTGCGGCTGCTGTTCGAGGTAAACGTTGTATTTTTCACACTTCCTTTTGGAACGTCATTTTGTTTTCTTTTAATCTTCTAACTGTGGTTGCTTTGTGTAGGGCGCGGCTTGGATTTGCGTGCACGTCTTCGCAACGTTAGGAACACGGCCGCGCGGCGAACTCGGGCGGCTGCCGATCAACCTGCGGATGTGGAGGCGGCTCGGAGAGAAGATATCCGGGCCGGTAAACGTCCTGCTGATGGAGTGCCAGAGGCGGTGCAACCTCCTCTCCAAAGGAGAAAAGGAGGAATTGTGATGGAGGAGCCTGATCAGACTGAAGGGGTTGGTCGAACGGTACCCAAACATCCTGAACAACCCCCAGAAAGAGGGAGGTCCGCAAACTTTCTCGGATGACCTCGGCAGGGAAGGTCACTTCATCCCTCTAAGTCAAGTGAGGAATGAATATTGCGAGGGAATGATTGGACTACGCCCTCGATGGTTTGTGGAATTCGTTCGATGTGCCACGCCGATAGAGGAGCAAACGAGAGTCTTAGGAGGCGTCAGGCGATGAGTGTCCCAAAGACGTGCCTGGACAAAAAGCATCGAGCAATTACGCTCGGAGACGACTTCAAGAACAAATTCAAAAGATGCCATGGCAATGTCGGGGCGGATGATTGGGCTCTTATGGCATGCGGTTGGGGAACTCGCGAGCTAGAGAAAAAATATGCCGACCTGGAAAGGCGGCACGGGGATCTGCAGGAGGCCTATGCTACACTCAAGGGTACAAGAATCGCTCAAAACTCAAGCGGATGAGGCTACGGCTCGGGCCAACTCGAGAGAGAAACTGCTGTGAGGGCTTAGAGACGGAGCGAGATTGGCCCGCAAGGTGAAGAAGAGCTTAGGGCTAAGGTCGCCGAGCCGAACGTCTTTGCCACTGCCTGGCCCGAGGAAATGGAGAGGCGTCTAGCCGATGTCGCAGGAGGTCAAGAAAAAGCCTGCCGTCGCAAACCGAGGAAGTTCGTAGAGAGGCCGTTGAAGCTTACAAAGACTCAGGAGTATGCATTCATGTTAACCTGCGACCACGCGACCGGCTCCCGAGAAATTCTTGATTTAGTTAAGGGGCGGGCGTCGTTGCTCGGCTTGAGGGAAGATTTGCCCTCCCGGAGGCTGATCTCGATACCCTTCGGCCGAACTTCGCCGAGGCTCCTAATGCGCATGGCTCTCCTCCTCCGCACGTGGAAGAAGTCGCCTCTAGCGGTGCTGTCGAAATTCCGCCCCAAATTCGATCTTGATGCTTTCATATGTACCCATAGGTAGTAGGTAATTTGGCTTCGTGCCTCAAGATGTAATGGCTCCCGCCTCCTTATGTAAATATTTTTGAAGTAGAAATGAATTGTTATTTTTCTCACCTGTGTATGTGTTTCAAGCTTTTTGTAGATGCTCGGCTCTTTTCCTTTTTGTAAGATTGTTGCCCGTTTTCTTTTTCCTTTTATATTCCCAAGTACGGGGCTCGGTTCCCAGTGCTTTTGAATAAGGGACTTTACTTGCTTTAGTTGATTCTCGTACTAGGTATATGAACCTATTTTTTTTTTTTTTTTGGTACTTGGTGTATAAACCAAGTTTTCATTTTGCGCCTGGTGTGTACATTGAATCTTTGATTTGTGCTTGGTGCGTAACCAAATCTTTGATCTGTGCTCGGTGCGTAACCAAGTTTTGGTATTATGTTCGGTGCGTAACCGAGTCTTTATTTTGTGCTTGGTACATGGCCAAGTCTTTACTTTGTGCTCGGTGCGTAACTAAGTCTTTATTGCGCTCGGTGCGTAACCGAGTCTTTATTTTGTGCTTGGTACATAGCCAAGTCTTTACTTTGTGCTCGGTGCGTAACCAAGTCTTGATTTCGGTGCTCGGTGCATAACCAAGTCTTGATTTTGGTGCTCGGTGCGTAACCAAGTCTTGATTTTGGTGCTCGATGCGTAACCAAGTCTTTATTGCGTGCGGTGCGTAACCGAGTCTTTATTTTGTGCTTGGTACATGGCCAAGTCTTTACTTTGTGCTCGGTGCGTAACCAAGTCTTGATTTCGGTGCTCGGTGCGTAACCGAGTCTTGATTTTGTGACGTACCTGAGGTGACGTTTCGCCCTTCAGCTTAAGCCGAGGCGATTTTTTGTTGTCCTCGGCACATAGCCGAGATGAGTAAAAACTTCGTTTCCCTTTAGAGAGCTCACGAAATACCAGATGAAAGGATAATTCTTTGGAATCCTATCTGGATCATAGACCGAGATCTTTATTGATAATACCGTTTCAGGTATGCTACATTCCATGGATGCATAAATTTTTCTCCACTCAAATATTCTAGCCGTACGCTCCACCGATAAGACGTGGGTCGACCGAAATGGGCCCTCCCAGGTTGGCTTCAATGGGTCAGGTTGAATGCCCGTTATCTTTTTTTAATACAAGATCGCCGACCAAAATATTCTTTCCTTTACTTTCGAATTGTAGTACCTTTCACTCCTTTGTTTATACACTGCATTTTTTATCTCGGCAAGATCGCATCTTTTTCTTCGAAAGCAGTCTAGCTCGGCCCGCGCGCGACCTCATTACGATTCTTCAAAATTTGCACTTCAAGGTAGGGGCTCCAATCTCAACGGGAATCACCGCCTCGGCTCCATAAGCTAAAGAAAAAGGTGTTTCTCCGGTGGCCGCCGATGTGTCGCTTACAGATGACCATAGTACACCGGGTAGTTCCTCCGCCAATTACCTTTAGACTCTCCAATCTCGCCTTCAAGGTATACTTGAGTATTTTATTAACGGCCTCAACTTGTCCGTTCGATCGGGGTGGTATGGAGTTGAGAAATAGTTTTTATGCGGAAACCTTCACAAAATTTCAAAACCTTCGGTTATCGAATCGCTTTCCCATTGTGCGTAACAATCGAATGTGGTATCCCGAATCTACGAGATAATGGATTTCCATACAAAGCTCACAATCTTTTCTTCATCTATTTTTGCGGAGGCTCCGCCTCCCATTTTGTGAAATAATCCACCGCCACAATGGCATACTTGACGCCCCTTTGCCGGTGGGGAGTGGTCCGATGAGGTCCATTCCCCATTTGGCAAACGGCCATGGGCTAAATACGGAAGTAAGTTGTTCAGATGATATCCGACTGTGGTGCAAATCTTTGGCACCTCTCGCATCTTTTGACGAGGTCGGTTTGCGTCCCCTTTCTTAGGGATGGCCATAGTATCCTTGCCGTATTAATTTATAGCCAACGTTTGGCCCCAGCGTGGTTGCCGCATATTCCCTCATGAACCTCTCGAAGTGCATAATCAGATCGTCTCGGAAAGGCAACGTAGGAGTGGGACGGAGTATCCTCATTTGTATAGGATGCCATCTATTAGTGTAAACCGAGCCGCTTGAGTTCGTAGTGTTTTGGCCTCAGCTTTGTTTTCAGGTTGAACTCCTTTCTCTAAATACTGAACGATTGGGGTCATCCGAGTCTGTTCGGCGGTTTCAGTTGTATATATTTTCTTTGCACCAAGTGACGGGGCATACAGTTATGTGACAGTGACATCCGTGATGGCATCCGTCCCTGGACTAGAACCGAGCCGAGCTAAGGCATCTGCTTGCATGTTCTTGACTCGGGGCACATGTAAGACTTTTGTCTTAAAGTGTGATAATATCTTCTTGACCAAATCCAAATATTGTGCAATTTTTTGCTCTTTCGCTTCGTATTCGCCGTTGATTTGATGAACGACCAACTGAGAATCGCTGTGCACCAATAGTTGTTTTAGGCCCATAGAGGCTGCCATATTAAGCCTGCCAGGAGCGCCTCATATTCGGCTTCGTTGTTCATTGCGGGGAACTGAAATCGTACGGCCGAGCAGTGGCATTTTTCATTTGGATCGATTATCACGATTCCGCCCCTTACTCGGCCTGCGGTGGAAGAGCCGTCAACGAATAATTTCCATTCTTGGTCTTCCATAACTTCCAATCGTATGGAAGGTGTGAATTCGGCTACAAAATCGGCTAAAGCCTGTCCTTTTATTGCGGTGCGTGGTTCATATATAATGTCAAATTGACTGAGTTCGACGGCCCACTTAATCATCCGACCAGAAGTATCGGGTCGGTGTAATACTTGTTTCAGTGGGTAGTTCGTCAATACTATAATCTTGTGTTCTAGGAAATATGGACGGAGTTTCCGTGCCTCAATGATTAATGAATAAGCCAACTTTTCCATTGGCGGGTATCGGGCTCGGCGTCATGTAACGCCCGATCGGTGTAATAGATGGATGTTGAATAGAACCATCCACCTGATTAACACCGAGCTGATGGCGTATTCGGATACCGCTAAGTACAAATACAAGTCCTCCTCCCTTGGTCGGTTTTTGCAATATAGGGATTGAAGAGAGGTCTTTGTTTGAGGATTCAAAGGCAATCTGTGGCTTGCTTGGTCCACTCGAAATTTTTGCTTTTCTTTATAATTTCAAAGAAAGGCTTGCACTTGTCTGTGGATCGTGAAACAAATCGGTTAAGGCGGCCAATCGGCTGTTAGGCTTTGTACCTTTTTACGAGTTCGGGGTTCTAGATCAATGATGGCTTTTATTTTATCCGGGTTGGCTTCTATTCCCCTTTGGTGACCATATACCCCAAAAATTTACCCGAACCGACCCCAAACGTACACTTTCTCGGGTTTAACATCATCTTGTACTCTCTCAAAACAAAGAAACATTTTATTAAGATCGTTTAGATGATCGGACATGTACAGTGATTTTACCAACATGTCATCTACATAGACTTCCATAGTGTGACCTATCATTTTCTCAAACATCTTATTTACTAACCTTTGATAGGTCGCACCAGCATTCTTCAATCCAAAGGGCATCATCTTGTAACAGTGAATTCCTCGAGCAGAGAAGAATGATGTATTTTCTTCATCTTCTGGGTGCATCCGTATTTGGTTGTAACCCGAGTATGCATCCATGAAGCTCATCAGCTCGTGTCCTGCCGTGGCATCCACCATGTAATCAATATTTGGCAACGGATAACTGTCCTTAGGGCATGCTTTGTTGAGGTCGGTAAAATCCACGCACAGGCGCCACTGGCCATTGCTTTTCTTTACCAAAACAGGATTGGCGACCCATCGGGGATAGAGGGCTTCCCGGATGAATTGATTGTCTAGTAGCTTGTTAACCTCGGTCTCGAGTGCTGCCTGTCTGTCAGGGCCGAGTTTGCGCCTTTTCTGGATAACTGGGCGGAACGTTAGATCAATATTGAGGCGGTGGCACGCATACTTAGGGTCAATTCCGGGCATGTCTGCATGAGTCCATGCGAAGACGTCAAGATTATTTCCCAAAAACTCGATCAACTCGGTTCGATATGGTTCTGGGAGATCATGACCAATACGTAGTTGGCGCTCCCCGTTTGGCCTTCCGACATTGATTGTATCAACTTGTTCTACTGGTTCCACCGGTTTTCTTTTCTTGCTTTGTCCCTCCTTGATCTGCAGGGGCAATTCGTCTTCAGCGGCCGACTCGTTCTCAACTGCCGGCTCGCCTTTTTCCATCATTGGCTCCTTCCCGGGCCGACGACCTGGATTATCCTCCTGAACGATCTCCGTTTTTCGCTCGGACTCCTCCTTGGGCACGGGATCGTCCTGTGTGGTTCCACTAGTTTGTCCTTGTTCCACCACGTTATTCTCTACCGGTCGGAGTATAATAGAGCATTCTCGTGACTCCTTTTGATTCCCTTTATGTATAGCTTCGCCATCAGATGTTGGGAATTTTATACAAAGTGATATATTGAAACGACTGATTTTATATGATAAAACAATGGCCTCCCAATGATAGCATTGTACTCCGAATCGGCATTGATTATTTTGAATGTTGTCATGACGGTCCGTTTATGCAGACCTTGTCCCATTTGGATGGGCAAATCAACTTCTCCGAGCGGGACTATCCTTCCTCCTCCAAACCCCAGAATGCTATCGTTGCATGGACGGATATAACTATCGTCCACGTTCAATCTTCGAAATGCTCGGACATAAATGACTGACGAATAGCTTCCGGTGTCGATCAAAATTCTGTGAACCGGAATACCCAAAATCGGTGCAGTAATGACCAGAGGGTCAGAATGAGGATGGACCACCTGGTCGGCATCCGCATCCGAGAACACAAAGTGGCCGGTGGGTTGGCCTTCCTTGATTTCCGCCACCCGAACTTGTCTTTCGGCATTGGTTGCCTGTCTAACATCGGCTTTTCTTTTCCTGTTGGAGCGTCTATCCTCTACTGTGTTAGTATTGATTCGACTGACACTCGACATCATGAGGATCTCCCTCCCCTGGTTTTCAGCCGGGGGTGGCGGCAGGAGAGCTGGATTGATTACGCGCTCCGGATTGACACCTTGAGCCAGTGCCGGTGGGGGCGGTAGCTCATGAACGTACCTTTTGAGACCGCCCTGCCGAACAACACGCATAATTTCCCTAATCAGATCTCGGCACTCATCAGTATCGTGACCTATCGATTTATGATAGGCACAGAATCGACGCGAATCTAATTTTGCCGGCTCAATTTTCAAAGGCCGAGCCGGAGGCAACAAATTCGGACCAGACTTCATTCCATATGGCTGATGGAGTGTGGGTCAAAGTACTCTCATTGTTGTGACTTCGGCTCTCGCCTCTTGGCGAGCCCTAAATCCGGTGGTCGGGTTTTTCGAGAATGGCCGAATCCCGACCCCGCCCAACTGCTGGTTCTTTCCTTCCGTCCTTTCTTACGCCCCCTTGCGGTGCTCGGGGTGGTTACTTACCATGGCTTCTTCCGCACAAATATGGCGTTCGCGCGGACCAAAAATTCTTGGTACGAGGTCGCCCCGATTCGTGGATGGAGTAATTAAACCAAGTCTCGGGGCTAGTCCGGCCCATGGTCATGATCAAAATGGCGTCATCCGACACCGGTTCCATCTCTCGAACTTGTTTATTGAACCGAAATATAACTTTTTCAGGGGCTCGTCCTTCCCTTGTTTGATGTTTACGAGGAGTCCTTAGGTCGGCTCGGACTTTGGACGTTAAGAAATGCGTCGTAAAGGCGGAGGCCAGATCCCCCCATGCCTGAATGGATCCCTGTGGTAGGGTCCTAAACCAACGGTGGGCTCGGTCGCCCAAAGTCAGGGGGAAGGCCCTGCAGAGGATGGCATCACTTGGATGCAGTTCCATCCATGCTAAGTCTTGTGAACGTGAGTGGTCGGGTCGGTTTCCCCATTGTAGAGACCGACACGGGGATTTTCAACTTTGGCGGTAATGGGGTCGCTAGAATTCCAGGGGAAAATGGCGACGGAACAACTGGCTGGTTCATTACTTGGGGCGGTCTTCGAGACTATTCGCCATCCGGACCGCCTTCCAATTCGTTTAGACGACGACGCAGGCGTGTATTTCTACATCCCGTTCTTCGCCATAAGCTAGGGCCTTGGACTGATTGACCACTTACCGCTCCCCGCTCATCCGAAACCTGAGCCGGGAACTTATCGACGAGCTGGGTGAAAAGGATCAACCCCCAGTCGTGCGGCGAACACTGAGTGGGCATGACGATGTCGCGTTAGCTCGATAATGACTCGCTATACGACTTTGCTCCTCCTCATTTTCCCGATGCCGCTTCATCACGACGGACATGTTGTTCATTACCTGGCGCTTCTTGGGCTTCGTGATGAGGAAGCCCGAATTTGAGGATTAATGTTAACATTTAGTTGTGGGTTGAGTGGGTTAGTATTTGCAAGGAGTGGAGGAGGTGCTTGAGAGTTTGTGGTAGCGAGTTTGTGATATAAGTTGGTTCATTTCTTTGTACAAAAGTTGGGTTGGCAATTAGCCGAGCAAAAGGAAATAAAGTAGTGCTCCATAACTTCTTTTGGAGCATATTTTGGCCATTCGTAGTCCGCCAGGTTGGTTGTTCAAATATTGCTCTTGATCAAACGGGCATTTCTCGACGTTGACTCATTTTTGTCTATTATGAAAAGGTTAAGCGTTAAACTTTACCTGGTTTTTACTTGACTTGCTTTTGACTGGAACTCGGACTGGACCAATACGCCGCCCTCCTTCTAGCGCCAATTTGTTGACGTGCATTTTGGTCAACAAGCAAAAATATGTAAAAGGTTTGACACGTAGAAATGTAAACGTGCGTAACGTGTGTTTATTTCTGGCTAATTCTGCCTTTTTTTGTATAATACCGAGCCGGATTATTGGGGTCGGTCTTTCTTACAGTTCTTTTTTTTATCTCCTTTTTTCCCCCTCATTTTCTTTCTCTCTATTAGCCTTTTTATACCCCTTCGAGTAAGTGGGTTTACAATAGTCATCTTTCACTAACTATTCATTAATTAGTAAAATAATTAAAGAAAGACACATGTCCTCTCTAACTGTGCATGTCGACCAAATCTTGCCACTTAAACGACTTCTCTTTATAACTTTCGACATGTGGCGCTTTCGATATCGATAAAGTGTTAAGTATGGGCAAGTGATTACTTTTATGAATCTGTCGCGCATGCGTTTCCCGCCGAAATTTGGGCTCGGGGCTCGGCGGCCGTGTTGCGGTTTGGGCTCGGTAATGGGCGAGCTTAGTTCGTGACGTGTTGTCGCGCACCATTGCTAACGTCGCTCGCAGGTCGCTTACTCGGATGCGTGTTGGAATGATGATTTGGATTAATTTCTTCCAGCTCGGCTCGGGTATCATCACATCAAATTTTCGTATTCTCATCATTTGAGACTTGGGTACATGATGATTTTAAATTTCCAGTTTCTATCTCTCTCTTCTTCTTTTTTTAGTTTCACTTTGTATTTTATTTTTTAATGTATGATATGTGTCTAAAAAATAAATATAGTTTGTTGGTTATTTGACTATGTTATAACTTAGGGACATATATCATAAAAATGATATAATTTAGACAAAAGAATGATAAATAAATAAAATAAAATAACATGAAAGAAAATTCAAAAGTATAAGGAACACACTTGAGAGTTGGGACATATACTAATAATGAGTTGTGCCTGGGTATTCTTGGAATCTTGCATGGTTCAGCAAATATTTAGCAAAATCAAATACCATCAGACAGACATCATGATTTCATTTGAAAATGCTGTCCGTTTGTTGGGATTCAATTTAATTCTTTACTTTTTTTTTTTTGGAAAAAAAAAGGATTCAATTAAATTCTAGATATCACAATAATCAGTTTTGTGAAGTTGTAAAATTTGAGGCCCACTAAATATTCCTCCCATAAAAAGATATCAGGCTGGAAGGCGGAAGCCTCACTGGGCCGAAATTTAGTGGGTTCAACCAATTGAATTATTCATATATTTTAACTTTTTATATTATATTATATTATATTTATATATATAGAAATAAATTCACACATATAAAAACAACAAACATACAATATCAATAAAATGTATAATGCACATAAGAGTGAGCAACAATATACATCTAAACTAAAATAAAAGAGCTCACTTGTTTCTCTTCTTACTCTTCATTGTTGAGGGGTATTTTTGGTGATTTTTGTCCTAACCACATCTATATTTTTTTTTTATTAATTTAGTTTCTAAATAAGTGTTTTTCACATATATTTGGATCATTTAATTTTTTTTATTATTTATGATTTTGCCGTCTGGTGCGGCGTTTGGTTTATCACTGTCTTGGTGCGATTTTTTTTTTTATGCAGATTCAGACAAACAAGTTTCCGATCCGACAGGCGACAAAGATAACAAATCAGATTATGGTCTTCAACAGGTTGCAGATCCAAATCATAAGTATTCAAGACAATATAAAATTTTCGGAATTATAAGATTTAATATGATTTTTGTTATTAATATAGATGTTATGAATTTCATAGTTCTCTTTTATGGTTTTTAACAGATTTTCTTTTGTCTTATATCGATATATTGCTAGTTTGAATTGATTAATAAAATTATTTTTCTTGTCGACAAATAATATATGATACACATTGAGATCCTTATATTATTATACCTAATTGCTAAGGGGGATAATCAAGTGAGACCATGTCTCTAGATGAGACACAATGGACTAATCTTAACCATCCCCCACTATTATTCAATGGGTGTGATTTAATGGATAAAAAATATATTAAAATATTAATTTAATCAACATAAGGGTAATAGGGTAAAATAACAAAATAAGATAGTTATAAAAATGGAATCAAATCTCTTTATCTCTCATCCATCTCTCAAATCTCACGTCTCTCTCTCTCACTGTCACACACGTCTCTCTCCATCTCTCCACCTCTCTCTCCCTCTCTTTCTCAGTTCCTCCATTAATGCAAATGGAAGAACTCTAACTGTGAAAAAAAAAACAGTGAAGAAGATACAATTTATGTTTCAAATGAAAAAACAACGATGAAGAACTGAACTCGTTTATATTTAACCTACACTTTATAAACTGATTTTACAGAGAAAAAAATTTGTGAAGAAGAAGATGATTTACCCAAATGAAGAAACAACCATGAATAAGGCGATCGTAGATGGTGTAGACATCAATGGAGAACTTCAAATCGGCCATTAACATAAGCTCTTAAAAAGCGTAATTTTCACGAATAAGACGATGCATAGATACTTATGAAATGATGTATAGATACTTATGAAACGATGCACATATCTATAGGATATTAAATATTTGAAAATATGCAACAAAAATCAACAAAATATGCATTATCTGAAAACTATTTATGCAGCGTAAGAAAAACTAATATTTGTACAGTATACCCAACTATGCAAGGCATCATAAATATGCAACAAAATCAACTAACTATGCATTATCTAGAATCTATCTATGCAATGTAGAATAACTAAATATGCAGTACATTATGTAACATCTCATTTTTATAATTTCCAAAAGCAACATCCCATTTTCATAACTAAATATGCATTATATTGAACATATTTATACAGGGTAGAATAACTAAATATGCAGTACGTTATATTCAATTCTGTATTGTTTTCGTAAAACAGTGCCAACAAAATAACTAAATATGCATTATTTGATGTCTAATTATGCAATAGAAGAACCCTAACTATGCTGTAAAATAAAAATATTTGGAAAGAAAACATATTCCTTAAATCCCGCCACAAAATTCGGCAGTTTCAATCTCAGCCCATAAAAACAGTTTCAAAAAATAAAACTCACCAGAAAACCCGCTGGGACCACCAATTTGAATTACAAAATTACAATTTTACCCTTAAATTGGCGGAAATCAGGGAAATTAAAAAAAAGAAAACTAGATTAATCACATCCCTTCATTTTTCCAGATCATGGGTAAGATGAGTCAACACCTGCCTCACCCTGGAGAGGTGGTCTCATTTGAACCAAATCCTATATAAATATAATGTGAATTGTGAAAGGCTCTAAACCATAGGAGCAATTTGTTTTCAATTTAGACTCATAGCTTAGAATAGGGTATGGTCATTAATATCCGAGTTTAAACCACATCATTGCTATTCATATGCATTGTTGCATTCGTAAATAAAAAACAAAAGAAAAATAAAGTTTTTCGTCTTATCTTCTACTATTATTTTGCCCATTTAAAATACATATTTAAAATTTGAAATTTATATCTTAAATTTTAACTATTGTAAAATTTTGTTCAAATTTAAACATGGATAAAATTTCATTTGACTTTTCTAGCGGCCGCTAAATGCTTCACGAAGTGACTTGAGTTTAGAAGTGTTAATTTTGGATCCGCAAGCAAATCCAACACGATTTTTAGTGGATATGGATCTAGGTTTTATGAGTCTGGGTCAAACTTGAGTCGAAATCGAATAATTCTTCAATTAAACAATTTAGGTTCGAGTCAACCTGTTATGCCTCATTCAACCCATTTGTGAATTTAAAACAAAAACAAATAAATAATTAAGTATAAGAAAAATAAAAAACAAAACATCTCTTTAAAAATTAAATGCTAAAACCTCATTAATTGTATATGCTGTTATTATTTGCCTTTTTTTTTGTATGTTGTCATTAAAATATTATTAGTATTTATGATGGTTATGCAATTATACTATTTCTTTTGTTTGTTGTGAATTGTGATATTTTATCGATTGAATAGTGTGTCATTGTTCCTAATTTTAAAAAATTTAAATTAATTCAATCTAAAACTATTCAATTTACATAAAAGTAATTTTATTAACGAGTTAAATATGTCGGGTACGGATTACCTGTGAAATAAACAGGTTGGGTCCGGGTTTAAGATTCTGACACGAATAATTAAGAGAAAATGACATAAATACCCTATTTTCCATACCCAAACCCTGCACAATGTCCATTTTCCGCTAATTTTGGACAAAAATACCATTTTCCGCTGAATTTGGACAAAAATACCCATTTTCCACTGATTTTTGACAAAAATACCCATTTTCCGTTGATTTTTTTGCGTTGGTTTATTTTTTTGTTTCTTTGTTGTTTCAAACATATTTGTTGTTTATTTGTTGTTTCATACCTGTTTTATTTATGTTTCTTATGTGTTCCACTTAGCCAACTTTTCACTGAATTCCATAGTTGCATAGAGAAAATCTCAGTTGTGGTATGCCACAATGGACATTGGGAAGAAAATAGAAAGTATACCAACTTTGAAATAATAAGAATACTGATTCCAATGGACTGCACATTCAGCACCCTAAACGAAATCTTGGAACAACAGATTCAATTCAGAAAATTTGAGCTTACTTGTCCATCATCGGCTACGAGAAATGGACACGACTCCACTGTCAGACCAAAAAATACTTTGTATTAACTTCCAACATCGTAGAATTATTGAATGCATCAATCAGAAGCGGGGAAAGACTTACTAAGAACGACTTTGCTAGAGTACGTGAGATCTTTAGTTCAAGATTAGACATGCAGACATCGAAATGAAGCAAAAATCAACATTTACAAGGATGACAAAAAAAAAGCTGAAGAGTATATGGGGAAAAACTACACTATTTCTCTAAATTTAAAAGCAATACAAACTTTTATCACATGATCCCATGTTTCACAATTGTTTCTTACATGTTTCAACTGATTACATCATTACTAAGATTTACATAACAATAATTCTCTAAAATCATTAGGAAGTGGAGGCAGAAACTCAATGTCGTTGTCATCGTCATCACCATTTTGCATCTTCAACTTAGTATGATTGTGAAGCAGATGACTGAGCATTGCTTGTTCATTCTCTATCTCAAATGCTTCGACGCCCATAGCCTTCCCACCAATAAAGTGCTCGGCATAACAAGCAACAAAAAATTCCACATTCACTACAAAAGAAATAAAAAAAGATACACAGTTATATAAATAACACAACAAATCAAAAATAATAAAAAAGAATAAATAAATAGAAAATACATAAAAGAACAAAAGAAACATAAAAGAAACAACTTCGAAACAACGTCGAAACAAAGGAAAAACTTAAAATCACAAAATAATAAAAGAACACAGAAAAATCATGCATCAACAACACATCTTCGAAATAAACCGCGCAATCCGCCTGTAAAACCATACACATCTTCGAAACTCCACCCACCCTCAGCATCTCCATAACCACCGCCGGCGTGGCGGAGAATCGCGCGATTGATTCCAGTATGTACAAAATCCTATCATATCTGAAACGTACATAGTTTGCCATTGTGACATTTTTACAAAATTTATTTGCCAATTTATCCCCTTTTACCATATTGTCCACACAACTATATTGCATATTTTCACAAATTTAACCTCAAATTGTGGGAAATTAGTTACCCCCAATTTTCTGCCTAATAATTAGCTGCATCCACCAGCGCCAAACCCTAATTTCCCACCAGCAACATCATACACCACATCCAATGTCTTCTGTTGAGTGTTACCGAAAATGCCCACATCGCTCGCGTCTATGTTTTCGGCGAATGCAAGGCACGCATCGTCGAATTAACGACAACAAGTATCCCAGATGGATCCTACTTTCAAATTCCCGTCGAAGGTGAACGAAATGGTAGGAATGGTAATATTCGTGTATTTGCTGAAATCATAGCAAGTATCCAGTAAGGAATATGCCGCCGCACTCGGGTACTCTTTCATCAGCTACTGAAACGCGGCGCTCATCGCGGTGTACGCCGCCGGCGGGAGGCGGGTTATCACCGTGCCAGAGTCGATAATGGTGCCGGCAGTTTGAAAAATCGATTGGCCTATGGATAATTGCCGCCCACCCACGGATATATAGATAATGTTGATGAAGTAGAAAGATGTGCCCTGTGAGCTGATCACACAACTTGTTTCTCTACTCGCAGGGCTTGTGCTGGACATGTTCTGCACCAAATTCATCGAAGTTGCCGCTGGGGTAAAAACCTGATAAGAAAAATAAAGGGGTGAGTATATTTGGGAAGTTTAGGATCAGATGGGGTAGATTAGTGATAGGGTGGTATTTTTGTCTTTTTTTCAAAAATCAGGGTATTTTGTGGTATTTCCTCAATAATTAAATAGGTCGAGTTTGGATTGACTTATTCTGACCTACGGCCCGTACTCGTAAATTTGGACCCAACCCAGTTGGCACCCCTACTTGAGTTGTGTCCACTAATCTGCCACGTAATCAATTGGATCTAAGTCGGCTCAACACAGAACCACACCGATCACCATTTCGGCCCAATTTCAAAGAATCTCTGGAGGCCCAATTACCAAGGTCGTTGGAATTTGGACCTCAGCCATGGCGCTTCGACTCACGGCGAGGAGAACTCTCTCTCCTTCAGCGCCGTTGCTTCAGAAATCGGCGTCCGCCGGTGACATCTCGATCGTCCGCCGTGGCAGGTGGCGCTCCTCTTCATCCTCATCCTCATCATCATCTTCTCCATCTCCCAAGCCCAATAAGAAAGTGACGAACGATCGTCTCGCCTCCGTTATTGACGCCGTCAACGACCGGTTACTCCCGCCGGAGCTCCGCGGACAGCGTAACAACGTAAGGTGAATGTTTTCTCCCTTCAGCATAATTGCAATTCCTAGTAGCCAGTAGGAAACATTCGTTACATTTCTCGAGTTTCTTGTTTGAATTCCTAAAATTCGGAGAGCTTCATGGCGGTTTAAATTTGGATTTCGGGGCCAGATTTCTGCAAGAGCTGCAAATTGATGATATACTCTATTGGTCTATGATGTGTGATTTGTGAATGTTGATTCTAGGCTCTAGCTGTAATCTGATTGCTCGGTGATCTATAAGGTGAGATAGAGGGTACGAATAGAGTTTCCCCTCTGCATTTGGTTGTGACAATACACATTTAAGTTCAGTTCTGAGTAACTTTGTAGCTGGTTTTGGTTCAAGTAACACAATTGCATGCAAACATGTTAAAAATTGTTTGGTTTTTGCACAACCCGAAAGTATGGCTTCTTGTTCGAATACCTAAGGAGGCCCTGTTTAGTTTGTAATCGTTATGCTTGTTGTTTGTTAATAGTTCTTACTTGTAAACTATTAACTAGCCCTTGGATCTTATTTGGTATATGATGTAATTAGATAAAATGATGTATTGATCACTTCTCTTTAGAAAAAAACGAAGTTCCATTCTTTTCAGAACTTTTAAGCAGAGGGCAAGGTTTTGTGTGTGTGTGTGTGCGCAGTTGGTGTAAATTTGGATGTTTTGTTGGTTGTGAAAATCGACATTGCTCGTGGACTATTAAAGGATGCAAGAAAATTTGGTGGCTGCAAAGGGGACAAGGTGATCTTAGTGACCAAATAATGCTGCTTAGGGCTGAAAAACGAACCAAATTACTTGATACTCGATTCGAGATTGATCGTTAAAAGCTCGTTTGAGCTCGGTTCGTTAACATAACGAACCAAAGTTGAATACATTTTGTCGTTCGATAAGATGTAAAGCTCGGCTCGAACTCGACTCGATTAGTAAAGAAATAATAAAATATGTGAAAAAATATCAAGCTACTTGAGCTCGATTCGTGTTCGGATCGACTAAAGCTCATTCGAGCTCGATTCGATTAATAATCAAACCAAGCTCAAACACAATTTTTGAATCTCGATTAATATTCAAACAAGCTTGAACAGTACTATGTTCGGCTCAACTCAACTCCTTTACAAATTACACCCCTAATGCTGCTTTCATCTGAATAATCAATGATCTGTAGTGTGAAGTTTGTGCTCTCTTTCATGTCTTGTGCCTGAGAACATTTGTGCCCCTGATATCTTATGCTTCAATTCTTTATTACTCTTTGAAGTAATTATCTCAGTTTTGCAAATATTTATAAAAAAAATTCATATAGCTCGAGTCCAATATTCGGTGCAGCTGAAAGAACTGGGTTCAATCTGAATTTATGTACACTATCCTGTTCCCTTTAAATTACAAATTGACAAGAAGTGCTGGTTTATGACCTTCTTCTTGGTATTTCCAGATCAGAAACTGACATTATAAATGTCGTGGAGCAACGAGTATGGCATGCCATGGAAGAAGGTCAGTTTGAAAACTTGCCGGGAAAAGGGAAGCCCTTGGACCTCAATAGTAACCCTCATGCGGACCCTGCTGAAGACACCCTGTATAGGATTCTTAACAAAAACGGATGTGCGCCAGAATGGGTTGAACTTAACAAAGAGATACGAAATAGCATTGCTGGGTGGCGAATAGCCCTCCGGAAAGCTTGGGTGCATAAAGATGGGAATGGTGATTCTCAATGGTATGAGTCATCAGAGGCATTAAAACTCCGGCTGCGTGATCTAAACAATAAGGTATATTGATTTTTTCACTTGGTGTGATGAACCTTCCATTCCGTGCAATTAATATTTAGGGATAATTACAAAAAACACCTCTGAGGTTTGGGCTAATTACAAAAAAAATTAAAGGTTTTTGAAAATTGCAAAAAAAACCATTGAGGTTTGATCCTATCTTACATTTTCTCCCTTTCATAAGCAAAAAATATTTCAAATACCCCGCCGATATTTATATAAATATTAGAGTTATCCCTTAAATGATATGATCAAATTTGATTTTTTTAAAGTTTGAAACATCTCTGTCTTTTTTTGTAATTAGCCCAAACCTCAGGGATTTTTTTAAATTATCCCTTACTATTTATGTTGTTGAAATGTAAATCAAATTATTATAATGATACTACAACAATTGGTAGAATGAGTATTTGATGTTGACGAATTTGTCATTATCTTTTGTACCACAGTGAAAACAAAGGGTTATTTCGATAACATTACACGTCTGCTCTCTTAATATAGAATTTTATTCAATTGAGAAATATATTTTTATTCATGTTTCTTAAGAATGACAAAAAGATTGAGCAAGTTCGTCCAAGTAAACCTTCATGTTTCTTAAGGAGAAGCTTGATAGTATTTTATTTAATTGAGAAATATATTTTTATTCAAATAATTTTAATGAATATGAAACTAGTTACCCGCATTTTGGTTGCGGCAGACTTGATTGTAAATCCAAGTAGTTTGCTTAACGCGGATTTAATTTCTGGTTTTGTTTGGTATAGATGCTTATGTAGCTTGATTGTTCTCTGAGCATGTCTCATTCCTAAGACCATATGTTTTTTGTAGGTCTTTCGTTATAACCTCATTGTTCCGTTTGGCCGTCAAATGTTTGGATTTAAGTGGGAGAGAGAAATAGAACGACTGAAGGAGGAAGAAGTTCAGATGAATGAATGATATTCAGCCAGCCTTGTTCTTTTGTTTCGTTTTGTTTCTGTGCATATGTCATCCTCTGCATTTTATGTTGTTGTTTTGCCAAGCCTGACATTACCAAAATTAGAACCTCTCTATCATTCAGACTGTTGTTTTAACAGAGAAATGATGCCTCAATTTAAGGAGTAATTACAGAAACACCCCTGCTGTTTAGCCTAATTACCAAAAAAAAAAAACAGTTATCTTTAAAAATAACAAATACCTTGACATTTGTTTATGGCTTACAAATCGCCCCACAAGAGTGGGATATTTGTTAGGTAAAAATACAAACTTCAAGTGGTTTTTTGTAACACTTTAAGGGGGTGTTTATAATTTTAAAGGTGACTGGAGTTTTTGGTAATTAGGCTGAACCTGATGGGTGTTTTTGTAATTATCCCTCAATTTGATTATACGTGCCTCTTCAATTTGTTTGGCCTGATATACTGCAAAGGGCGGCACTATTCACACCCCATTTTCTTCTTCTACACTATTTTTTAAAAACAAACACCCTCAATATTCCCCAATTTACCTTTCCCTCATTAAACTCATTTGGCACGATGGCATGATGGTCGTGCCATCCCATTTGGGTCATCGTACCATCAAGCCATCCCACTTGAGTCATCGTGCCATCTCGCTATCCCATTTGAGTCATTGTGCACGATCTCATTTGAGTCATCGTGTCATCGTTCCACTTGGCACGTATTCATCGTACCATTATGCTAATAGTCATTTGAGACATTGTGTCATAGTGCCATCGACTATAGTGAGATGTTATAATCTTTTAAATTCATGACGTTTTTGTAATTACATGGAAGATGGTGTGAATAGTTTCACCCTATTACAAATTGCCATTTATTTTCAATTGCTTATAACTAAGGCTGCGACAGGAGAGTTAGAGAAATCAGAAAGGTGGATTTAGATGGCAGCAGTAGATTTTTATGAATCATGATCTAAATTCATTTTCTTGTTTCAATGTTTTGGTGCAAAGTTTAGGATCTCATACAATTTTAACTTTTTAAGGCATTGGTTGGACCTAAATTCACGTCAATCATCTTAAACAAATTTCGTTTTACCCTCCTTTTCCTTCTATCACGGAAAGTTTTATCCCTTTTGTAAAGAATCCACGCAAAGTCATACATCCCTCAATTTCAGGTTTTTCTGTTTTAATCTTTCAGAATGTCATCTTCTTATGATTTAACGTTAGGGGTTAGGGGTGTAAAAGAAGCGAATCTTTTTGATTCGATCCGATATTTGAATTCGTATATTGATATTCGAATTCGAAAAATTAGAATACAAATCCAAATAAGAATGTTTATTTAGATTCGTATATTATGCGAATACGAATATGAATATCATTATATTCGATTCGAATATTCAAAAGAATATTCGAATAATGTTTAATATATTTTTATATTTATATTTATACAAAACGCTAATATATAATATTTATACATATAATATATATTTATTTATGTAAATTGCTAATATATAATAAACCATACATTCACTTATAAAAGGTCTAACTAGTAAGTCTGAATATAATTAAAGCCTATCATGCATTTTATCTAAGTTGACTTGTGATATTTTAGCTATTTCTCTTAACATAGTGACTTCAGAAGCCACATTCGAATGCACTTGCATGTTTAGAAAAGTACATTGATTTCTAATTGGCTTATTTTTGCATAGGAGAAAGAAGAACATATTGATATACAATTGCATGCAAGCATGATGTGGATGTTAGCCATCATTATTATATTATATTCTTGATGGACTCGACAATAATTTTTTTTTTTTGATATGTTTAGTATTATATGACCCAAAATTATTATTTAGATTATAATTATTGTTGCAATCTAATCAGATATTATAGGAAAAAAAAGATAAATATAAGTAGGATTTCAAATACGGATATTCAAATTGATTCGTAGATATTCGAATATATTTTCAAATAAGAATAAGAATCATTTTTTGTAGTCGTAAATTAAAAGAATACGAATAAGAATATTCTCTACATAAGTCGAATAAGAATAGAATATATTGATATTCGACTTGATTCGATTCGTTTACACAGTTATCGTTACCTCAAAATGTCAAAAGAAGGCATTTCTTTATTTTGCGAAAACAATTAGACACATTTTACGCATTAAAATTATGGGATAATTATAAAAAAAAACCTTGAGGTTCGGGCTAATTACAAAAAAACCCAGAGGTTTTTGAAAATTATAAAAACCCCTTGAGGTTTGATTCCGGTTACATTTCTTCCTTCATAAGAAAAAAATATTTCAAAAAATCCTCTAATGTTTGTATAAATATTATAATTATCCCCCTTATGTTTAAGACATAATAATAAAACCTGAGTGGTCTTTTTGTAATTTTGAAATATCTCTGGGTTTTTTGTAATTAGCACAAACCTCACGGGGTCTTTTGTAATTATCCCTAAAATTATTGGAAAGAACACACTGGCACCCGGATTTGGTTTCTTGAGCGATTGCGGTATTTTTGGGTTATAATTTATATTTAATGCCGGGATGACATTTCCTATTTCACTTTCCTGTTCATTTTCTTGTTCCACTCCTTATTCTATATATTGGATGAAAGACAAGTGTACAAAATGATGTCACAAATTGTATACGTGTCATTCATCCAATACGTAGAATAGGAGATCTCATCCCCTTTTTTTTATATGGTTCTTCAATTTAATGTCACGTGTATAAAATAATATAGTTATTGTATTCATCTGGTGTGTTGAAACTCAAACGCTATTTGAAGTAAAGACATTCACATGAATTTTAGGTGGAACTACCTAACTTTTTATTACTATAATTGAATTTTAAAACTGTACTTATTATGTGATTAATTGATAATATTCGGAAACATTGGCGCATCAAAAGGCACTTAGATCATGATGGACTATAGCATATTGTTGGGTTACTATTGAATGGCCATTAATTGAAGTTATATGTCCACAAACTTAAGCGTGAGTAATTTGATATTAAATTACTCTAACCTAAAAAAAATTCCTTTTCGACATTCAACATTGCATAAACAAGGGAAGAATTAAATATACGATGGGGAAAAAACTTAAGGCTCCATTTGGATGGAAGGATTTGAACTATGGATTTTAAATCCATAATAACAAATTCATTGAGGTTGTTTGGATGGAGTAATTCTATAATGGATTTCAAATCCTTAGAAGCTATTTTTGGAGTCATTTTGGATAATTTCAAATCATTCCTATTTGAAGTCATTTGAAATCCTTCCCTAAATCTTCTCCCCAAATCCAAATTCTCCCATCCAAATGCAACCTAAAATTTCATTCTCTTCAATGAAAAGTAGGATTCAAATTTTGCAACGATAAATAAAACTTCAATAAAGTGGGTCTAATCTTGCTCCGGAGTTAGACACATAAGAATTCTCTTATAGTTTTCTTAATTTTAATATTGTTTCATCTAGTGCTCCAATTATTAAGTGAACTAGTAATTCCACCCGTGTGTTGCACGCGTATTAGTATTTTAACTTTATTAATTTGTAATGAAACTATTTATTAACAATAAGTTGGTATTTATTACTTTATTTTAATAATAATATTCATATAAAGTAAATAAAAATAAGTATTTGTATATAAAATTTATATATTTAATTATAGACTTAAATCTCAAATTCGGCTCGTTTATATTTATTTCTCAATATATGCGTATTCCTATATTGGTATTATATTTGTCACTCTCTTTCGCACACACACTTTACCTCTATACAAAAAAAATCCATATGAGACATATATTTTCATACTGGACTTGTATTGATGAAAAAAATAATACTTGTAATTATTAATTAAATTGAATACAAAAAAAGCCATTGTCCAATTGAAACATAAAAATCAATGGTAAAATATATATAAAATATTCCTATAAATATTACGTCGAATATAATTCGTCTATTTTAACCATTATTGAGTAATAAAGAAAGTTTGAATTGACCCTAATTTACATACCATTTACAATATTTTCTTAATCTAACATATTACTGAATATAAGAATTAAAAAGAGCGGGATTTTTTTGTTTCTGACTCCAAATTTTTATAAACATATATATATATATGTATAATAAAATAAGAATGTCATTTATAATATTTTCCTAATTTATATACATATATAATTTAGGAATACAAAAAAAGTCAACATCCAATTGGAACATAAAAATCAAAGACTATATATAGTTTTTTGTTAGAAGTGAACGTATATAGTTTAAGACTATATATAGTTTTTAAAAACTATATACGTTCACTTCTAACAAAAAACTATATATAGTCTTTGATTTTTATGTTTCTTTTTTAAAATCCTAATGATGATGCATAGGAATATTGATAATGATGATGACTTTTTTAAAATACTAACATATATACTTGTCTAAAATCATAGGAATATTGATAATGATGCATATATATTATTATGAGTAACATATCTTTTGGTAAACTTTGAATTTTAGAGCCGCTGATTTACAATAATGAATGCAAGATTTGTAACATATCTTTCTTCCTAAATAATTATTGCAAAATCCTAACATTTGGTAACTCTTGGTATAAAAATAAGTAGGAATACCATTTATAATATTAATTAATTGTTGCAAAATTCTATTATTTAGTAACTTTTGGTAAAATTATAAATAGTAATACAATTTACAATATTTTTCTAATATATATAAAAAAATCTTTTAACAAAGTAAGATCAATGGTTAGAATTATGTACAATAAAATATTTCTGAATATAAGAAGTAAAATAAACGGGATTTTTTTTCTTTATTTAATTTCATTTTCCCCTTTTTTTGTTACTTTTTTTACTTTCATTTCCCCTTTTTTTCTTTATTTAATTTCGTTTTTCCCTTTTTTTTCTTAAGTGGTCATTTATTATAATTATTAAAATTATGAAATTATTTAAAATTATTTTAAAGAGTAGTTAAAATTATTGTAGGCAAATATTTACCAACAGAGTTAATACCTACAATATTTATGTTGGCCGACAATATTGTTTGAAGTTGAATTCCGAAAAGAGAAAAAAAAATATAATGTAATTTAACTGTTTGACTTGCATTATGGCCTTTTGATCTTCACCATTCGAGTAAACTCTTTTGATACAGTTTGATGTCAATTTGATATTGAATAGGACTTGTTCATTAAAGAGATATAAGAGTTTTTACTATCCAAAAGTTATAAGACTTTTTATTCAAAAATTATAATATCATTTATATTTATAATCAACATATAGTAAAAGTATAATCCAAAAACAAATGCAATCAAGAATACTAATTTAACAAAATTATACTAATTGCAATTGAACCAATACAAAACAAACATTCAGATATTTGTTCTAGAGCATGATATAAGAAACAAAAATTTCATTAATAATAATATATTGTTCATGGAAACACTCCATAAAAAAGTGCCATAAAAATATTCAAATATAAATAAAGTCTAAAACATCAATCATATATCATTCTAACCATTTTCCTTCTTGATAACCGCCTTAGTTTTCTTCAAAGAATCGATACTTGTATAAGATGATGTTATTATTATTATACATGTGATATTCACATTATATTTAAATAATTAATTATGATCTTATCTTATACACATGTCATTCATTCAATACAGTAAAATAGAAAGTAAAACAGGATCGTAAAACATTCATGTGACATCCTGGATTCTTGCCTAAGCGCTCAAATCGCTTTATATGGATCCACCATGTACGTTGGAAACCTTGAGGGTAGTTTGGACAATTGCTAAATCAAATTCACTTTCATTTCAATTTCACACGTCATTAATTAAAAACAAAAAAAGAACTCCATACCGTGGGGTCCTACCATAACGACTATAGGGCGTCCCACGTAAGAAAAGCACCCACGGGTTTTAAACGACGGCGTATGGTTCAAATTGAATTTTTTAGTGTAGTATGGTTAGAAATGGCGCCTGCTAAGTTATAATGACATAGCGTTTTTCATCCCAATTTTTTAATGTGTAATTTTTTTTAAATATGTGTTGTCGATTTTATTATTTAATCAGGTTTTGATTCAGTAATATTTTATATTTTAGTCGTCCAAAAATTATGTATTTATTCAATATTTAAAAAAAATTCGAAAATATAAAATTTAAAAAAAAAATTAGATTACAGACGCTAATCAAACTGGCGCCTACAAAAAAATCTTTGTAAGCGGCATCTAAGAAATTAACCCTCCTCAAAACCACCCCAACTCTGCAAAAATTTGTGACAAATACCACAAACCGTTAAATAAAACTACTATAAATGGAGATACCCACACAAAAACCAGAGCAAGTAAAAAGAAAATACTTAAATACTTTCCCAATTTTCGCCGAATCTCTATTCGTTTGATCAATTTTTTCTTCTTGTCAACTTTAGACACTCCCTTTTTGTACTGATCTTGATCTTGACTTCGATTGTGTTCTTGACTCCAACGATGTTTCGGCCACCCATTGCTATGGTCGGAAAGAGGACGACGTGGCGGCTTCTTGGTGGCGGCGCTCAGCCGCTCCTCCACCGCCGCTGGCGGCGCCTCCTCGGCGACGTCGCCTTTCAACGTGTTTAACAAGACAAAAGAATTTTGCAAATCCATCGCCATTGTTCTTTTATGGTCACTATGAAATTAAAATAAATTTGGTTGAGTAATAATATATTGTGGTTGTGTAAAAGGTCGTGGTTTTATATATAGAAGTTAGATTTGGTTGAGTTCTATCTGGAAAAGGATTTTTATAAGCCTCCCCTTTTGATCTTAACCGTCCGTTGCCAAAATTTTCACAAAATTCTGGCTTTTGTACGTCCCCCATCCTAGATGAAACTGAAATCTTGTGTGACACTAATAATTACTTCTATTGCCTTTCAAAATAATATTGGATAATTACAAATCCACGAGGTTCGGGACTTCGGGCTAATAAGGAAAAAACTCGAGATATTTTTTAAAATTATAAAAAAAACCTGAAATTTGATTCCATTTTATGTTTACTCCTTCATAATTTAAAAAAAATACCGTAATATTTCGGGATAATTACAAAAACACCCCTGAGGTTTAGGCTAATTACAAAAAAATCCAGAGATGTTTCAAAATTACAAAAAAACCCTTGAGGTTTGATTCCCATCTTACATTTTCTCCCTTCATAAACAATAAACATTTCAAAAAAAAACCCATAATATTTCTACAAATATTATAGTTAGCCCCTTAAATTTAAGGCATAATCAAATCTGAGGGGGCTTTTTGTAATTAAAATATCTATGGGTTTTTCTGTAATTAGCCCAACCCTCAGGGGCTAATTACATAAAAATCCAGAAATTTTTGTAAATTGCAAGAAACCCATTGAATCTTGATTCCGCCTTATATTTTTCACCTTCACAAGCAAAATTTCAAAAAATTCCTTTATATTTCTAGAAATATAACAGTTACGATAGAATCAAATATGAGTTTTTTTTTTTTTTTTGTAATTCTGAAACATCTCTTGATTTTTTTGTAATAAGCCCAAACCTCAAGGCCTAAGGTGTAACGCCCCGGAAATTTGGAGCCGCTTACCCAATTGTAACTCACGCCAGCTTTTCCCATTTGAGAATACAATCCACCAAATATTTGAGCAATATTAATTCTCAAATAGACATAGTTCTTCATAACCTCTCGGAAACAGTCAATAGTCGCAATGAAATATTATTACAATCCATTTGTCTAGCGAAAGAGGTCTTACGCCCTCTATTACATCCAACATAGCAATTGTTCATAAACGAAATATAAGGGTAGATCCACAAACTAAGTCTAGGGATTAATCATCACTTGGTCGTCTTCGTTGACGTCTTCATATGGGTCATCACCGGCCGTTGAAAAAAAAAAAAAGGTGGGGTGAGACAAAAATTCTCGGTGGGTGGGTGCTTGGTGTGCGAGTGTGGCTTGTTTTATGCACGAGAAAATCATTTCATGGAAATCAATGCATGAAGTGTATATGACTTTGTCTCTTGTTTGTATAAAGATTTCCATTAGCCATTATGTTAGAATTGTCACTATTAGTCAAGCATTATTATTGTCTTATTAAATTTACTTCCACTTTCAATTGGATAAAGCCAAGCAAATTATCCCACATCACTTGGGTAAAGCCGAAGCAAATTATCCCACTTTATTTGGATAAAGCCAAGCAAATTATCCCACATCACTGGATAAAGCCGAAGCAAATTATCCCACATCACTTGGATAAAGCCGAAGCAAATTATCCCACTCGGATAAAGCGAAGCAAATTATCCCACTTCACTTGGATAAAGCCAAGCAAATTATCCCACATCACTTGGATAAAGCCGAAGCAAATTATCCCACTCGGATAAAGCCGAAGCAAATTATCCCACTTCACTTGGATAAAGCCGAAGCAAATTATCCCACACCACTTGGATAAAGCCGAAAAATTATCCCACTTTAAATTTTCACTTTACTTTCCACTTTCATTCTCAACTTCACTTTCACTTATCATTTCACTTCACGTTTCATTTCACTTCACATTTCATTTCAATTTTCACTTCACTTCATATTTCACTTCAATTTTCACTTCACAACATTTAATTTCACTTTACGTGCACTTAAATTTTCACATCATCGAAAAATTTGATAAAATCAGTTAGCAAGTCCGGAGTGATCTTGGTCACATGATCTCCGGTCTTTATTTCAAAACAAAACTCGCGGTCTAGTTATCGGGCGGATAATCTAGCCGGTTTTAATATTCGATTCGGCGCATTACGTTCAAGCTCGATATTTTTTATTAGCTAAGTACAAAAATTATATCTTAAAATTTTTATAAGGTAACCAAGTTAGAAAATATCAATTTCAAGGTCCTTAGCAAATTTTAAAATAAAAATCATTTTTATTAAGGAAAAATATTCTCTTGCCGGCTTTTAAAATTCGATAAGTTTCAATTCGGACTCGTAAAAGGGTGAGGTCAGTTCCAAAAATTTATAAATTCCCAGAGGTTAAAATTTTTCAGAGGCTCGAGACAGATTTTATAAAATTTGCAGATTAGTCCTCTAGTTTCCAAAAATTTCGATTTTTGACTTGATATTTTAAAATTTGTTAACTCTTAAACCGGGAAGGATTTTGAGGTGATTCTAATTTTAAAGAACTTCTTTGGACAGTAATAAGTTGTGGTAAAAATAGTTTTAAAAATTTCGAAAGTTAGGTACCTCATTTTCACAAATTACAATTTTGGCCCAAAAGCGATTTTTTGTCGTTAAAGGCTCGTTTCAAGTCGGATGGTTATGAAATTTGAACTAAAGGTTCAAAATATCATATTAAATAAATCTGCAAGTTTTCGAGATACCTTGACTGCCCCAGCTTTAAAAATTACAGTTTTAGTCCTTTAAGTTTTACAATTTTACATTTTGATATCAAACTTGTTCCTTATTGTATTTTCTTGCCCGGAAGGGGTCCAAATCTTTCAAGTCACTTCATATATGAAATTTATAGATTATTGGGTCTAATATTTCGAATTTTCAGAGGTGGTCTTCACAGTTTTTCATATTTACTCTTTTGGCCCAATATTTCACAATAATTGCAAAAATAACCCAAGCTTTCAATTTTCTTGCACAAGTTGCAAGTCCAGAATTCAATAATATATAAAAACTTATTTTAAACATTTCTAAAATATATTTGAACATTCATAGCATCATAAATCATAAAAGCAAATGATGAGCAATTTTATCAACAATTTATGCAAGAAAAATATCATACTCATCTTTTTATTTTCTCGAATTTTATTAAAACATAAATATCATAAATACTTGATAAAATTCATAAAATATCATATTTTCACATGAACATGCATTTTTGTGCACTAGTAGAAAGAATGATGCGATTTTTGTAGAAATAATTTTCACCCACCTCGTAGTAGTCTTTCTCGGGTTGATTTAAAATGAAGTATTTTCCTTGTATCAACTTCTTGACTCAAGCTCTTGAAGGTCAGCCCCTAAATGGTATCCAAACCATATTTTTGTGTTTGAAATTAAAGTCTCAAGTCTAAAGAAAATATATTAGGACCAAATGGCTACTACTTACCTTAATGTCTTCAAGTAGTCTCCGAAATTGGAAATTTTTCTTCAAGCTTCTAACTTCAACTTGAGATGGTGTAGGTCAGCCCCTAAGCTCCTTGAATCAAAAAAATTAATTCCTCATGTTGTCAAGAGAAAAATACTAAAACCACAATTTTCTCACCTTAAAAATGTATAGTCTTGAATTTTCTCTTCAAGCTTGTAGTCAAGTCTAGGTCTCTTAATTTTTCAAGAAAAAGTTCTTCTAGGAGTACCTCAATAAGAAGAATTCATTATGTTAGAAGATGAAGGTATATACTTGAGGTTTTAAGAAGAAAATTGGAGTTGAAAGAAATAAATTTTTCATCACCTTGACTTGTAGATTTCGGCCCTATTGAAGAAGGAGAAGAGGGAATTTTGTAATTTGTCTAAGTGTTGAAGAATGAGAGGGTTAAAAGAGTGATGAGATGGGATTGAATTTCTATCCACTTTGTTTTCTTCACTTGGCCGAAAATATGGGGAGGAGTTGTTAATTTTTTTTTTTGTTTCTTGGTGTGTAGGCTTTGGGATGGTTTTGTTTGGAGGCTTGTAATGATAAGGGAAAAAAAAAAAAAAGAGATTGAATTGATTCTATCCTAAACACTATGGCCGAAAGTTGCTTCTAGTAGGGGAAGAATTTTACTTGTCTTGCCAATTATTTAGGGTAGTGGAATTTTTAGGTGTGGTTTTTAAATGTTGTAGGCTTAGAAAAAAAAAGAGTGGGATTCCCATAAAATTGTCATGACCGATTTTTCTTATGGTTGGGAGGGTATATATTTTTTTTTGTTGTTTTGTGTGAGTTGGGAGACAATGGGGTGTATAAAGTATATTGAGTGGGGATGATGTGTTCTTAATTAAAGAAAAGTGAAGACAATAAAAATAAAAAGGGTAGTAAATCATGTGCATAAATTATACAAAATGTATAAAACTAATAAAAGTTGATAAAGGTTTACAATTGGATGAGGTAGTTAAATTCATCATTGTCATTCTCAATTGGACGTCCAATCCTCCCCAATTTGTTTCTTTATTTTTTTTTTTTGAGATAAATTATTGTATAATAGTATTGTAGCTAAAGTTGTTAAAAAACAAAAAGGAAATGATTCCCTTGCTACTTGATCATGGCCGAATTGGTGGGTTTAGGGGTGATTAAATTTGACCAATCGGGATAGTGGAATTATAGGATAAATTTTTAAACGTAGGCTTTGAAAAAAAATATGAAATAACCTCCCATTTTAAGAGGAAAATTCGAAAATTAGGGAAAAATATTTGATTTTCTTTTATTTTATAAAATTGAAGGAAAATAAAATGTATAAATATTTATAATTAAATATTTACAAATTTAAAATTAAAGATGTGAAATAAGAAATGTATATTTCGAAACAAATAAATTGGAAGTTGGTTGGGAAGAATTGTAGAATGAGATGAAATATTTGGATAAGGGTCGAAATGTACTCCTAAATTATTGAGGGTCTAATATTTCTAAAGTCGTAGTCAATCGATCAAGAATTAATACTAGAGGAAAATATAAAATCGTTAAGCTCGAAAATGAGAAAGACATAATTGATGTTGGAAGAATAAGTAAAAGTCGGGTCGCGTTTCATTAATGATGGGTTCGTGTTACTTAACCAAATAAATAAATCACTACACAACGTCGTATCTCACGTCCGCTAAAATTTGGGGCGTCACATTCACCCCTCCTTAAAAGAATTTGGTCCCCAAATTCCTCTTAAAATAGTTCCTGTATTGTCTTCACATATCGTCTTCTATTTCCCATGTGGCGTCTTTGTCTCGATCATGCGCGTTTGTCATACTACCTTAATGTATCTTATACGTGTACCTAAACCACAAGTCAAATTCTCCTTACTTAAGCTTGTATAAGTATTGGAGAACGAATAACACAAGGGTACTATCATCGATCATTATACTTAGTGAGTCCCCTACTATCATTTTCCCAAAGTAATATCATTAGGTGTCTAGAACCCATAATATGTCACATCTATATCATATATTTATAAATAGATAACCTCATATTCTTCAAGTCTCACCATATCCGGCATTATAATCTCCAAATCACGGATTTTCTAAGTCACCTAACGTCCAAACAGAGAGGAGTATCCGGATATTTTGACACTATGACCACCAAGGAGTTCAAATATTCATCCAGGATTTAACTTAAGTCATCTAGTAGCGGTACCCAATCCAAGGTCGAGAAACCTATCCGGTCAGCTCGGTGTAAGTTTCTCCTTACAAACCGAGCTCGATACCATCCGTAACGCCCCGAGAAATTTGGAGCCGCTTACCCAATTGTAACTCACGCCGCTTTTTCCCATTTGAGAATACAATCCACCAAATATTTGAGCAATATTAATTCTCAAATAGACATAGTTCTTCATAACCTCTCGGAAACAGAGTCAATAGTCGCGGCGGAAATATTATTACAATCCATTTGTCTAAGCGAAAGAGGTCTTACGCCCCTCTATTACATCCAACATAGCAATTGTTCATAAACGAAATATAAGGGTAGATCCACAAACTAAGTCTAGGGATTAATCAACTTGGTCGTCTTCGTTGACGTCTTCATATGGGTCATCACCGGCCGTTGAAAAAAAAAAAAAGGTGGGGTGAGACAAAAATTCTCGGTGGGTGGGTGCTTGGTGTGCGAGTGTGGCTTGTTTTATGCACGAAAAATCATTTCATGGAAATCAATGCATGAAGTGTATATGACTTTGTCTCTTGTTTGTATAAAGATTTCCATTAGCCATTATGTTAGAATTGTCACTATTAGTCAAGCATTATTATTGTCTTATTAAATTTACTTCCACTTTCAATTGGATAAAGCCAAGCAAATTATCCCACATCACTTGGGTAAAGCCGAAGCAAATTATCCCACTTTATTTGGATAAAGCCAAGCAAATTATCCCACATCACTTGGATAAAGCCAAGCAAATTATCCCACATCACTTGGATAAAGCCAAGCAAATTATCCCACTCGGATAAAGCCAAGCAAATTATCCCACTTCACTTGGATAAAGCCGAAGCAAATTATCCCACATCACTTGGATAAAGCCGGCAAATTATCCCACTCGGATAAAGCCGAAGCAAATTATCCCACTTCACTTGGATAAAGCCGAAGCAAATTATCCCACACCACTTGGATAAAGCCGAAGCAAATTATCCCACTTTAAATTTTCACTTTACTTTCCACTTTCATTCTCAACTTCACTTTCACTTATCATTTCACTTCACGTTTCATTTCACTTCACATTTCATTTCAATTTTCACTTCACTTCATATTTCACTTCAATTTTCACTTCACAACATTTAATTTCACTTTACGTGCACTTAAATTTTCACATCATCGAAAAATTTGATAAAATCAGTTAGCAAGTCCGGAGTGATCTTGGTCACATGATCTCCGGTCTTTATTTCAAAACAAAACTCGCGGTCTAGTTATCGGGCGGATAATCTAGCCGTTTTAATATTCGATTCGGCGCATTACGTTCAAGCTCGATATTTTTATTAGCTAAGTACAAAAATTATATCTTAAAATTTTTATAAGGTAACCAAGTTAGAAAATATCAATTTCAAGGTCCTTAGCAAATTTTAAAATAAAAATCATTTTTATTAAGGAAAAATATTCTCTTGCCGGCTTTTAAAATTCGATAAGTTTCAATTCCGGACTCGTAAAAGGGTGAGGTCAGTTCCAAAATTTATAAATTCCCAGAGGTTAAAATTTTTCAGAGGCTCGAGACAGATTTTATAAAATTTGCAGATTAGTCCTCTAGTTTCCAAAAATTTCGATTTTTGACTTGATATTTTAAAATTTGTTAACTCTTAAACCGGGAAGGATTTTGAGGTGATTCTAATTTTAAAGAACTTCTTTGGACAGTAATAAGTTGTGGTAAAAATAGTTTTAAAAATTTCGAAAGTTAGGTACCTCATTTTCACAAATTACAATTTTGGCCCAAAAGCGATTTTTTGTCGTTAAAGGCTCGTTTCAAGTCGGATGGTTATGAAATTTGAACTAAAGGTTCAAAATATCATATTAAATAAATCTGCAAGTTTTCGAGATACCTTGACTGCCCCAGCTTTAAAAATTACAGTTTTAGTCCTTTAAGTTTTACAATTTTACATTTTGATATCAAACTTGTTCCTTATTGTATTTTCTTGCCCGGAAGGGGTCCAAATCTTTCAAGTCACTTCATATATGAAATTTATAGATTATTGGGTCTAATATTTCGAATTTTCAGAGGTGGTCTTCACAGTTTTTCATATTTACTCTTTTGGCCCAATATTTCACAATAATTGCAAAAATAACCCAAGCTTGAATTTTCTTGCACAAGTTGCAAGTCCAGAATTCCAATAATATATAAAAACTTATTTTAAACATTTCTAAAATATATTTGAACATTCATAGCATCATAAATCATAAAAGCAAATGATGAGCAATTTTATCAACAATTTATGCAAGAAAAATATCATACTCATCTTTTTATTTTCTCAAATTTTATTAAAACATAAATATCATAAATACTTGATAAAATTCATAAAATATCATATTTTCACATGAACATGCATTTTTGTGCACTAGTAGAAAGAATGATGCGATTTTTGTAGAAATAATTTTCACCCACCTCGTAGTAGTCTTTCTCGGGTTGATTTAAAATGAAGTATTTTCCTTGTATCAACTTCTTGACTCAAGCTCTTGAAGGTCAGCCCCTAAATGGTATCCAAACCATATTTTTGTGTTTGAAATTAAAGTCTCAAGTCTAAAGAAAATATATTAGGACCAAATGGCTACTACTTACCTTAATGTCTTCAAGTAGTCTCTGAAATTGAAATTTTTCTTCAAGCTTCTAACTTCAACTTGAGATGGTGTAGGTCAGCCCCTAAGCTCCTTGAATCAAAAATTAATTCCTCATGTTGTCAAGAGAAAAATACTAAAACCACAATTTTCTCACCTTAAAAATGTATAGTCTTGAATTTTCTCTTCAAGCTTGTAGTCAAGTCTAGGTCTCTTAATTTTTCAAGAAAAAGTTCTTCTAGGAGTACCTCAATAAGAAGAATTCATTATGTTAGAAGATGAAGGTATATACTTGAGGTTTTAAGAAGAAAATTGGAGTTGAAAGAAATAAATTTTTCATCACCTTGACTTGTAGATTTCGGCCCTATTGAAGAAGGAGAAGAGGGAATTTTGTAATTTGTCTAAGTGTTGAAGAATGAGAGGGTTAAAAGAGTGATGAGATGGGATTGAATTTCTATCCACTTTGTTTTCTTCACTTGGCCGAAAATATGGGGAGGAGTTGTTAATTTTTTTTTGTTTCTTGGTGTGTAGGCTTTGGGATGGTTTTGTTTGGAGGCTTGTAATGATAAGGGAAAAAAAAAGAGATTGAATTGATTCTATCCTAAACACTATGGCCGAAAGTTGCTTCTAGTAGGGGAAGAATTTTACTTGTCTTGCCAATTATTTAGGTAGTGGAATTTTTAGGTGTGGTTTTTAAATGTTGTAGGCTTAGAAAAAAATAAAGAGTGGGATTCCCATAAAATTGTCATGACCGATTTTTCTTATGGTTGGGAGGGTATATATTTTTTTTTTTTTTGTTGTTTTGTGTGAGTTGGGAGACAATGGGGTGTATAAAGTATATTGAGTGGGGATGATGTGTTCTTAATTAAAGAAAAGTGAAGACAATAAAAAATAAAAAGGGTAGTAAATCATGTGCATAAATTATACAAAATGTATAAAACTAATAAAAGTTGATAAAGGTTTACAATTGGATGAGGTAGTTAAATTCATCATTGTCATTCTCAATTGGACGTCCAATCCTCCCCAATTTGTTTCTTTATTTTTTTTTTTTTTGAGATAAATTATTGTATAATAGTATTGTAGCTAAAGTTGTTAAAAACAAAAAGGAAATGATTCCCTTGCTACTTGATCATGGCCGAATTGGTGGGTTTAGGGGTGATTAAATTTGACCAATCGGGATAGTGGAATTATAGGATAAATTTTTAAACGTAGGCTTTGAAAAAAATATGAAATAACCTCCCATTTTAAGAGGAAAATTCGAAAATTAGGAAAAATATTTGATTTTCTTTTATTTTATAAAATTGAAGGAAAATAAAATGTATAAATATTTATAATTAAATATTTACAAATTTAAAATTAAAGATGTGAAATAAGAAATGTATATTTCAAACAAATAAATTGGAAGTTGGTTGGGAAGAATTGTAGAATGAGATGAAATATTTGGATAAGGGTCGAAATGTACTCCTAAATTATTGAGGGTCTAATATTTCTAAAGTCGTAGTCAATCGATCAAGAATTAATACTAGAGGAAAATATAAAATCGTTAAGCTCGAAAATGAGAAAGACATAATTGATGTTGGAAGAATAAGTAAAAGTCGGGTCGCGTTTCATTAATGATGGGTTCGTGTTACTTAACCAAATAAATAAATCACTACACAACGTCGTATCTCACGCCGCTAAAATTTGGGGCGTCACATAAGGGGCCTTTTGTAATTATCGTTTTATTTTATGTAATAACTTCATAATTTACACGGTGATTTCTCGCTTCAAGGTGAAATTGAATTGTTGTATATTGCAATAAAGTTTCAATAACTTGTACTCTCTCCGTCCCAATTATATAGTTCAGTATTCCTTTTTGGGATGTCCCAAATATATAGTCCACTTTCCCTATTTAATAATATTTTTTTCATTCTTTTACTATTATAACCCTATTTAATATGCATTTTGTAATTTACACTATTCATTAAATGAAGGCAAATCAAGTATTTTTTCTACACATTTGTAATTTCCAATATTTTTTCTTTATCTGTGTGAAAAGTTCAACTGTATTATATAATTGGGACGGACGGGGGGAGTATTTTTTGGAAATTAATGATCTTGGAAGCTAAAAAACTAGAGATGTCTCATGTCTTACATGTGTATAAGCCATATATGCATTGCCATGACTCTTTGTCTAGAGAAGTGATACGTAATCATCAACAGAACTACATAGGCACAAATTGTGTTTATTTAAGAGAAGAAAAGAAAAACATCTTGCTGATATCGGGAACTTGTTCCATCTTCAGTGTTCTACTTCATGTTCTACTACTTGGATGATGAGCACGTGTTGCTAATTTTTAATGTATGTAAACAGGGGCAGAACTAGACCTGGAATATTGGGAGGGCTGGAAAATTTTGGGGGCTAAATTAATAAAAATAAATAAATATTTAGTACTAAAAATTAATATTATAAAATAAAATATACATAAATAATTGAGATTTCAAAAAATTTGGGGGGGCGTATGTACATGTGTCCATAATTCAAATAGTTGAATAGAAAATAGAACATTAAAAGTGGAATAAGAAATCTGATTCCGCTTATAACACCCCTTATATATGAATTCAATTAGACCAAAACAAAGCAAAAGAAACACGTGCTCAAAAAAAAAAAAAAAAAACACTATTATATTACATATGGGCGTCGGGCGGAGGAGGGGGCAACCTCCCCCCAATTTTTTTTTCTAAAAAAGTTTTACTAAGATTTTTTAAGAGAAAAAATAGATAAGATTTATCTTATTTTTTTAGGATTTTATTGGCCCATCCATTTACGTGTATCGGCCTACCCCATTATATTTTCTGACTATGCCACTGATAGTACAAGAACAAGACTGCCCATTAATTCAAATCGAAGCCTGCTTTTCGGGAGAAACATATTTAGCTGTAGGTGACAATTAATACATAGTATTCTTGTGGCAATGGTCTAATTAATTAACTAGGACTCATTTTGTACGTGGAAAAAAAAAAGAGAAGATAGAATGCACATTTTTCCCTTGAAAAATCGATCAAACAAATAGGATTTAAGATTTTGAAATAGTGCAAAATGAGAAAATGAGTTTTGAATATAAACCATACAAGGCCCACGGGTAAATTGCAATTTTAGTCCTGTAACTTTGGGGTAGTTGCAATTTTAGTCCTTTATTTTTAAAAGTTGCAGTTTTGTTCCTCGACAATTTTGCCCTTGTGGTTAAATAGCATTTTTGGTCCTTTATCTTTCTAAAGTTAGCAATTTTATAGGGATGACAATGGGGCGGGTTGGCCAGGACCCAGACCTGTCCCGTGCCTAGAACGGACGGGCCGGGTCGACCCGCCACAGGTCTCGGACAGGTCTACCCGTTCTGCCCCGTTTTAAATTAAATTAAATTAAAAAAAATGAATATATATATATATATATATTTATAAAATATTATTTACAAAAATTATTATTATCAATTTATAAATATTAAATTTAATTATAATATATTATATATGCAACATATATATTAAAATATATTTTAAAACTAAAAATTCAAGGCAGGGTAGGGCGGGTACTCGCAGGGCGGAAGTGATACTTAGACAATATGCTACTTGTTTTCCGCATTGTCTCAAGGTTTCCCTATCGGCTCCTGTGAGTTCTTTTTCAACATATTGATTATTCCAATCAGGGACGGACGCAGAAATTCGTTCTTGGGGGGGCGAAATCCAGGGGCGGTCTTGAGGCGGCGCAGATGGTGCCGCCGCACAGGAGGCCCTCCGGCGAGAACCCCGAAGTTTTTTTTTATATATGTATATATACAATCAATGGCGGAGATAGGGGCCAACCCGAGCCCCCTCCTTTTTTTTTTAAAAAAAATTACTAGGTAAAATTTTTCAAATTTTTTTAGTTAATATTTATTTATATTTTTTATTCGGCCCCCCAATTTTCTTGTATCATTACCCCATAATAATCCTAGATACGCCATTATATAATGGCGTATCTAGAAATTATTAAGGGTAGGCCGATACACGAAATGGAATGGGCCGTATAAAAAAAACTAAAAATACACATAAATATTAACTAATTTTTTTAAAAAAAATACCTTTTTTTTTTAAAAAAAAAAGAGGATGCCATTGCCCGGGTTGGCCTCCTCTTATCTCCGCGATTGTATATATATTATTTATTGCTCTAGGTCCCTTGAAACCTTGGACCGGTTCTGGCAAAATCAAATCTAATATAAATAAAAATAAAACATACAAGCTTTTATAACAAAATTACATGAAAATTTGGGGGAGGGGGGGCAAAATATGTTGGCTTACATTTTTATATTCTATATTAATTTATTAAATAATATATTATAGGGGTTCAATCGCAAGACGAGGGGGGGCGGTTGCTGCCACCAGCCCCCCCTTGGGTCCGTCCCTGATTCCAATATGTTATCTTGTCCGTCCAGATCCATTTTCTCGGAGAAAATTTACCTCACCAATTGTTAATTATATAAAATAATAAATATAACTTAAAGTTCTTAATAAACATAGGCTCTAATACCATTTTAGGCAAAACACTTAGTCAATTAAGCCAATTATGTGCATAAGGGTATTCTTGGTATTTTGAAAATATGAAATAACCCCAGGGGACCAATTTTGCAACAACTTGAAACTTATAGGACCAAAATTGCTTAGGTATAAAATATATAGGACCAATTTTGCAAAAAACTTTCAAACTTACAGGACCAATTTTGCAAACTCAATAGTTATAGGACCGAAATTGCAAACTGCATATAGTTATAGGACCAATTTTGCAATTTTCCCCAAGGCCCACACTCTCTACGTACATCAGCAGAAAATTGATATAAAGGGACCAAAAGCAAACTCAAGTGGGGATGTAATATTTCGAAAAATAGAGGATGTAATCAGAAATTAAATATTTGATCACATCGATAAATTTCGTTAGTTCAGTTTAAAATGTAAAACAAAATTAAACTCCAAAGACCTTTATAATTCTGAAATTTCTTTTTTTTTTTTTTCTAATTACCCGAAACGGCGAAACCTCATTTTATTATACATCATTATATTATAGGGATAATTACAATAAACCCCCTAAGATTTGAGCTAATTACAAAAAAATCCGAAGATGTTTCCCAATTACAAAAAGCCTGGCCTCTCAAGTTTGCTTTTGTGATCTTAAATTAGTAATTATAATATTTCTATAACTATCATGACGTTTTTTGAAATGTATTTTGTTTATGAATGGAAAAATGTAAGACAGAATTAACTTCAAGGGTTGTTTCGTAATTTTAGAAAACCTCTGGCTTTCTTGTAATTAGCCCGAACATGAGTGATGTTTTTGTAATTATAGATATGTAATGTGGAGAAGTGGGATATGCCATAGGTATATCCCTAAAGATCCCAACACGCCATAATATTTTCAATCTTTCTACTACCTTTTTGCTCCCCTTTAACCAAAAAAGTTCCCACAACTTCCTACTTAAGTCACCTCAACCATTATTATTGCCCTCAATTCATGACTAACAACACCCCCTTATAACATCCACACCAACCATCTTCACCAAACCCTCTAAATATTGCCATCACACTTTTATGACTAGCTAGCTGCCGGCCGCCGCTACAATGGAGGAGAATATGCCGAGTAAGGCGGCAACGGTCGCGGCACCACCGGTGCGAAGCCTGTGTAGCTGCATGTATGGTCACTAGGCCTAATTAACCAAAAGTGGTGTGCTTGTTGTTATATAGGGCAACTTCTATCCTTTGGCATTTTAGCTTATATATAGTCTTTGTATGTGTTTCTACTTTAAAGTTTGAATAATGTATTTGGTGGCTTCTTCATAATTTGTATCTAAATGGAGGGCCTTTGGCAAAAAAAATATACAATTTGTCTCTTTCTTCAATTCCATCACTTTTGTTGATTATTTAAATGTCCACTGACTTAGTCCATATCGTCTATTATTCCAAAATTGTGTTTCATCTCATATTCCAAATATCATAATTGCACGTCAAGTGTAAATTATTGATGTTGTCAATACATTTGGCGTGTATGTGGATAATATTCAAAATACCATATAATACATGATTTGGAATAAAAAATCGTGTGTGCCATTGAATATTATAAATTTTCATGGGACTCATTTGGAAAACTTGATTGACCAGGATAAATTGTTTAATATAGGAATCAATTGCTTGAGAACTTTCACTACAACCATAATACTAATCCCGACCCGTTTTTTGTCATGTTTTTGGTTGATAAGTACTTGTACAGGCCATGAGGTGAAATTATATAATCTTACGTCCCAACTCCAATCCTCATTTGTGTGGGTAGTATTATATTTATATTTTTCTTTTGGGGTAATTTGGTCAATTGGAAAATTTACCCAACTTTATCATCAATGTCAACCAAAATATTGTTATACTACTAAAATAATCACACGTTAGAATCATACTTTTCAAAACAATTTATTGTTATGGTGGTGGAGCGTGGCGACAGCAGCCCCGACACCACCGGTGTGAAGCCTTTGTAGCTATAAGTATATGGTCATGGGGCCTAATTAACTAAAAGTGGTGTGCTTATCTATATATGTAGTTTCTGTATGTGTTTCTACTTTAAAGTTTGAATAATGTACTTGGTGGCTTCTTCATAATTTGTATCTAAATGAAGGGCCTTTGGCAAAAAAATATACAATTTGTCTCTTTCTTCAATTCCATCAGTTTTGTTGATTATATAAATGTCCATTGACATAGTTCAGATCCTCTGTTATTCCAAATTGTGTTTCACCTCGTATTCAAACTACGTTAATTACCAAGTGTAAATTAATGTTGTCAATATATTTGGCGTACATGGATGATATTCAGAATAACATATAATACACGATTTGGAATAAAAAGTCATGTGTGCCATTGAATATTATATATAATCATGGGACTCATTTGGAAAACTTGATTGACCAGTGTAAATTGTGTAACCTAGGTTTATCAATTGCTTGAGAAATTTTACTACGACCATAATACTAATCCCGACCCGTTTTTTGTCATGTTTTTGGTTGATAACTTGTAGAGGTCGTGGGGTGAAATTATATAATCCGATCCAACTCCAATCCTCATTTGTGTGGGTATTATTATATTTCTATTTTTCTTTCGGGGTAATTTGGTCAATTGGAAAATTTACCCAACTTTATCGTCAACCAAAATATTGTTATACTACTAAAATAATCACACATTAGAATCATACTTCTCAAACACATTATTGAACTCAATTATATTTATCCAATCCTAACTTATTCAAACTATTTTATCAATTCGATCAACAATCACAAACATGCCCATGGTTAATTATATAATTTGTGGTTAAGTCTGGGCTTGAGATGTATTTGATACTTTTACTCCATATATATGGTCAATTTGCAGTTGAGAAATTTTACATGCGATTTTGTTGTGCCTGTGAATATTGGAATATCTAAGCAACAATTTTCTTGTGATCACAGATGCGTGAAGGAATCTAGTATTGAGTCGGATATGTGTTTAATATTTAGATTTATCTATTTTTATTGACCATAAAAAAGTCATATTTGAACTTAATTTAATTGTTAATTCTTTTATGATAAAGTTTGAACCAAACACGGAGCAAGCTCAAATAACTATACATGTTGTGATTGGTATGCCTGAATGGAATCAGGAATAAAGAAAATAGTTTTAAATATCAAATTATTTATTCTTGAATAATTTTTTTTAGATAAAATTATGTTCAATATTATATTATGCACATATGGATTTAATATTATTCCAATGTGTGTTAAATAATACATATATATATATATATATATATGATACATACAACATTTTATACAATATATTTTTTAAAATAAAAATATGAAAAACCAACAAAATAGTCTTTATCAAGTTTTTCATTTTAGCTTTAAATATTGATCAAGGAAATTGACTACGGTTTATTAAAATATTAAATATAATTTATTTAATTTATAATATTACTTTACAAAAATATAAATGATATTCAATATTTTTGGTTATTTTAGGAAAGACAATTTCATCAAAAATCAAATTGGTGTCATTCTTGACGATTGAGAATAACTAAATTCATGAGGAGGAGATGAACAACTATTACTCACTTTTGGTAATGCGAATTCTCATGGAAATGAATATTCTCATTACTAAATCATATCAATGATGGGCTTTTACATCGGCACTTTACTTCGAAATTGCGGTTGCTAATTTCATAAGATGGCATCTGGTTATTGCAAGAGCTAAATTGTTTTAGTTTTGTCAGCATTGATAGTTAGCATAGCTATAATGGATAGTTATGGTTATTGTTATTTAATTGGAGTGGCCCATTTTGTTTTTCTTTGTCTTTTACAGTAGCTATAGCTAACTTCTTGTTGTGTATATATCAGCTAGTAACACTATGTAATGTCAATATGCAGGTATTGATGCTTACGTCATAGCATTTATGCCGACTTTGCCATAGCTAATATCATTTATAGGTCTATTAGTTAATATGCAGGTTCATATTACGCTGGGACATCGTGGTCAGTTTTAGTGGCGAGTAAGATTGCAGCTGAGCGACAGATCACAGCCTACTCTGCCATAGCTAATATCACTTTTAGGTTCTTTTAGTTACTCCAGATTTCCTTTAGCGTCATAAATTATAGTTTTTCTTTATATGCAATTCCGAGTTTCTTTAGAATTTTTTTCAGTAATTAAAATGTCATATTTGTCGCAACTTGTGCAGGACTTGCTGAAAAAAATAAGTCAAAAATACTTGTTTTAATTCATTAGGTTTCTGTATTGATACCTGACCTTTAAGCATTTTCCCTATTATTTGTCTGGAGGAAGTTATCATATGTCTTCTTCATAAAGTCTTTTATAATTTATTATCCTCTATTATTAGATTCCTCTCCTAATCAGGGTCTAGAGCCTGATAAGTATTTGTATTTATCATCTTAAATAGTTTAAAGTTGTGTACAACTAGTTAACTTGTTATAAACCATTTGTAGCACGAGATAGCTCTTTGTTTTTCCTTGTCATGAATTGGATCTTGCAGTTTTGTGGTGTTGTTGAAAAACACATTGTTTCGAAGTTCATGATGTCGACAAATAATATCGTTGTTGAACTTTTGAATATTGAATCTCTAGAGTTGCATCAAATTCTTTATATATATTGCTAACTAAATTAGAGTTCGATATTTTATATTTTAGTAGTGATATAATGAGAATGTTTCTGTTTGATGACTTGCATTTTTCTTTTGGTTAAAGGATTTGCTGTAAATAGTTTCTTGCACAGGGAGGTAGGAAATTGAAACCAAAATTGTATTTAAAAAAAATAATTATAGGCATCAGTTATTGTTATGAACTAGTGCCTAAAGTAATTTTATGTGTCGATTGCTTGTGGAAACCGATGCCTTTTGTGAAACATAAAACATCAGTTTTTGCTTAGCAACCGGTGCTTATTGTTTATTTTAGGCATCGGTTAAAACTGATTGTTGGTCCCAAGGGGTATGAGTGTAAGGTTTAGAAGGGGGGTTGAATAAACCTTACCAACTTTTCGATTTAGTCTTTTTAAAAATGATCAGAGTTAATACTTCACAGCTGTGTCCTTGATGGACAGCTAAGTTAGTTAATCAGCAGAGTTAGGCACTCAACGACTGATCGAGCCGTTGATAGAGTAACTCAAATTTGTTTTGACTAAAGACTTAACTCGTCGTGATTTGTTTTCATTGGAAGACTTAACACCCTTGAATTTGGTTAAGTTTGTTTTGATACTTAGTTTTAAAGACTTCGATTGATTATCAATTGATAGCAAATTTATCAAATAGATATAAAAATAAGATGCGAAATTAAAGTCTTTGAAATGTAAATGACACAATAAGTTTTATAGAGGTTCGAAGATGGGGTAATTCTTCTACTCCTCTCTTCTCCAAACTTCCGGAGGAATCCACTAAGATCGATCAATATACGAGTGGTTAACAGTCGGATATACAAGTCTTGATCACGCACTGACTTGATCCTTTGGGACTCAAACGAGATGCGCTTGGTCACACAAACCGCTTCTCGTACGACTCGAGCCTTCTTCACAGGCAAACCTTTGCTACTACACCTCACTTGCTTAAGTTCCTTGGATTTGATCACGAAGCCCTCCAAATAGCTTAAGCTTGGTTCGACCTTGAACCTTTCTACAATCTCTCGTGGAATGTAGACCCCTGATTCTTCAAAAACTTCTTCTTCAACCGATTGAAGTTATCTTTCCTTCACAGTGAGTGTTGGATTGATTTCCTTCTCGTAATGTAGGCTTGAGGATTAATCTTGAATTACTTGAGAATATTTTAGGTTACACCAAATGTTTTGCTTGAATGTTCGTGGTTGGTGCGGTAACCTTCTCTCGAGTGATTCCTCGCCTTTTATAGTGATCTTTCAAAAATCGCCCGTTGAAGAGATAGCTTATTTTTGAAAGTCACTTGTGGTCGTTGGCTTGTCTTGTTGCGATCCTTGGAATTTCAACTTCCTCGTATGAATGTTTTTTTCAGCTTTTCAGAGTTCTGACACGAGTGCATTGCTTCCCATTGGTTTATTCCTCTTGCACGCTTCTCGGGACTGAGCACTTCGAGAAAGGCAATATGGAGGTATTACTTGTTTAAGTAATTCTCTTGATTTACGTAAACGGATCTCTTTCGATTGTCTTGACTTGATTGCATTTTCTTAACATCCCTAGGTGACTTCGAGTCACTTCCAATCATTGGATGACTCTTCATCACTTCAACATCGAGACTTGGCTATCTTGAGTTGACTTGATGATACTTCATCCACCGCATCTCACCGCACCTTCATCGAGTTCCCTCTTTTCTTCTCTCACCATACTCACCGCCTGCAGTCAAGTCTTCCTTCTAGTCGCCGCTTGTCTTCTCGCATGTTTAGGCATAGTGACTTAACTCACTCGACCAACCTATCTATTACAATGCGATTTACAACAAAAATGGGGTGCCAACTTCCTATTCTAAGTTTTACATGGCATTCATCAAAATCAACAAAATAATTTCCCAACAATTTCCCCCTTTTGATGATGCCAAAACTTAAAACATACATCAATAATTAAACAAAGAAAGATACATACAGTAAAATGTAGAACCACGCACGTATGTTTAGAATCGATCCTTTATTGATCATAACATTCTTGTTCTTTACATAGTCAAGCATACAAGGTGTATCGAGCTTAAACCAATAAAAATGTATCGACTTTAAACGGAGCTTAAGCTAACCATGTCGTTCTATATCTACACAAGTATAGAAATTGTACAATTTTATTCAAAGGTACAAAGCACTTACATAGAGTGTATTTACATAGTAAAATACATGAAGGGGTGGACAAAAACACTTCATCTCCTTCTTGCCTCCTTCTTTCATATTCTTCTCTGTCATCTTCTCGATCTTCTTCTCTTTTTCTCATCTACTGCCGCCTTCTTCTTTTTTTTCATACGCCTTTTTGGCGCCTTCATCTCTTCTCTTCCTTCTTGTCTTTCCTCCCATAGCCGAGTTTGTCTTTTATTTTTCTCTTCAATTATCTTCACATACTCAAAGATTGTTCTTAGCCACTTGCAGTTGGCTACTTCACAAATCCACCCCATAGATCCCTCCTTTCTTGCCTGGATCTATATACTCAATATTTTTGGGCAGGCCTAGGTCCGAAACCTCTTCCTCCATCTCTCGCTTCTTCATTTTTCTCTGGGTGTATACTCGCATCTTTGGGTCTTTTTTTCCCGACCTGAGGATCGCGAGCGATCGCCAAGATCTCTGTCTGTCGCCTTCTTCACATAGTGTGAGACCCTTTTCCCAAGATAAATCCCAGGTTGAGCCATGGACATATTTGCGAAGTATCCTTCGATGCGAGCGTCTTGAATTCATCAACTGATCTTGGCGCCTTGCCTCCATCGAAATGGCATAGGTGTCTCTCGTTCATCTAATGCCTCCATGTTGCTTCGTAATATCCATAACTCGGGCATCCATCCTTCCTTCCACTTCCTTCATCCCTGCTTCGACTGTCTTTCTCTTTTCAGTCATTGGTACAATAGAGTGTTGGAGTGGCAAAGTCACCGGGAGTTTGCTGATAATATCAGTTGTGACAAGACCTTGTTGGGGGGTTTTAGCAATCATCAAGGTCACATCTTTCGAACCTTCCCCCAACAACAGACTTCCCGCTTCTTCTCTCTTATTACTTCCTCACCGTTTTCCTTTCACAAATGCTTCCCCCTTCTCGCCTTCGGATCCCTTCAGCGCCTTCAGGTATTCCTCTTCTCCCTTTTTGGCATCATCAAAGGAGAGAAGAACCCCCGAAATAAGCTAGCAAGCAAGAAGTCTAGTCGGCCGATGGTTGAGTTCGTCAATCTGGCTGAGTATGCCGCACGGAACTCGTGAGTGAGTGGCGTTGATTCACCAGGACCAACTTCATATCACCATGAGGAGATCGAATTTTCGATCCATGTTCTCTTCCACATGCAGGAGTTCGTTCTTATTATGTTCACGCATCGCCTTGATCTCGGTAGTATGAGATTCATGCATTTGTTCAATATGCTCTTCAATTTTGTCTTTGCATCGGCATTCTCGGCCGCCGAACAACAACTTGTTGAACAATGTCCTGAAGTATCGAGCTTGTTCCACACGCATTGTTTGTCATTGCCCACCACTCACGGATCCCGACTATTATGCCTCGCAGATCAACAAAGAGGTTGGCGTCTCGTTATCCAACCTCATGTCCAAAGGAGGCCTCGATGCCTCTCCATCCGCTTCAACCTCAAAATAAGGCTTTGAACACGCCACGAATTTCATTTCACCTTATTTCATTTCACGCCCAAGCGCCATAGTCATAGTCACCGAACAATTGTGTTCGATGGAATAACAGGATCGTTTTGTGGAAGCACTCACGATCTCTGTCGATTCTTCGGGAGGTCGTACCTCCAGAGAGAAGGAAATGATTCTACAAAGGGATCATCACGCAACCGAATTGCTTCAATGATAAGTGGTGCTCGTGAAGTCCTCTCAGAAGTAGATCCTGCTGCTGCAGCTGGGAGCCCGCGCAGCTGGACTCGGGTTCACCGTGGTCTGTTTTGAAGTCGACCCGACTTGTCGAGCCTCGGTGTCTCAACAACCTTCGTTGGTCTCACCGGTTTATCCAAATTAGTTGACGGTCCTCGGCCTTTATCGTGAGCGTCATCGGACGATGATGAGATTTCCATGGGTGGCTCATCATCAAAGTTGAATGTTTGGCGAGTAGTCTTGAGGTAAGACTTACTCGTGGTTGGAACATCCTCACCGAGTCTTTGGGATCGACCACGGGGATGACTCGGCCATCATCGTCTCCTTCCGATCCCGAAAAGGTTATATCGATTATCCTGGGAATCATGAAGGGCACTTATCTCCTTTTCTAATGGATCAATGATAGCAGGAAGAATGTTCTCGTGCTTCAAATGCGTCTCTACCCCGGAAGTCTCAACCTCCCGTTGGCCTTCATTACCCCCTGCAGCTCTCTACCGCAGTGAGGCCTTGGACATCCCTTTCGACAGTCACCGCCTTGGGGTCTTTCGAGGTGGCATCCATTGAGTCTCAACTCCATGGATTGTACTTTCATCGCCAGTGTTAACTCCCGGCGCTTCCTTCGTGACCTCGATCGCGTCAACAACGCATTGGCCTTCGTGAGCGCTTGGCACCTCACCGAGACAGTCAATCGCTTGAGCCTCGTTGATGACAACTTGCTGTGGTACTGCGTGATTGTTCCTTCTCCACTTCGCCTCCGAGATTCATTATGGAGTCAATCGCAAAGATCCTCCGACTTGCCGCAGCGAGTGGAGTTTTCTCCTCACCGCACACCACCCGGTGAGTGACTTGGAATGGGGTCACTCGTCTCCCGGACTCCTACTGCTCCCACCGAGTATTCACCGTAGTTGGGGCGGTGGTGAGATACCTTTATTAGGGGTTTGCTCGACTGGGGTCCCCACAGTCCCAGTTTCATCGCCATTTCCCTTAACACCTTCCTCCGAATGAGCTGGGGAAGTGGTGGCAGCGACAACAGTTGCAATATGCTGCACCACTCCCATCGGGTCTATCTCCAGCTGTGATTGGGAGGACTCTCTTGGTCCCTCCATCATTCTTTGCTCATGAAGGATTCTGGATTCCTGCATAGCTTGCTGCATTTGCAATTCTTCTCGTGGCAAAGAATAGATCTGATCCTCATCACTTTCTGATAGGACGTCAAAGTGAGAGTGTGTATGATCGGTGGTGCCAGTGAGAGGGCATATGCTAGCCTTCTCACGTGCCTCTGCGTCCTCAGCTGCTTTAGCCCATTCGTTTTCTTTTCGAATCTGTAGTATGCTGATGCAATTATCCTCGTCGAGGACTTGTAGTCTCGTGTCCACCTCAAGAAATCAAGAGTTCTTCTTCCTCAAAGAATGAACTCGGACGCTCAAACCGCACTGGATAGGCTCGAACTTCCATTTTCTCCATTCTCTCGACGATTTTGGATGTCCGGATACAATGGAGAGTACATGATTACATCATCTTCATCATTCCCTTGCCGCCCTCGTTTCCAGGGATTAGGGGTAGCAGATTCGCCGCCGACATCTTCAAGCACTGTTTCACAGGTGGAGAAGCAACCCTGTCAATAGGTGATTCATTGTCTCACCATTCCTTGTTCCTTAGTTGTTCTCCTGAGTGGGTCTTTGAGTTGCCTCTCGCGATCGTCAACTTACTTGGCGCTTTCATCAATCACATCCGGAGGCTCTACTTCTCCAGCCAGCCTCGGTATCTTCTCCAACAGTGAGTGGTCGACTCGGCCGGTTTCTCAAGCTCGGGCGCTTAAAAATTCATCTTCTTCGCTTTGTTTGAACCAAAGGGATTTCTGGTTCTGATAAGGTTTCTTCAGTCATGGGGCGGGGCTTTGCTGTCTTCTTCGAGGAGTCGCCGTCTTGGCTTATCGCCTCTTTTCTTGATGACCGGAGAAGGTATTTGAGATTCCTTCTCTCACTTTCGGCAGGGCGGGAGACACGGCTGGGGCATGTGACTTCCATGGGGGAAGGAGCGATTTCTTTTTCTTTCTTTGCGGGGGCGAATCTTCTTAGCACCGCAGGGCATCTTTTCTTTGGAGGAGAGAGAGACAAACAGTATCTTCAGTCGGTCACCGATTCCCCTCACTCGTGTCGGCCTCTCTTAGCGTAAGCTCTCTTCTCACACTGCAGAGGTTTGATCGGAACATCCTCTTGTTTACATGGAACGCCTTTCCATGTCGAAGAGGGACTTTCTTTACTTCCATCATTCGCCAACCACCAGGCCGTATCCCAGGGAACCTCCAAATGTTCCATCCTCCTTGAAGGATTTGTTCCCAACATTCGCGCAGTCCCAGAGACAAACTCAAATTTAGTTCACTTTCTTTCCTTCAAGGATCGCAACCATTACGACCCGACAGCTTTAGACAAATGGTCAAAGTCGCTTTAACTTGATGTCTATACATTTGGCAATGATGTCCATCAATTTGTGGTAGTCCTCCTTCAACGACCTCTTATTAGTGTAGACTACTTTCTCAAAGACAAATGGTCTTGGCTACTTCCTTCCAAGCAAAAAAGGTCAACATCAACCATTAATTTCGTGCTCCTTCCGCCGGTAACGAGCAATGTTCTCGCCAAATCCTTGGCGGTAATGGTGAACTCCTTTCCATGAACAGAGGACTTGATGCCCTCATCGTGAACCTCATGTTCACATAGAATCGTGCGACCTCTTCCACATAGGTCATCGGAAACTCCATCGCGAAATGGTTTCACCCCGGACGCTTTCCGTTTTCAGCGATCTTCTTCTTCACGAGGCGTCGTCGGACCCTGTTTGATCATACCTTCAAATCCACAATAGACGTGTGGGATTTGCTTTCCTAGTTTGACAAAATCATGAGTGGATGCCATTTCTCGATTTTTCCGAACGAAACTTAGAAAATGATCTCGAGGATTGATAGGGTTTTTGAGAGAAAATTTTGCCTTTGCTTTTGAGAGAGAGATTGAACAGTTTTCGGTAAAGTGGGAGAAAAACGGACGAAAGGGTTTAAGTATGGTTCATGAAAGGACATGCGGGTGGTTTTTGAAATGTGATCAAAATCAACGGCTTAGATCTTGCACGCCGATTTGTATTTAATGTCTCGTATTTAATGCGGCAGCATTTATATCCAATCATAAGCTTGGTGTGCAGCTTTTGCCTGTACACGTCATAATTATGCTGACGTCATTCTTAAGAACATTCCCGCTTAGTAAAAATGACTGCGTTTTTGTCACTTGCTCATAAATGACTCAGCTTACTCTTTAGCTGATTCAATCCTTCTTCTCACTCCTCTCCTAGTGACTCAGCTGTCAGCTAATTCGATACAGCTGACTTTCCAACATGACTGATTCACTTAGCTGAATTTAAGAGTTCAACCCTTTTTCCTCTTTTCGTGTTTCATCTCTTTTCTTTGAGTCTTCTGAGTGTCAGCTCAGCTCAATTAACCCTAGCTCATGCTTGAGTTCTTCAAATCTTGACTCACATAATGGTTTTGTGAATATGTCACCAACCGCTTATCGCTGAAATATATTCCAAGGTGATGTCCTTCTTTTCAACATGATCTCTTATGAAGTGATATCTGACATCGATATGCTTTGTTCTTGAGTGCAACATAGGATTTTGAGTGATTGCAATCGCACTTGTGTTATCACACATAATTGGAATTTCCTTTTCTTCAACCTCATAGTCTCTCACTTTGTCCTCATCCATAAGACTTGGGCACAACAATCGCCAAAGCTATGTATTCTGTTTAAATTTGTGGAGGTGGCTATTGAATTTTGCTTCTTGAACCATGAAATTAGCCTATTTCCAAGCATTTGACATGTGCCTGAGGTACTTTTCCTCGTCAACTCGCATCCAAAGATAGTCGTAGTCCGAATAGCCAATTAGTTTGAATCCACCTTCCTTAGGATACCATAAGCCAACTTCTTGGCTTCCTTTCAAATATCTCAAGATCCTCTTGGCCGCAAATCATGTGGCTTTCTTTTGGAGCAGATTGAAATCTTGCACATACACCTACAAAGAAAGGTGATGTCCGGCCTCTTTGTAAGATAGAGCAATGATCCAATAAGTGCTCAGATCTTGTTTGATTTACATGCTTTCCTTCGCATCCATCCATATCCATTTTGATGTATTCATTGGTATTTTCACGTAAGACTTCTCTTCCATACCAAATTTCTTCATTAAATCTCTCGGTGTATTTTGTCCGACTTATGAAGGTTCCATCCTTCAAATGTTTCACTTGGAGTCCAAGGAAGAATGTCGGTTCTCCCATCATGCTCATTTCGAATTTTCTTTGCATGAGATTTGAAAATTTATCACACAACTCTTTGTTTGTGGATCTAAAGATGATGTCATCCACATATATTTGAACAAGCAAAGATGCTTTTCCTATCTTGAATTCTCAAGAGTGTTCTATCCACTTTTCCTTTTGTGAATCCATTCTCAATCAAGAATTGTGACAATGTATCATACCATGCTCTAGGTGCCTCAAGTTTCAACCCATATAGAGCTTTCTTTAGTTTGTATACTTTATCTCCAAGAGTCTTCTGCTCAAATCCTGGAGGTTGTTCAACATACACTTCTTCTTCCAACAGACCATTAAGGAATGCACTTTTTACATCCATTTGATATACAGTAAAGTTCTTGTGAGCTGCATAGGCAAGAAACATCCTTATAGCTTCCAATCTTGCTACAAGAGCAAAAGTTTCATCAAAATCTATTCCTTCTTCTTGGCAATATCCTTTGGCTACCAATCTTGCTTTGTTTCTTACCACAGAACCTTCCTCGTTCATCTTGTTTCTGAACACCCATTTAGTGCCAATAACATTTTGATGGGTAGGTCTTTGAACCAATTTCCACACTTTATTTCTTTCAAACTGATTCAGCTCTTCTTGCATGGCTTGAATCCAATGTGTGTCATCCAACGGTTGTGACACATCTTTAGGCTCTATTGTGAGATGAAATAAGTAAACATTGCTTCTTGTTGAGTTCTGGATCTGGTTTTCACTCCTTCTCTTACATCTCCAATGATTAGTTCTCGTGGATGGTCTCTCCCATCTTACATCAAAGTTGGAGTAAGTTAGTCGATTCGATCGTCTTTCAAATTGTGTTGCTTTGATCAACTCCTCATCATCACTTAGCCGCAAATTTTCCAAATTGCTTTTGAGACTCAACTATCTCATCTTCATCCGAGTTTATAATTCCGCATTCAACTTGAAAGATAGGGACTCTTCGCATGGTTGGTTGATTCAAATTATCCGCCGACTCTTCAATGTCTTCTCCATTTACATTTGCTCATCAAACACCACATGAATGAATTCTTCAGAACCATATGTCCTCTTGTTAAGTACTCAGTAGGCTTTGCTTCCAAATGAGTATCCCAAGAAGATACCTTCATCACTTTAGATCAAAAGCCTTCAAATTATCTTTGCCATTGTTATGGATGAAACATTTGCATCCAAATATTCTAAAATATGCAACATTTGGCTTTCTCCTTGTCCAAATCTCATAGGAGTCTTTGTCACCGTCTGCTTATCATGCATCTATTTTGAGTGTAGCATGCTATGTTTATCGCTGCTTCACCAAAATCTTTTAGGTAGCCCCGTCAAATGCCTAACATGGTCCTTTGCTTCTTTTTGAGAGTTCTATTCATTCTTTCCGCAACTCCATTCTCATTGTGGAGTCCTTGCTACGATAATTCATGACCAATACCATTTTCAATACAATACTGAGTTATTATACCATTGACAAACTCGATTCTTCCGACGATCTTATTTTGATAATGGTTTGACTTTTCTCATTTTGAATTCTTTTCATCACCGTGGGTAGTTTCTCGCAGAGTTTCTTTTTTCTTCTTACACATGAATATTGTCCATGTATATCTTGAGTAGTCATCTACTACCACCAAGGTGTATTTCTTTCCGCTTATGCTAGTTGGTTCAATCGACCAAATAGATCCATATGTAGCAGATGCAATATTCTTGTTGAAGATGGATATGTCTTTTCTTTGAATGATGATTTGATTTGCTTTCCCATCTGGCATGCATCACATACACTTTCCTTCTTGTATCGAGTCCTGAAGTCCTTCTACAAGATCGCTTCCGCAAGCTTGTTAATAGTTTTGAAATTTAGGTGACTCAGCTTCTTGTGCCACATCCAACTTGATTCAGCTGTGCTCTTTGCTAGTAGACAAGTGCTTGGTGTTGCAGTTGACCAATCTACCACATACATGTTCTTTCGTCTCGCATCCTTGCAACACGACCTCATTGGATTCGGTGTCCTTGATTTGGCATATTTCCATGTTAAATCCAACATTGTAGCCTTTGTCACGAGTTGGCTAACACTTAGCATTGAATTTGAGTCCTTCAACATATGCAACATCCGAGATTTCTAATCCATTTTTCTTGATGGATCCAAAGCCCCTTATTTCTCCCCGAGCTTCATTTCCTCCAAATATGACTTTTGCACCTCGACTTCCTCGAATTTCGATAGATTTTTCTTGTTTCTGTCATGTGCCTGAACAACCACTATCCATGTACCAGGTTCCTTGGCACTCACTGCATTCCTGAACCTCAATCAAGGAAATTAAGTTTTAGGTACCCATACTTGCCTGGTCCTGAGGGGTTAGTATTATAAGATGATCCAACCAGCCTATAGCCAAATGATTTGACTTAAGAGGTTGCCACCTATCGTGCCATAATCATAATCAACTTTAGCAAATTGCTTGGGAGTTCTGTTCATACAAATTGTTTCTTTTGTCTCGTATGCCTGTGTATGTGTTTTAGCAATTGCCTACTTTGGGTAGTTGTGATATCTCTCGAGTGTAGTGCCTAGGTGCATATGTGTCTTTGATGAAAGCTCATGTGTCTTTGGAATGGCCTTTCTTGAGTTCTGGCCTTTGCCATTTGGGCTTATATTCCACAAAAAGTTTTTGGATAGTTCACATTATTCCAATCACTTGGCTTGGGTACTTTCTACCATTCCCTTCATATGTGTTTCTTTTATAGAACTTCCGGGGTTTTTGGTAGCTCGCTTTCTTCTTTACAGAGTATTTCTGCTTGGAGTTTGCCGAGGAACTCGACTGGATTTCTTCTCAACTGTCCTCTCAGCACTCTCAACTGGCTGTTTTCCTTTTCCTTTATAGCCAATGCTAGTTTGCTTGTGATTGTGCTTTGGGATAAATGTGTGTACATCATTTGGAGTTTTGGATTTTAGAGATACTTCATTGCTTGAAGATCCTTTTTCCAAAATCACTTTTGAGCTTGACATAGCACAGAAATTAAATCCTAAGCCTCTGCTTTGTCTCCACATTCCCTTTGGCTCATAATGAGATCATCCAATGATTTAGATGCTTTAGTGAATGAGGCAATCACATTTTTGAGGTCATTCTCCCTCTTTTATGTAGCAGTTATCTCTGCTATTAGCTTAGCATTTTTAGCCTTTAGACTTTCATTCTCATCAGCTATTTGACTTAGGGTACTCAACTCCTTAGTCAGCTGTGAGTTTTGACATTTGAGTAGTCTGTTTTCCTTATTTAGTAGTGTGTGTGAGGATTTAATGTGTTCAAAATCTTTCATCATTTTGCCTAATGAATCATAAAGATCAGTGGGTGATGAAGTATGTGTATCACAATCACCACCACTAGACTCTGAGTGTGATGAGTTAGAGTGTACCTCATCTTCCCCGGTCGTTGGTCTTGTTCTTTAGCCATTAGACAAATCAAGGCTTCTTCTTCAGAGTCACTTGAGTAGTCGCCTTCACTACTCTCAATCAATCAGTGTTTTTGACTTGGTTGTCTCAAAGATCTCTGCAGCCCAACATTGCCTTTCTTTTTCCTGTCTTTTTTCTCTCAAGACTTTTCTTTCCTCTTCATTCCCGTATTTGTTGACTACAGGATATGGGCAATCAATGGCATAGTGACTGGTTGCCTCAGTTCAAAGATAGATATTCAACTTTTTGATCGGTTCTTTCCATCCTTGGATTGTCGATTCTTTGATATTCAACTTTTTGATGCTCGCTTCTTGGATGGTCCATCCTCCTCGACTTGGAGGGTCTTGAGTGTCTTCCGGAGGATTCACCTTTGCTTCTTTTGTAGTTCTTATTGAAGAACGTATTAAATCTTTTAACCATCGTGGCTATTTCCTCTTGGTCAATGACTTTTTGACCTCACTCTTTTGCCATCCTTAACAATTAGAGCAAAATGCTTTGGGCACAACTGTCTTTCTCGGTCTTTTTCTTCTCACCAAATTCGTAGGCTTTGAGATCCGAGAATAGCTCATGGTTGGATGTCTTGGATAGATCCATGGAATGTCTCGCTGCCATGACCTTCATTTCCCATTCACCGAGACTTTTTAGAATTTTCATACACATTTTCTTCTCGTGGTATATTCCTTTCCAAGTGCAAATAGTTCATTTGTAATTTCGTGAACCGAGCATCCAGTTGGTCTAAGGTCTCTCTCCGTGAGCATTTTAAAATTCTCAAATTTAGACAAAGAACCGATAGTTTATTTTCCTTGATTTGCTCGAGCCTTCACAAATTAATGTTAGCTTGTCCCAGATTTCTTTAGACGTTTTGCATGATTTGATTTTGTTGAACATGGCTTTGTCCAAAGTTTTGTAGAGAATGTCCTTGGCCACATTGTCCAAGTTATATCTTTTTCTGTCATCATTTGTCCATTCAGCTCTTGGTTTTTCAACCATGACCGTCCGGGAGCAACATCCTCTTCTCCTTCACCGCGGCTCTTCTTACAAATTGTGTTCACTTTTAAGATCTGGAGTGGCCCATCTTCTATCACTATCCACATTTCATCGTGTAATGCTGATATATGAGCCTGCATACGAATTTTCCAATCATCAAATTCTTCAATTGTAGACATAGGTATGCGTGTCAGATTTGCTTCCATAATAATAACTTTGCTGAATAAAAGAGTTTTGAAAGATTAAGTACTAAAACAAACTTTGAAAGATTTGGAGATCTAGTTCAGTAACCAGTGCGGAAGGCTCAATGAACCAACCGCTCTGATACCACTTGTTGGTCCCAAGGGGTATGAGTGTAAGGTTTAGAAGGGGGGTTGAATAAACCTTACCAACTTTTCGATTTAGTCATTTTAAAAATGATCAGAGTCATTTATAATATTACTTTACAAAAATATAAATGATATTCAATATTTTTGGTTATTTTAGGAAAGACAATTTCATCAAAAATCAAATTGGTGTCATTCTTGACGATTGAGAATAACTAAATTCATGAGGAGGAGATGAACAACTATTACTCACTTTTGGTAATGCGAATTCTCATGGAAATGAATATTCTCATTACTAAATCATATCAATGATGGGCTTTTACATCGGCAAGATTTACTTGAAATTGCGGTTGCTAATTTCATAAGATGGCATCCGTTATTGCAAAAGAGCTAAATTGTTTTAGTTTTGTCAAAGATTGATAGTTAGCATAGCTATAATGGATAGTTATGGTTATTGTTATTTAATTGGAGTGGCCCATTTTGTTTTTCTTTGTCTTTTTACAAGAGCTATAGCTAACTTCTTGTTGTGTATATATCGCCTAGTAACACTATGTAATGTCAATATGCGGTATTGATGCTTACGTCATAGCATTTATGCCGACTTTGCCATAGCTAATATCATTTATAGTCTATTAGTTAATATGCAGGTTCATATTACGCCGGGACATCGTGGGTCAGTTTTTAGTGGCGAGTAAGATTGCAAATGGTGACGACAGATCACACTACTTCCGCCATAGCTAATATCACTTTTAGGTTCTTTTAGTTACTCCGATTTCCTTTAGCGTCATAAATTATAGTTTTTCTTTATATGCAATTCCGAGTTTCTTTAGAATTTTTTCAAGAATTAAAATGTCATATTTGTCGCAACTTGTGCAGACTTGCTGAAAAAAATAAGTCAAAAATACTTGTTTTAATTCATTAGGTTTCTACGTATTGATACCGACCTTTAAGCATTTTCCTATTATTTGTCGGAGGAAGTTATCATATGTCTTCTTCATAAAGTCTTTTATAATTTATTATCCTCTATTATTAGATTCCTCTCCTAATCGAGGGTCTAGAGCCCGATAAGTATTTGTATTTATCATCTTAAATAGTTTAAAGTTGTGTACAACTAGTTAACTTGTTATAAACCATTTGTAGCACGAGATAGCTCTTTGTTTTTCCTTGTCATGAATTGGATCTTGCAGTTTTGTGGTGTTGTTGAAAAACACATTGTTTCGAAGTTCATGATGTCGACAAATAATATCGTTGTTGAACTTTTGAATATTGAATCTCTAGAGTTGCATCAAATTCTTTATATATATTGCTAACTAAATTAGAGTTCGATATTTTATATTTTAGTAGTGATATAATGAGAATGTTTCTGTTTGATGACTTGCATTTTTCTTTTGGTTAAAGGATTTGTCTTGTAAATAGTTTCTTGCACAGGAGGTAGGAAATTGAAACCAAAATTGTATTTAAAAAAATAATTATAGGCATCGCTTATTGTTATGAACTAATGCCTAAAGTAATTTTATGTGTCGATTGCTTGTGGAAACCGATGCCTTTTGTGAAACATAAAACATCGTTTTTGCTTAGCAACCGTGCTTATTGTTTATTTTAGGCATCGGTTAAAACGATTGTTGGTCCCAAGGGGGTATGAGTGTAAGGTTTAGAAGGGGGGTTGAATAAACCTTACCAACTTTTCGATTTAGTCTTTTTTAAAAATGATCGAGTTAATACTTCACAAACAGTCCTTGATGGACAATGTAAGTTAGTTAATCAAATAGAGTTAGGCACTCAATGCACTCGATCGAGCCGTTGATAGAGTAACTCAAATTGCTTTTGACTAAAGACTTAACTCGCCTGATTTGTTTTCACGGAAGACTTAACACCCTTGAATTTGGTTAAGTTTGTTTTGATACTTAGTTTTAGCACTCGATTGATTATCAATTGATAGCAAATTTATCAAAGATATAAAAATAAGATGCAGAAATTAAAGTCTTTGAAATGTAAATGACACAATAAGTTTTATAGAGGTTCAAGATGGGGTAATTCTTCTACTCCTCTCTTCTCCAAATTTTCCGGAGGAATCCACTAAGTCGATCAATATACGAGTGGTTAACACCCGGATACAAGTCTTGATCACGCACCGACTTGATCCTTTGGGACTCGGGCCCGAGATGCCTTGGTCACACAAAATGCACCGCTTCTCATGACGACTCGAGGAACTTCTTCACAGGGCAGCTGCCTTGCTACTACAGCTCACTTGCTTAAGTTCCTTGGATTTGATCACGAAGCCCTCCAAATAGCTTAAGCTTGGTTCGACCTTGAACCTTTCTACAATCTCTCGTGGAATGTAGACCCCCTGATTCTTCAAAACTTCTTCTTCAACTCGATTGAAGTTATCTTTCCTTCACAGTGAGTGTTGGATTGATTTCCTTCGTAATGTAGGCTTGAGGATTAATCTTGAATTACTTGAGAATATTTTAGGTTACAACTCAAATGTTTTGCTTGAATGTTCGTGGTTCAGCTCGGTAACCTTCTCTCAGAGTGATTCCTCAGCCTTTTATAGTGATCTTTCAAAAATCACGCCCGTTGAAGAGATAGCTTATTTTTGAAAGTCACTTGTGGTCGTTGGCTTGTCTTGTTGCGATCCTTGAATTTCAACTTCCTCGTATGAATGTTTTTTTCAGCTTTTTCGAGTTCGACACGAGTGCGTGCTTCCCATTGGTTTATTCCTCTTGCACGCTTCCTCGGGATCGAGCACTTCGAGAAAGCGATGGAGGTATTACTTGTTTAAGTAATTCTCTTGATTTCGTCGGCAACGGATCTCTTTCAGATTGTCTTGACTTGACTACATTTTCTTAACATCCCTAGGTGACTTCGAGTCAGCTTCCAATCATTGGATGACTCTTCTGTCACTTCAACATTGAGACTTGGCTATCTTGAGTTGACTTGACTAATACTTCATCCAACCGCATCTCACCGCACCTTCACGAGTTCTGTCTTCTCTTCTTCTCATACTACTCAAATGCCTTGCAATAAGTCTTCCTTCTAGTCTCCGGTTGTCTTCTCGCATGTTTAGGCGGCATAGCCGACTTAACTCGGCTCGACCAGCCCTATCTATTACAATGCAGTTTACAACAAAAATGGGGTGCCAACTTCCTATTCTAAGTTTTACATGGCATTCATCAAAATCAACAAAATAATTTCCCAACACTGATGCCAATAAATGTGATTATTAGCATCACATTCATAAGCGTCGCCATTGGAACCGATGCTTAATGTCTTTTACATACGATGCAAATGGTCAATTATGTACTAGAGGATCTCATTTGTACGTGACAATACTATCTCACCTTGAATAAATGTTAATTATTTAGATAAGTTAGTACTAGTCACAATACAAATACATAGTTCCAACTATTGTTGCAATGATATGTTTAGTCAGATTAATTCAAAATTTTAAAAAATCCATGTAATAAAATTATTTTTGGTTACTACTAACAATACGCGGCAAATTGGATATGTAGATACATTTTATAGTAGATTTAGAAAATCCACATTCTCGATTACCGTGTTATATAGAAAATTTTATTTAGGAATATAATCCACTAAAGATTATGTTGATTTACCTAAAAGTTATGCAATATACATTGTATTTTCCCGATAATATGAATGTTTGGTGAATTTAATGATGTAGACAGTTAATACCCAAAAAAATAAAAACTATAGTAGCCTCCTGTTGTCGCATTGCATATACTATATTTTATTTGGAATAATATCCTACTACGAACCAACTTGATTTTAATTTTATAATACTGTGATATACAATGCATCTCATTGTGTACCACCCGTCTTGAATAATTGTTAATTATTTAGATAAGTTAGTATTCAATACCATACAAATATTTCCAACTATTGTTGCAAATATATGGTTAGTCAAAAAAATGAATAAAAATAAAAAGTTTAAAAATTCATGTCATAAAAGTATTTCGATTACTACTAACAATACGTGCAAAGTTAAATGATGTCGATATCTCTTTGCCATAGAATTAGAAAATACACGATTATTGTGTCATAGAAAATTTTATTTAGTAATAAAATCCACTAACGATTATGTTTATTTAACTTGGAAAACTTGTAATATACATTGTATATTTTGGATAGTATCAATGTTAGATAAGTTGAATGACGCAGACAATTAATATCTAGAAATATGGAAAATCTAGTAGCTTCCAATTGTTGTATTGCGTATATTATTTTTTTATTTGAAATAATACTGCACTAATAACCACATTGATTTTAACTTTTTAATATTGCAATATGCAATGCATCTCATTGTGACAACACTATCTCGTCTTGAATAATTTCTAATATATACAAAATATAGTATTCGGTCCCACATAAATAATTATGCTCAAAACTAAATTAAAATTCAAAATTTAAAAAATCAATGTTATAAAAAGTATTTCCGGACAATACACATTTAGTCAAATGATGTAGACACATTTTTATCATATATTTAGAAAATCGACATTATCGATTATTGTGTTATATACAAAATTTTGTTTAGGAATATAATCCACTAACGATTATGTCGATTAAATTAAAAAATTATATATCCAATAATGAATGTTTAGTAAGTTAAATGGTGTGTAATTATTGAAAAGAAATCCACAAATATGAAAAATCTAGCAACTTCCAATTTGTCATATTACGTGTATTATTTTTTATTTGGAATATATTCTACTAACAACCATATTGATTTTAACTTTTATAGCAATGTGGCATGCAATGCATCTCATTGCGAGAGTATTGTCTCATCTTGAATATTTGTCCATTATTTAGATAAATTTGTATTAAATACCACACAAATAGTTCCTACTATTATTGCAAATATATGGTTCGTCAATAAATAAAAAAACTCAAAATTCAAAAAAAACCAAGTCATAAATGTATTTCCGTTACTACTCACAATACACGGTAAGTTGAATGATGTTGATACCTTTGTAGAGTAGATTTACAAAATTCACGTTTTCGGTCATTGTGTTATAAAGAAAATTTTGCAATATACATTTCATATTTCCAATAGTGTGAACGTTTTGTAAGTTAAATGATGTAGACAACTAGTATTTAGGGATGACAATGGGATGGGTCAAAACCCGGCTCCGCATTAAACCCATCCCGGGTCCTGAGACGGGTGGTGGACCCTCTAAAAAAAAACCCGTCAGGTCCAGGGCGGGTAACGGGTTCTTATAGACCTGCCCCGGACCCGCCCATATAAATTAATTAAGTCAAATTTTTTAATTTTTAGGCAACATATCAACCTGGCCACTGTCATATTGAATTTTCTTCATTTGTTAAAACATTTATGCTTTTAGGGTTCTCATTTCCCTCGTCGCCTCAATCGTGCCGTCACTCGCGCGCCCCCTCCTCAGATCTCCCCCGCACGCGACCTCCACCGGGCCGCCACGTCCGCAAGTAAAATCGTAAGCTCTTATATTTCCTTGGTCGGCGACCTTCTTTTTTATTCAAGGATTTTTTTTCTCCAAGCCATTTTTACTCTCTGTTTTTAACCATTACATATGAGACTGATTTGTGTTGATTAAATATTTAAATCTTTGTTGAATTCAGTATCGCTTATAACAACTTGATTCTTGAATGATTCTTTCTTTAATTTTGGAACACAAATTACATTTGAAATGTGAGACTTGATACGACTGATCTTATCTTAAATTTACAAAATGCTGGCAACAAAATTTTATGCGGGTCTGACGGGTTCAACCCGCTGGGTCCCGGGTCCAATGCGGGGCGGGATGGGGTGGTCTCGGGTTTGTGTTTTTCTTCGCGGGGTGGATCTCGGGTTTGGGCAGACCCGTCCCAAACCCACCCCGTTGCCATCCCTACTACTATCCAGAAATATGAAAAACTTAGTGGCTTCCAGCTATCGTGTTGCGTATATTATTTTTTATTTGAAATAATATTCCAGTAACAACCGTACTGACTTTAACTTTATGATATTGCGATATGCAAAACATCTCATTGACACAATACTATTAATGTAATTTATTAAAAAATAAAGATAGAAAACATAATTGGATAATTAATATTTAGTATACTAATGTAAATAAATATTTCAAAATATGTAAATTGATGTTGGAACTTTGCTTTAAAATAATTCAGGATGCATTTGGATGAGGGGATTTGGGAGAGGATTTGGGATGAGGGATTTGAAATTTTTGGCTAAATCTTACCCTTGTTTGGCATAAAATTCCAAATCAATGTATTTCAAATCCATCTTTAAGTTTTAGTTCAAAATCTCAAAGGATTTAAATCCTCTGAAAACATAGTCATTTGAAATCCAACATTTTCCCCCCCTTTATGCTCAGTTGCAATTTACACATACTGCACACACTACACGTATTTACACACACTGACACACACTACACACATTTACACACACTGCACACACACTACACACATTGCACATACACACACTACACACATTGCAGACATTTTCACATTTACACACTTACACACAATGTACATACACTACACACACACACTGCAAACACACTCACGCATACTCTCCCTCACATATTCACACGACACTATCTTCACACGCATACTGACACATAATCAAAGTTATATATTTCATATTTTTATTAGTGTATAAAATTATAATTATTTATAAAATAATAAATTATATCTTTTATTTTTTTTATTAAATTTCAGTTAAGAAAAATGAATAAAGCTTTTAATTTTTTTAATCAAAATTTACGATATATTTGAAATTTCTACACAAATCCACATCATCCAAACAAGTGGTGGATTTCAAATCCAAGGAATTTGAAATCCATTCGTTTGAAATCCCTTGGAATTTCAAATCACTCTATCCAAATGGATCCTGAAATTATTTCATATGTTTAGCTAATTTTTGTCAGAATAAAGTATATAGTATATTTAGATTTATAAAATATTTCCTCTTGGTTTGCTTGCAATAATATTATTTCGTTTAAATATCCTAGAAAATGGAAGTAAACAATATGATCAAAATTAGTCGGGGGGATATTCTAAAGCATTTTAGGTGAAATAGTAGAGCACTATAGGGTATAGTACTATCTCATCTTGAATATTTGTCAATTATTTAGATAAGTTAGTATTAAATACCACACAAATAGTTCATACTGTTATTGCAAATATATGGTTCGTCAATAAATAAAAAAAAGTCAAAATACAAAAAAGCCAAGTCATAAAATTATTTTAGTTATTACTCACAATACACGGTAAATTGAACGATGTAGATGCCTTTCTATCGTAGAGTTACAAAATCTACATTTTCGGTCATTGTGTTATATAGAAAATTTTGCAATATACATTTTATATTTCCGATAGTGTGAACGTTTGGTAAGTTAATTAATGTAGACAGTTAGTATCCAGAAATATAAAGGATTTAGTGGCTTCCAGCTGTCGTATTGCGTATATTAATTTTTATTTCAAATAATATCCTACTAACTACCGTACTGACTTTAACTTTATAATACTGCGATATACAAAACATCTCATTGAGACAATACTATTAATGTAATTTATTAAAAAATAATGCTAGAAAACATAAATGTTTAATATTTAGTATAATAATGTAAACATATATTTCAAAAAATGTAAATTGATGTTGGAACTTTGTGTTAAAAAATTCGTGCATTTGGGTGGGGGGATTTGGGATGAGGGATTTAAAATCCTTAGCTAAATTCATACCCTTGTTTGACATATAAATCCAAATCAATAGATTTCAAATCCATCTTTAAGTTTGAGTTCAATCTCAAAGAATTTTAAATCCTCCAAAAACCTAGTCATTTTAGAATACATCATTTTTCCCGGTTCATGCTCAGTTGCAATTTACACACACTACGCACACTGCACACATTTACACACACTGCACATACACACACTACACACGTTGCTGACATTTACACACAATTACACACATTGCACACATAATACACACACACACTTTCACCCACTGCACACACACAACACACATTCACACATACTCTATCTCACATATTCACACGGCACTATCTTCACACACACATACTCACACATAATAAAAGTTATATATTTCATATGTTTATTAGTGTATAAAATTATAATTATTTATAAAATAATTAGATTATATCTTTTAGTTTTATTTATTAAATGTCAATTTAGAAAATGAATAAAGCTTTTAAGTTTATTTTAATCAAAATTTATGATGGCTTTTAAATGTCTACACAAATCCACATCATTCAAACAAGAGGTGAATTTCAAATCCAAGGAGTTTGAAATCCATTCATTTGAAATCCCTTGAAATTTCAAATCACTCCATCCAAATGGACCCTCAAATTATTTCATATGTTTTGCTAATTTTTTGCAGATAATATATTTAGATTTATCAAAAAATTCCTCTTGGTTTGCTTGCAATAATATTATTTCTTTTAAATATCCTAGAAAATGGACGTAAAAAGAGGATAAGAATTAGCCTGGCTGAGCCGGCTCCCAAGGTTTCGGGGCCTGGCTTAAAAAACAAATGGCGCCCTTGTGTTTACATAAAAATTAATCAATGTTACAAATATAATTTCATTGATTAATTAACATAAAAATAAGATATGTAATAACAAAAATATCATACTCTAACTTTAACATTTCGATCTTATTAAAATAAATTACGAAAAAGATTGTTCAATATAATTAACCATAGAGAAAAAGACAAAAAAAATAATAAATTAGCTAAGAAAAATTGATCTTCTTGCATTTTTAAATTCTTTAATTAATTCTATTTTTTGGTTTTGCAAAAAGAAAAAAAAAATGACAGAATGAGGGCTTAAAGGTGGACAACTCTTAAATTCTTCAATTATGTTTATGGTTGTGCAAAAAGAAAAAAAAATAGTTAAATATAAACATATAGAAAGCGGGGAAAAAATAATTACATAGAAAGGCAAAATGCAAAAAAAAAAACTTAAAAATAAATAGGTAGATAAAAGGCGGAAAAAAAATTAGTTAAATAGAAAGACGAAAGATAAAAAGGAAACCTTCAATTATATGTTTGCAAAATTAGTTTATTTTTTAGGTTTGCAAAATTAGTTTATTTTTTTGTTTTGCAAAAACAAAAAAAAAGGTAACCTTTGAATCTAAGGAGATTCGATCTCAAGACCCCAAAGTAAATAAATAGTAGTAAAACCGTTGAATCAAATATGTATAATTTTAAAAACAAAAAAATATTCCGGGGTCCCTAGCCGGCGGGGGCCCTATGCGGCGGCACTACCTTGGCCGCCTCAGGGTCGCCCCTGAGTCCGAGGATATTCTGAAGCAATTTTAGGTGAAATAGTAGCACACTGTAGGGCATAGTACCATCTCATCTTGAATAGTTGTCAATTATTTAGATAAGTTAGTATTAAATACCACACAAATAGTTCCAACTATTGTTAAAAATATATGGTTCGTCAAAAAATAAACAAAAATGCAATATTCAGAAAAAGCCAAGTCATAAAAGTATTTCCGTTACTACTCACAATACATGGCAAGCCAAAGGATGTACATACCTTTTTATCATAGATTTGCAAAATCCACGTTTTCGGTCATTATGATATAGGAAATTTTGCATTATACATTTTATATTTCCGATAGTGTGAACGTTTGGTAAGTTAAATAATGTATACAACTAGTATCCATAAATATGAAAAAATTAGTGGCTTCCAGCTGTCGTACTGCGTATATTAATTTTTATTTGAAATAATATTCTACTAACAACCGTACTGACTTTAACTTTATTATACTGCGATATGCAAAACATCTCATTGCGACAGTTCTATTAATATAATTTATTAAAAAACAAAGCTAGAAAACATAATTGTTTAATATATTTGTATACTAATGTAAATAGATATTTCAAAATATGTAAATTGATGTTGGAACTTTGCTTTTAAAAAAATCGTGCATTTGGATGGGGGAATTTGGTATGAGGGATTTGAAATCCTTAGCTAAATTCATACCCTTGTTTGGCATATAAATCCAAATCAATGAATTTCAAATCCATCTTTAAGTTTGAGTTCAATTCAAAAAAATTTAAATCCTCCAAAAATCTAGTCATTTAAAATCCATAATTTTTTCCCAATTATGCTCAGTTGTAATTTGCACACACTACACACACTGTACATATTTACACACACTGCAAACACACTGCACATAGAAACACTACACGCATTGCAGACATTTACACACAATTACACACACTTACACACAATGCACGCACATTGCACACATAATACACACACTTTCACCCACTGAATACACGCTACACACTTTCATGCATACTCTCTCTCACATATTCACACGACGCTATCTTCACACTCACGTACTCACACATAATCAAAGTTATATATTTCATATTTTATTAGTGTATAAAATTATAATTATTTATAAAATAATTAGAGTATATATTTTATTTTCATTTATTAAATGTCAATTTAGAAAATGAATAAAGCTTTTAAGTTTTTTTAATCAAAATTTATGATGGATTTTAAATCCTTACACAAATCCACATCATTCAAACAAGAGGTGAAATTCAAATCCAAGAAGTTTGAAATCCATTCATTTGAAATCACTTGGAATTTCAAACCACTCCATCCAAATGGACCCTCAAATTATTTCATATCTTAGCTAATTTTTTTTGCAGAATAAAGTATATAATATATTTAGATTTATCAAAAGTTTCATCTTGGTTTGCTTGCAATAATGTTATTTCTTTTAAATATCCTAGAAAATGGACGTAAACTGTATGATTAGAATTAGTTGGGGGATATTCTGAAGCAATTTTAGGTGAAATAGTAGCGCACTGTAAGTCATAGTACCATCTCATCTTGAATATTTGTCAATTATTTAGATAAGTTAGTATTAAATACCACACAAATAGTTCCAAATATTGTTACAAATATATGGTTCATAAAAAATAAATAAAACGCAAAATTCAAAAAGGCCAAGTCATAAAAGTATTTCCATTACTACTCACAATACATGGTAAGCGAAATGATGTAGATACCTTTTTATCGTAGATTTGCAAAATCCACGTTTTCGGTCATTATGATATAGGAAATTTTGCATTATACGTTTTATATTTCCGATAGTGTGAATGTTTGGTAAGTTAAATGATGTAAACAACTAGTATCCAGAAATATGAAAAATTTAGTGGCTTCCAGCTGTCGTACTGCGTATATTATTTTTTATTTGAAATAATATTCTACTAACAATCGTATTGACTTTAACTTTATTATACTGTGATATGCAAAACATCTCATTGTGACAGTACTATTAATATAATTTATTAAAAAACAAAGCTAGAAAACATAATTATTTAATATTTTGTAAAATAATGTAAATAGATATTTCAAAATATGTAAATTAATGTTGGAACTATGCTTTAAAAAAGTCGTGCATTTGGATGGGGGAATTTGGGATGAGGGATTTGAAATCCTTAGCAAAATTCATACCCTTATTTGGCATATAAATCCAAATCAACGAATTTCAAATCCATCTTTAAGTTTGAGTTCAATCTCAAAGAATTTTAAATCCTCCACAAACCTAGTCATTTAGTTTATACACACTGCACACATTTACATACACCGCACACACACTGCATATACACACACTACACGCGTTCCAGACATTTAGACACAATTACACATACTTACACACAATGCACACATAATACACACACACTTTCACCCACTGCACGCGCACACACACACTACACACATTCATACATACTCTCTCTCTCACACACATATTTACACGGCACTATCTTCACACACACATACTCACACATAATAAAAGTTATATATTTCAAATTTTTATTAGTTTATAAAATTATAACTATTTAAATAATTAGATTATATCTTTTATTTTTATTTATTAAATGTCAATTTAGAAAATGAATAAAACTTTTAAATTTTATTTATCAAAATTTATGTTGGATTTTAAATCTCTACACAAATCCACATCATTCAAACAAAAGGTGAATTTCAAATCCATGCATTCATTGAAATCCTTGGAATTTATATCACTCCATCCAAATGGACCCTCAAATTATTTCATATGTTTAGCTAATTTTTGTCAGAATAAAGTATATAATATATTTAGAATTATCAAAAATTTCCTCTTGGTTTGCTTGCAATAATATTATTTCTTTCAAATGTCCTAGAAAATGGAAGTACACAATATGATTAAAATTAGTCGGGGGGATATTCTGAAGCAATTTTAGGTAAAATAGTAGCGCACTGTAGGGCGATGGGGTAATTAGATTTTGGGATAAACCACAGGGAAATTCAGGAAGTACAAACGAAGATGTTGTGAGATCGAATGGTGGAGTTGTACTTTGTGGTGGCGACGCGGCTAATGTGGGTGGAGTTGAGGGTAATTTGGGAAATGGGGGGTTTAGGGATAGTGCAGGCGAGAGCGAGGGAGAGATGATGGAACTTGAGGTGGTGGAGTTTCTGAAGATAACTTTAGCTATAGGAAGCAAAGTGCATCGGATTTATACGCGCTCACGGCGTAGATTAATGTAATTTATTAAAAAATAAAGCTAGAAAACATAATTGTTCAATATTTAGTATACTAATGTAAATAGATATTTCAAAATATGTAAATTGATGTTGGAACTTTGCTTTAAAAATTTCATGGTGCATTTGGTTGGGGGATTTGGGATGAGGGTTTTGAAATACTTAGCTAAATCCATACCATTGTTTGGCATATAAATCCAAATCAATGGAATTCAAATTTAACTTTAAGTTTTAGTTCAATGTCAAAGGATTTTAAATCCTCCCAAAACCTAGGCATTTGAAATCCATCATTTTTTCTCCTTTATGTTCATTTGCAATTTACACACACTGCACACACACTGCACACATTTACATACACTGCAAATATTTACACACACTACACACATTGCACATACACACACTACTACACACATTGCAGACATTTACACATTTACACATACTTACACACTCTGCACATACACTACACACACTAAACACATACTTTCACACACTGCACACACTCACGCATACTCTCTCTCACTTATTCACACGATACTATCGTCACACCACATACTCACACATAATCAAAGTTATATATTTTGTATTTTTATTAGTGTATAAAATTATAATTATTTATAAAATAATAAGATTATATCTTTTATTTTTATTTATTAAATATCAATTAAGAAAATAAATAAATCTTTTAATTTTTTTTATCAAAATTTATGATGGATTTGAAATTTCTACACAAATCCACATCATCCAAACAAGAGGCGGATTTTCAATCCAAGGAGTTTGAAATTCATTCATTTGAAATCCCTTGGAATTTCAAATCACTCCATCCAAATAGACCCTCAAATTATTTCATATGTTTAGCTAATTTTTTGCAGAATAAAATATATAATATATTTAGATTTATCAAAAATTTCCTTTTGGTTTGCTTGCAATAATATTATTTCTTTTAAATATCCTAGAAAATGGACGTAAATAGTATGAATAGAATTAGTCGGGGGATATTGTGAAGCAATATAATTTTAGGTGAAATAGTAGCGCACTGTAGGGCGATGGGGTAATTAGATTTTGGGATAAACCACAGGGAAATTTAGGAAGTTCAAACGAAGATGTTGTGAGATCGAATGGTGGAGTTGTACTTCGTGGTGGCGACGCGGCTAATGTGGGTGGAGTTTAGGGTAATTTGGGAAATGGGGGGTTTAGGGATGGTGCAGGCGAGAGCGAGGGAGAGATGATGGAACTTGAGGTGGTGGAGTTTCTGAAGGTAGCTTTAGTTGTAGGAAGCAAAGTGCATCGGATTTATACGCGCTCATGGCGTAGATTAATGTAATTTATTAAAAAATAAAGCTAGAAAACATAATTGTTCAATATTTAGTGTACTAATGTGAATAGATATTTCAAAATATGTAAATTGATGTTGGAAATTTGCTTTAAAAAAATCAGGATGCATCTGGTTGGGGGATTTGGGATGAGGGTTTTGAAATACTTAGCTAAATCCATACCATTGTTTGGCACATAAATCCAAATCAATGGATTTCAAATTCATCTTTAAGTTTTAGTTCAATCTCAAATGATTTTAAATCCTTCCAAAACCTAAGCATTTGAAATCCATCATTTTTCTCCTTTATGGTCATTTGCAATTTACACACACTGCACACACATTACACGCATTTACACACACTACAAATATTTACACACACTACATACATTTACACACACTACACACATTGCACATACACACACTATTACACACATTGCAGACATTTACACATACTTACACACACTGCACATACACTACACACACTAAACACATACTTTCACACACTGCACACACTCACGCATACTCTCTCTCACTTATTCACACGATACTATCGTCACACCACATACTCACACATAATCAAAGTTATATATTTTGTATTTTTATTAGTGTATAAAATTATAATTATTTATAAAATAATAAGATTATATCTTTTATTTTTATTTATTAAATGTCAATTAAGAAAATAAATAAATCTTTTAATTTTTTTTATCAAAATTTACGATGGATTTGAAATTTCTACACAAATCCACACCATCCAAACAAGAGGCGGATTTCAAATTCAAGGAGTTTGAAATTCATTCATTTGAAATTCCATGGAATTTCAAATCACTCCATCCAAATGGACCCTCAAATTATTTCATATGTTTAGCTAATTTTTTGCAGAATAAAGTATATAATATATTTAGATTTATAAAAAATTTCCTTTTGGTTTGCTTGCAATAATATTATTTATTTTAAATATCCTAGAAAATGGACGTAAATAGTATGATTAGAATTAGTCGGGGGACATTTTGAAGCAATATAATTTTAGGTGAAATAGTAGCGTATTGTAGGGCATAATACCATCTCATCTTGAATATTTGTCATTTATTTAGATAAGTTAGTATTAAATACCACACAAATAGTTTCAACTATTGTTACAAATATATGGTTCGTCAAAAATAAATAAAAATGCAAAATTCAAAAAAGCTAAGCCATGAAAGTATTTTCGTTACTACTAACAATACATGGTAAGAGAAATGATGCAGATATATACCTTTATATCGTAAATTTGCAAAATCCACGTTTGCGGTCATTATGATATAGAAAATTTTGCACTATACATTTTATATTTTCGATAGTGTGAGCGTTTGGTAAGTTAAATGATGTTGACAACTAATATATATCCAGAAACATGAAAAATTTAGTGGCCTCCGGCTGTCGTATTGCGTATATTATTTTTTATTTGAAATAATATTATATTAACAACCGTATTGACTTTAACTTTTATAATAGTACGATATGCAAAACATCTCATTGCGGCAATACTATTAATGTAATTTATTACAAAATATTGCTTTTTTTTAAACCATTAAAAGATATAGCTAGACTTAAGTAATCGGGCGATATTCTCAAGCGACTTTAGGTGAAATAGTAAGGCACTGTAGGACACAGTACGAGAAGGAACCCATCTCCGGAAGATGACCCAAATTATGGTGTTGGATTACAGGAACCAGGACCCGAATTACAGTAATACATAATAATAAAATAATAATACATGTGAATAATAATAAAATAATAATACACGTGTGACGCACGTGCGGAATTACTAGTATGCTTAAAAAAGGCCAGACACGTGCGTGTGTTAAAAACATTATTGCTGGGGACGTTCTAACTCTCCAAAATCTATTTGAGAGTTGTCTATTTCTTGCTAGCTTTGGATGCCTTTTTGATTTAATCAGGATAGTAGTACCCTTATTTCCCACCTTGGAAAATTTGCTGTAACTAATAATAATAATATTTTAAATATTGATCGAGGAAATTGAGTACGATTTATTAAATATTAAATATAATTAATTTATTGTATAATATTACTTTACAAAAATATAAATGATATTCAATATTTTTGGTTATTTTAGGAAAGACAATTTCATCAAAAATCAAATTAGTGTCATTCTTGGCGATTGATTGAGAATAACTAAACTCATAAGGAGGAGATGAATAACTATTACTCACTTTTGGTAATGCGAATTCTCATGGAAATGAATATTCTCATTACTAAATCATATCAATGATGGGCTTTTACATCGGCACTTTACTTCGAAATTGCGGTTGCTAATTTCATAAGATGGCATCTGGTTATTGCAATAGCTAAATTGTTTTAGTTTTGTCCGCATTGATAGTTAGCATAGCTATAATGGATAGTTATGGTTATTGTTATTTAATTGGAGTGGCCCATTTTGTTTTTCTTTGTCTTTTACACTATGTAATGTCAATATGCAGGTATTGATGCTTACGTCATAGCATTTATGCCGACTCTGCCATAGCTAATATCATTTGCAGGTCTATTAGTTAATATGCAGGTTCATATTACGCTGGGACATCGTGGCCAGTTTTAGTGGCGAGTAAGATTGCAGCTGAGCGGCATATCACACTCTATTCTACCATAGCTAATATCGCTTGCAGGTTCTTTTAGTTACTCCAGATATCCTTTAGTGTCATAAATTATAATTTTTCTTTATATGCAATTCCGAGTTTCTTTAGAATTTCTTTCAGTAATTAAAATGTCATATTTGTCGCAACTTGTGCAGGACTTGCTGAAAAAATAAGTCAAAACTACTTGTTTTAATTCATCAGGTTTACCTTTAAGCATTTTCCCTATTACTTGTCTGGAGGAAGTTATCATATGTCTTCTTCATAAGGTCTTTTATAATTTCTTATCCTCTGTTATTAGATTCCTCTCCTAATCAGGGTCTAGAGCCTGATAAGTATTTGTATTTCTCATCTTAAATAGTTTAAAGTTGTGTACAACTAGTTAACTTGTTATAAACCATTTGTAGCACGAGATAGCTCTTTGTTTTTCCTTGTCATGAATTGGATCTTGCAGTTTTGTGGTGTTGTTGAAAAACACATTGTTTCGAAGTTCATGATGTCGACAAATAATATCATTGTTGAACTTTTGATTTATTGAATCTCTAGAGTTGCATCAAATTCTTTATATATATTGATAACTAAATTATAGTTCGATATTTTATATTTTAGTAGTGATATAATGAGAATATTTCTGTTCGATGACTTGCAATTTTCTTTTGGTTAAAGGATTTGCTGTAAATAGTTTCTTGCAGAGGGAGGTAGGAAATTGAAACCAAAATTATATTTAAAAAAAATAACTATAGGCATCGGTTGTTGTTATGAACTAATGCCTAAAGTAACTTTATGTGTTGATTGTTAATGGAAACCGATGCCTTTTGTGAACATAAAACATCAGTTTTTGCTTAGCAACCGATGCTTATTGTTTATTTCAGGCATCGGTTAAAACAGATGCCAATAAATGTGATTATTAGCATCACATTCATAAGCGTCGCCGTTGGAACCGATGCTTATTGTCTTTTCCATACGATGCAAATGGTCAATTATGTACTAGAGGATCTCATTTGTATGTGGCAATACTATCTCACCTTGAATAAATGTTAATTATTTAGATAAGTTAGTACTAGTTACAATACAAATACATAGTTCCAACTATTGTTGCAATGATATGTTTAGTCAGATTCATTCAAAATTTTAAAAAATCCATGTCATAAAATTATTTTTGGTTACTACTAACAATACACGGCAAATTGGATATGTAGATACATTTTATAGTAGATTTAGAAAATCCACACTCTCGATTATTGTGTTATATACAAAATTTTATTTAGGAATATAATCCACTAATGATTATGTCGATTTACCTAAAAACTATGCAATATACATTGTATTTTTCCGATAATATGAAATTTTGGTGAGTTTAATGATGTAGATAATTAATACCCAAAAAAATAAAAACTATAGTAGCCTCCACTTGTCGCATTGCATATATTATATTTTATTTGGAATAATATCCTACTACCAACCAACTTGATTTTAATTTTATAATACTGTGATATACAATGCATCTCATTGTGTACTACCCGTCTTGAATAATTGTTAATTATTTAGATAAGTTAGTATTCAATACCATACAAATATTTCCAACTATTGTTGCAAATATATGATTAGTAAAAAAAATAAATAAAAATCAAAAGTTTAAAAATTCATGTCATAAAAGTATTTCGATTACTACTAACAATACGTGCAAAGTTAAATGATGTCGATATCTCTTTGTCGTAGAATTGAAAATACACGATTATTGTGTCATAGAAAATTTTATTTAGTAATAAAATCCACTAACGATTATGTTTATTTAACTTGAAAAACTTGTAATATACATTGTATATTTTGGATAGTATCAATGTTAGATAAGTTGAATGACGCAGACAATTAATATCTAGAGATATGGAAAATCTAGTAGCTTCCATTTGTTGTATTGCGTATATTATTTTTTTATTTGAAATAATACTGCACTAATAACCACATTGATTTTAACTTTTTAATATTGCAATATGCAATGCATCTCATTGTGACAACACTATCTCATCTTGAATAATTTCTAATATATATAAAATATAGTATTCGGTCACACATAAATAATTATGCTCAAAACTAAATTAAAATTCAAAATTTAAGAAATCAATGTTATAAAAAGTATTTCCAGACAATACACATTAAGTCAAATGATGTAGACACCCTTTTATCATATATTTAGAAAATCGACATTATCGATTATTGTGTTATATACAAAATTTTGTTTAGGAATATAATTCACTAACGATTATGTCGATTAAGTTAAAAAATTATATATCCAATAATGAATGTTTAGTAAGTTAAATGATGTATAATTATTGAAAAAAATCCACAAATATGAAATATATAGCAACTTCCAATTTGTCATATTACGTGTATTATTTTTTATTTGGAATAATATTCTACTAACAACCATATTGATTTTAACTTTTATAGTAATGTGGCATGCAATGCATCTCATTGCGAGAGTATTGTCTCATCTTGAATATTTGTCAATTATTTAGATACATTTGTATTAAATAACACACAAATAGTTCCTACTATTATTGCAAATATATGGTTCATCAATAAATAAAAAAAATCAAAATTCACAAAAACCAAGTCATAAAAGTATTTCCGTTACTACTCACAATACACGGTAAGTTGAATGATGTTGATACCTTTGTAGAGTAGATTTACAAAATCCACGTTTCCGGTCATTGTGTTATATAGAAAATTTTGCAATATACATTTCATATTTCCAATAGTGTGAACGTTTTGTAAGTTAAATGATGTAGACAACTAGTATCTAGGGATGGCAATGAGGTGGGTCAAAACCCGGCTCCACATTAAACTCGCCTCGGGTCCCGAGACGGGTGGTGGACCCTGTCAAAAAAAACCCGCCGGGTCCAGGGCGGGTAACGGGTTCTTATAGACCCACCCCGGACCCGCCCATATAAATTAATTAAGTCAAATATTTTAATTTTTTAGGAAACATATCAACCTGGCCACTGTCATATTGAATTTTCTTCGCTGTTAAAACATTTATGCTTTTAGGGTTCTCATTTCCCTCTGGTCGCCTCAACTGTGCCGTCACTCGCGAGGCCCTGCCCCCTCCGGCATCTGCCCAGGCGACCTCCACCAGCGCCGGCCGCCGCGTCTGCAACAGGTAACTGTAAGCTCTTATATTTCCTTGGCCGACGGCCTTCTTTTTTATTCAAGGATTTTTTCTCCAAGCCATTTTTACTCTCTATTTTTAACCATTACATATGAGACTGATTTGTGTTGATTAAATATTTAAATCTTTGTTGAATTCAGTATCGCTTATAACAGCTTGATTCTTGAATGATTCTTTCTTTAATTTTGGAACACAAATTACATTTGAAATGTGAGACTTGATACTGGTGATCTTATCTTAAATTTACAAAACACTCAAAACAAAATTTTATGCGGGTCTGATGGGTTCAACCCGCTGGGTCCCCGGTCCAATGCGGGGCGGGACATGGTGGTCTCGGGTTTGTGTTTCCCTTCGCGGGGCGGACCCGGGTTTGGGCGGGCACTGTCCCGACCCACCCACCTTGCCATCCCTACTAGTATCCGTAAATATGAAAAACTTAGTGGCTTCCAAACTATCGTATTACGTATATTATTTTTTATTTAAAATAATATTCCAAAGAATAATCGTACCAACTTTAACTTTATGATATTGCGATATGCAAAACATCTCATTGACACAATACTATTAATGTAATTTATTAAAAATAAAGATAGAAAACATAATTGTTTAATATTTAGTATACTAATGTAAATAAATATTTCAAAATATGTAAATTGATGTTGGAACTTTGCTTTAAAAAAATTCAGGATGCATTTGGATGAGGGGATTTGGGAGAGGATTTGGGATGAGAGATTTGAAATTCCTGGCTAAATCTTGCCCTTGTTTGGCATATAATTCCAAATCAATGGATTTCAAATCCATCTTTAAGTTTTAGTTCAATCTCAAAGGATTTTAAATCCTCTCAAAACATAGTCATTTGAAATCCAACATTTTTCTTCCTTTATGCTCAGTTGCAATTTACACACACTGCACACATTGCACATATTTACACACACCTACACATACTACACACATTTACACACACTGCACACACAATACACACATTGCACATACACACACTACACATATTACAGACATTTTCACATTTACACACACTTACACACAATTTACATACACTACACACACACACTGCACACACACTCACGCATACTCTCCCTCACATATTCACACGACACTATCTTCACACACGTATACTGACACATAATCAAAGTTATATATTTCATATTTTTATTAGTGTATAAAATTATAATTATTTATAAAATAATAGATTATATCTTTTATGTTTTTTTATTAAATGTCAGTTAAGACAAATAAATAAAACTTTTAATTTTTTTACTGAAAATTTATGATATATTTGAAATCTCTACACAAATCCACATCATCCAAACAAGTGGTGGATTTCAAATCCAAGGAATTTGAAATCCATTCGTATAAAATCCCTTGGAATTTCAAATCACTCTATCCAAATGGATCCTCAAATTATTTCATATGTTTAGCTAATTTTTGTCAGAGAAAGTATACAGTATATTTAGATTTATAAAACATTTCCTCTTGGTTTGCTTGCAATAATATTATTTCGTTTAAATATCCTAGAAAATGGAAGTAAACAATATGATTAAAATTAGTCGGGGGGATTTTCTAAAGCAATTTTAGGTGAAATAGTAGAGCACTATAGGGTATAGTACTGTCTCATCTTGAATATTTGTCAATTATTTAGATAAGTTAGTATTAAATACCACACAAATAGTTCATACTGTTATTGCAAATATATGGTTCGTCAATAAATAAAAAAAAGTCAAAATTTAAAAAAGCCAAGTCATAAAAGTATTTCCGTTATTACTCACAATACACGGTAAATTGAACGATGTAGATGCCTTTCTATCGTAGATTTACAAAATCCACATTTTCGGTCATTGTGTTATATAGAAAATTTTGCAATATACATTTTATATTTCTGATAGTGTGAACGTTTGGTAAGTTAAATGATGTAGACAGTTAGTATCCAGAAATATGAAGGATTTAGTGGCTTCCAGCTGTCGTATTGCGCATATTAATTTTTATTTGAAATAATATCCTACTAACAACCGTACTGACTTTAACTTTATAATATTGCGATATACAAAACATATCATTGACACAATACTATTAATGTAAGTTTTAAAAAATAAATCTAGAAAACATAAATGTTTAATATTATTTAGTATAATAATGTAAACATATATTTCAAAAAGTTTAAATTGATGTTGGAACTTTGCTTTAAAAAATTCGTGCATTTGGATGGAGGAATTTGGGATGGGGATTTGGGATGAGGGATTTGAAATCCTTAGCTAAATTCATACCCTTGTTTGACATATAAATCCAAATCAATAGATTTCAAATCCATCTTTAAGTTTGAGTTCAATCTCAAAAAATTTTAAATCTTCCAAAAACCTAGTCATTTAGAATCCATCATTTCCCCCCATTTATGCTCAGTTGCAATTTACACACACTACACACACTGCACACATTTACACACACCGCACACACACACACACTACACACGTTGCAGACATTTACGCACAATTAATACACACATTGCACACATAATACACACACTTTCACCCACTGCACACACACACACAACACACATTCACACATACTCTCTCTCACATATTCACACGTCACTATCTTCACACACATACTCACACATAATAAAAGTTATATATTGCAAATTTTTATTAGTGTATAAAATTATAATTATTTATAAAATAATTAGATTATACCTTTTATTTTTATTTATTAAATGTCAATTTAGAAAATGAATAAAACTTTTAAGTTTATTTTAATCAAAATTTATGATGGCTTTTAAATGTCTACACAAATCCACATCATTCAAACAAGAGGTGAATTTCAAATCCAAAGAGTTTGAAATCCATTCATTTCAAATCACTTGGAATTTCAAATCACTCCATCCAAATGGACCCTCAAATTATTTCATATGTTTAGCTATTTTTTTGCAGAATAAAGTATATAATATATTTAGATTTATCAAAAATTTCCTCTTGGTTTGCTTGCAATAATATTACTTCGTTTAAATATCCTAGAAAATGGACGTAAATAGTAGGATTAGAATTAGTGGGGCAGAGCCGGTCCAAGGTTTCGGGAGGCCTGGAGCGAAAAAAACAAATGGGGCTCTTATGTTTACATAAAAAATTAATCAATGTTACAAATATAATTTCATTGATTTAATTAACATAAAAAATAAGATATGTAATAAAAAAATATCATACTCTAACTTTAACATTTCGATCTTATTAAAATAAATTACGAAAAAGATTGTTCAATATAATTTACCATAGAGAAAAAGCCAAAAAAGTAATAAATTATCTACGAAAAATTGATCCTCTTGCATTTGTAAATTCTTTAATTAATTCTATTTTTGGTTTTGCAAAAGAACAAAACAAATATGAATGACAGAATGAGGGCTTAAAGGTGGACAACTCTTAAATTCTTCAATTATGTTTATGGTTTTGCAAAAAGAAGAAAAATAGTTAAATATAAACATATAGAAAGCGGGGAAAAAAAATTATATAGAAAGGTAAAAGGCAAAAAGAAAAACTTAAAAAAAATTAGTTAGATAAAAGGCAGAAAAACATTAGTTAAATAGAAAGACAAAAGATAAAAAGGAAACCTTCAATTATATATGTTTGCAAAATTAGTTTATTTTTTTGTTTTGCAAAAACAAAAAAAAAGGTAACCTTTGAATCTAGCGAGATTCGATCTCAAGACCCCAAAGTAAATAAATAGCAGTACAACCGCTGTGCCAACATCTTGCTTCCTTCGCTATTTAGACCTTTATTTCATATATCAAATAGCTATACTTTTAAAAACAAAACAATATTCCGGGGTCCTTGCCGGTGGGGGCCTATGCAGCAAGACACCACCGCCGCCCTCGGACCGCCCGAGTCGGGGATATTCTCAAGCAATTTTAGGTGAAATAGTAGCACACTCTAGGGCATAGTACCATCTCATCTTAGTATTAAATACCACACAAATAGTTCCAACTATTGTTACAAATATATGGTTAGTCAAAAAATAAATAAAAATGCAAAATTCAGAAAAAGCCAAGTCATAAAAGTATTTCGTTACTACTCACAATACATGGTAAGCCAAATGATGTACATACCTTTTTATCATAGATTTGCAAAATCCACGTTTTCGGTCATTATGATATAGGAAATTTTGCATTATACATTTTATATTTCTGATAGTGTGAACGTTTGGTACGTTAAATGATGTATACAACTAGTATCCATAAATATGAAAAATTTAGTGGCTTCCAGCTGTCGTACTACGTATATTAATTTTTATTTGAAATAATATTCTACTAACAACTGTATTGATTTTAACTTTATTATACTGCGATATGCAAAACATCTCAATGCGACAGTACTATTAATATAATTTATTAAAAAACAAAGCTAGAAAACATAATTGTTTAATATTTACTATAATAATGTAAATAGATATTTCAAAATATGTAAATTGATGTTGGAACTTTGCTTTAAAAAAATCGTGCATTTGAATGGGGGAATTTGGGATGAGGGATTTGAAATCCTTAGCTAAATTCATACCCTTGTTTGGCATATAAATCCAAATCAATGAATTTCAAATCCATCTTTAAGTTTGAGTTCAATATCAAAAAATTTTAAATCCTCCAAAAACCTAGTCATTTAAAATCCATCATTTTTTCCCAATCATGCTCTATTGCAATTTGCACACACTACACACACTGTACATATTTACACATACTACAAACACACTGCACATACACACACTACACGCGTTGCAGACATTTACACACAATTACACACACTTACACACAATGCACACATAATACACACACACTTTCACCCACTGAATACACGCTACACACTTTCATGCACACTCTCTCTCACATATTCACACGACACTATCTCTCACATACTCACATATAATCAAAGTTATATATTTCATATTTTTATTAGTGTATAAAATTATAATTATTTATAAAATAATTAGATTATATATTTTATTTTCATTTATTAAATGTCAATTTAGAAAATGAATAAAGCTTTCAAGTTTTTTATTATCAAAATTTATGATGAATTTTAAAATTTTACACAAATCCACATCATTCAAACAAGAGGTGAATTTCAAATCCAAGGAATTTGAAATCCATTCATTTGAAATCACTTGGAATTTCAAATCACTCCATCCAAATGGACCCTCAAATTATTTCATATCTTAACTATTTTTTTTGCAGAATAAAACATATAATATATTTGGATTTATCAAAAGTTTCCTCTTGGTTTACTTGCAATAATGTAATTTCTTTTAAATATCCTAGAAAATGGACGTAAACTGTAGGATTAGAATCAATTTTAGGTGAAATAGTAGCGCACTGTAGGGCATAGTACCATCTCATCTTGAATATTTGTCAATTATTTAAATAAGTTAGTATTAAATACCACAAAAATAGTTCCAAATATTGTTACAAATATATGGTTCATCAAAAATACATAAAACACAAAATTCAAAAAAGCCAAGTCATAAAAGTATTTCCGTTACTACTCACAATACATGGTAAGCGAAATGATGTAGACACCTTTTTATCGTAGATTTGCAAAATCCACGTTTTCGGTCATTATGATATAGGAAATTTTGCACTATACATTTTATATTTCCGATAGTGTGAATGTTTGACAAGTTAAATGATGTAAACAACTAGTATCCAGAAATATGAAAAATTTAGTGGCTTCCAGCTGTCGTACTGCGTATATTATTTTTTATTTGAAATAATATTCTGCTAACAACCATATTGACTTTAACTTTATTATACTGCGATATGAAAAACATCTCATTGCGACAGTACTATTAATATAATTTATTAAAAAACAAAGCTAGAATACATAATTGTTTAATATTTTGTATAATAATGTAAATAGATATTTCAAAATATGTAAATTGATGTTGGAACTTTGCTTTAAAACAATCGTGCATTTGGATAATTTGGGAGGGATTTGAAATCCTTAGCAAAATTCATACCCTTATTTGGCTTATAAATCCAAATCAACGAATTTCAAATCCATCTTTAAGTTTGAGTTCAATCTCAAAGAATTTTAAATCCTCCACAAACCTAGTCATTTAGAATCCATCATTTTTCCCCTTTATGCTTAGTTGCAATTTACACACACTGCACATATTTATACACACCGCACACACTGCATATATACACACTACACGCGTTGTAGACATTTAGACACAATTACACACACTTACACAAAATGCACACACATTGCACACATAATACACACACACTTTCACCCACTGCGCGCGCACACACACACTACACTCATTCACACATACTCTCTCTCACATATTTACACGGCACTATCTTCACACACACATACTCAGACATAATCAAAGTTACATATTTCATATTTTTATTAGTTTATAAAATTAGAACTATTTAAATAATTAGATTATATCTTTTATTTTTATTTATTAAATGTCAATTTAGAAAAAGAATAAAACTTTTAATTTTTTTAATCAAAATTTATGATGGATTTTATATCTCTACACAAATCCACATCATTCAAACAAAAGGTGAATTTCAAATCCATTCCTTGTAATCCCTTGGAATTTAAATCACTCCATCCAAATGGACCTCAAATTATTTCATATGTTTATCTAATTTTTTGCGGGATAAAGTATATAATATATTTAGATTTATGAACAATTTCTCTTGGTTTGCTTGCAATAATATTATTTCTTTTAAATATCCTAGAAAATGGACGTAAATAGTATGATTAGAATTAGTCGGGGATATTCTCAAGCAATTTTAGGTGAAATAGTAGCGCACTTGTAGGGGCGATGGAGTAATTAGATTTTGGGATAAACCACGGGGAAATTCAGGAAGTTCAAACGAAGATGTTGTGAGATCGAATGGTGGAGTTGTACTTCGTGGTGGCGATGCGGCTAATGTGGGTGGAGTTGAGGGTAATTTGGGAAATGGGGGGTTTAGGGATGGTGCAGGCGAGAGCGAGGGAGAGATGATGGAACTTGAGGTGGTGGAGTTTCTGAAGGCAGCTTTAGCTGTAGGAAGCAAAGTGCATCGGATTTATACGCGCTCATGGCGTAGATTAATGTAATTTATTAAAAAATAAAGCTAGAAACATAATTGTTCGATATTTAGTGTACTGATGTAAATAGATATTTCAAAATATGTAAACTGATGTTGGAACTTTGCTTTAAAAAATTCAGAGTGCATTTGGTTGGGGGATTTGGGATGAGGGTTTTGAAATACTTAGCTAAATCCATACCATAGTTTGGCATATAAATCCAAATCAATGGATTTCAAATTTATCTTTAAGTTTTAGTTCAATATCAAAGGATTTTAAATCCTCCCAAAACCTAGTCATTTGAAATCCATCATTTTTTTCTCCTTTATGCTCATTTGCAATTTACGCACACTGCACACACACTGCACACATTTACACATACTGCAAATATTTACACACACTTACACACACTACATACATTTACACACACTACACACATTGCGCATACACACACTACACACATTGCAGACATTTACACATTTACACATACTTACACATACTGCACACACTAAACACATACTGCACACACTCATACTCTCTCTCACATATTCACACGATATTAACGTCACACCCCATACCCACATATAATCAAAGTTATATATTTTATATTTTTATTAGTGTATAAAATTATAATTATATTTAAAATAATAAGATTATATCTTTCATTTTTATTTATTAAATGTCAATTAAGAAAATAAATAAATCTTTAATTTTTTTAATCAAAATTTACGATGGATTTGAAATTTCTACACAAAACCACATCATCCAAACAAGAGGCGGATTTCAAATCTAAGGAGTTTGAAATTCATTCATTTGAAATCCCTTGGAATTTCAAATCACTCCATCCAAATGGACCCTCAAATTATTTCATATGTTTGGCTAATTTTTAGCAGAATAAAATATATAATATATTCAGATTTATCAAAAGTTTCCTCATGGTTTGCTTGCAATAATATTATTTCTTTTAAATATCCTAGAAAACGGACGTAAATAGTATGATTAGAATTAGTCAGGGGATATTCTGAAACAATTTTAGGTGAAATAGTAGCGTATTGTAGGGCATAATACCATCTCATCTTGAATATTTGTCATTTATTTAGATAAGTTAGTATTAAATACCACACAAATAGTTCCAACTATTGTTACAAATATATGGTTAGTCAAAAAATAAATAAAAACACAAAACTAAAAAACGCTAAGCAATAAAAGTATTTCCGTTACTACTAACAATACATGGTAAGCGAAATGATGCAGATACCTTTATATCGTAAATTTGCAAAATCCACGTTTGCGGTCACTATGATATAGAAAATTTTGCATTATACATTTTATATTTCCGATAGTGTGAACGTTTGGTAAGTTAAATTGATGTTGACAGCTAATATCCAGAAAAATGAAAATTTAGTGGCGTCCACCTGTCAAATTGCGTATATATTTTTTTATTTGTTATAATATTCTATTAACAACCGTATTGAGTTTAACTTTATAATAGTGCGATATGCAAAACATCTGTGAAGCCTCGATTTTTCCGAACATATAATTGATTCTTATTGTCGTCTATGTATTTGACCGATTATTTTACCACGTCACTTTGACGGGTAATTATTATTAATATATATTTTGTATTTTATTTCATTTCATTTATTACTTGTGATCATGATCTTTATTAATTCTATTTTGCATTTATGATCACTTGATTGATCATTATTACTATTTTTGTATTTATTAGTCACCTTAGAATTTTTAGAGACTATTTATTTTAGAGACTTTTACCTTATAGAATTAAGAATTTGATTTAGATTAAGTGATCATGAGACTTATAAGTGATCAAGGAAATCACTAATTACTCTGGAGATTGATATATTTCATCTATTATCATCAAATTTTGGACAAAAAAAATATATGGAATTACCATATTACCCTTATAATGGACGGCCATGGTGATGATTTTGGAGTAGAAACATCATCCAACTCTTGTACACTTACACCTTATATTAGTCATCTTGTGTATAATTATACCATTTATTCAAACATTATACACATCATCTTATACACCAATTCTTTATTACTATTTTTCCCAACATCTTCCACTTAATCAACATTCCTTCCCTTCCTATACCTTGCCCATACCTTTGACTTCCCTTTTGTCTCCATGCAAGAGACAAATTACAAGACACAAATTAAACAAAAAAATCTCTCCCTCTCTCCCCCCATTTGGACGACCAAGAGGCCATTTTACACAAAATATTTATAAAAATTTTATCCAACACATTTTAATTCTCAAGCAAATTCTCCTCCTTCTCTCTAACTTCTCTCTAACCTCATTTACATCTTCAAATCTTCAAACAAAATTCATTCATATCTTCAAACCTTCAAACACCAACTCTTCACATCTTCAAATCTTCAACATAAGTTCTTCATATCTTCAAGTATCACTTCTTCATATCTTCAAATATTCAAACACAAGTCCTTCACATCTTCAAACCCATCTTCATAACTCCAAGAACATCTTCTTCCTAACATCAAACATACTTTCTTTCTTCAAACATCTAAACCAAAACAAACAATCTTACCACTTAAACTCAAAAATTCAAACACCCCCCTTTCTCAAGGTAAGAAATTTCACTCCTCAATTCAACTTAAATTCTTACTACTCATCACCTTATTCTTTTAAATTAAGGTTATATTTTGGATTTTGAGGTACTTAGAAGACCACTTGGAGACATGCATGCATGATGGTGAAACTTGAAGACTTGAAGAAGAACTAGTAGAGAAATTTGGACTACAAGATAAGAATTGGACACTAGAGCCCTTCTTTCTTCTTCTCCCTATTTTTTTTCAAATTTTAACATCCCTTTTTCATTTTTGAGAAATAGGGGCTGACCTTAGGTGATTTTGGAGTTGAACCAAAATTTCCAAATTTGAAGCTTCAACTAGTTTCAAATCACCTACTACACAAGGTAAAGTGTAGTCTTTCCAATTTTCTTATCTCCTTCTTTTTCTCTTTAATTTTTCTCTCATTTTTCTAACTCTAAATTTTTGATATGTCTTGACTTAGGGGCTGACCTAAGTGACCTCATCCAAAGTTGTGAAATTTTTCCTTTTTATTTCACAACTTTCCAATTTAAGGTGGGTGGAAAAATACTTTCCAACTTCTAGGTGTTTTTATTAAAATGCATGTAGAATTTTGATCATGAGCCCTTGAGATATATAATCTATGTATTGCATGTCAATTTTATGTATCAAATCATGAAAATTCCCAAGAGTTGCTCAAAAAATTTTAGGTGCATGCATGTACAATTTAATGTTCTATTTGATGAATTCTTGTATGTATTGGACATGCATGTGTATGATCTTTGAAATCCATATTTTGGATGACTTATAACCTGTAAAAGTCGAGCATAATTGATTAAATTTCAATTTTGGACTTAAAAATGTAAAAATGGAAAGTTGGTGGACTAAATTGCAAGAAAATGAAAGTTGAAGGACCCCTCTACAAATTTCGAATTTTGGGACTGTACTTAGGTTCAAAAATGACTTTTGGACATTTTAATAAAGTTTTAAGAGTTTTAAGATAAATAAAATCAACCTTTAAAAGCCCAAGGACTAGATTGTAAAATTTTGAAAGTTTAAGGGCTACTTTGCAAATTTTAAAACTGTACCAGACCTTAATTTTAAAATTTAGAATTTTTACTCTTAAGGTACTGGAAATGACATATTTTAAATGTATTCCAAAAATCCAAGTGTTTAGGGCTTGGAAAGTAATTTTTCTAAAATTGAGGGACTAAAGTGTAAATGTCACGCCCCAAACGTGACGCGACAATGATCAATCACTTAAACAGAAATAATTCAATAGTCTAAACCAATGATACAAACTCCAAGTGAAATAGAGTCTAATGCAGCGGAATAAAATACACACAAGTACAAATTACATCTTAAGGTCCGACGGAATCCGAATACAACCCAATAGATTATCCGAATTTAACTTACGGTCAAAACAGAAATAAAATGAAAAGTCTAACAACAATAAAAGTAAAAGGAGAGTCGCTCCACATCAACAAAGGAATTCAATCTGGTAGGTTCGACGTCTTCAACGTCTCTTCATCTAAAGGTTAGAAAACGGGAGGGAGTGAGAGAAATCTCGGTGGATGGGGTGATCGTGTGCAAGTGTGGCAATATATATAGTTAATGCGAAAAAACGGTTGTATGAAAATGCGTGAGGTATGATGCATGTTTTCATACATAGCCCAAGCATCGTGATAAATATATATTAAGTAATATATTTATATAGTTTGAGAAATAGTCCGTGGTCACACAGGCACGATGATTCAAGCGAGGCGGGAGGATTAACGTCTTGATCAGTGTAGCGCCAATCCCATGCAAGACAATTAGTGGTTGCGTCTTGAAGTGTAGCACCAACCCATGCATTACAAGTAGCGGTTGCGTCTTTGAAGTGTAGCGCCAACCAAACGTCCGTTCAACTCCGGAATCGTGTGGATCGAGGCGATTCCTTCGTTCTTCCTTGTAACTCCCGTTCATGATGGTCAAGACCTGTCACCTTATTGCTCCATAGGCAAAGACAAAATCCACGTTGGAGCTAGCAAGGCTCGGATTCGTCATAATCATGATTATACCTCCGTGAATCACTACGACCCGCTTCCCGGACAAACTCCGTCCCTCGGTTGCGGGATTAGGGCGATGGGGCCGGAAGAGTGGAATAGCGGCCGAGCTGCCTGCCCTGGTTCCATCCCCGCGTATCCACTTTCGAGTCATTGTGAGCTTCGACACACCAAGTTGACTCAGCGATAAATTAAATACACGTTCGGGTAGTCAACTAGCGATCAGTATATTGATTCGGAAGCGATTCATCAAAAGTTTTCAAACATTTGCGTAAGGTAATTATGGCGTTGGTGGAGTTATTTGGATGAAGATGATTATCGGGAGGATAAGCAATCTTCGATATCTTGAAATATTAGGTGGAACATAAGTCCCATTATAGATTCAAATCGCAAGAGCAGTCGCCTGCGATCGGGTATTAATCGGTCAAGGCGGTCCGATAAGTCAAGGGTTTTTGAGAAAATAAAATATTTTAATTAAAAATTGAAGTCAGAGGGTCCAGGGCTGTTTTAGTAAAAGGAAAATAATTAGAGTTAGGTCCTTGATAAAAAGAAAATTTACAATTTAGCCCCGTTTTGTAAAAACCAATACTTTTGGGGTTAAAAATTGAATAAATAAATATCCCGACCTTGAAACATTATGAGGTCAGTTTCTAAATTCTTAAAATTGTTCATAGATTCAGATTTTTGAAGTTTTGAGGTCGAGTTTTTATAAAATTCTCATATTGGCCCCAAATTTGTTAAAATTGCCATTTCGGGCTCTAAGTTTAAAATAATTGGAACTCACAAACCGGAAGGGCTTTTAATGTGATTCCAGTTGAAAAATATCACTATGGTTAGTGGGATATTGGGACAAAATCAGTTTTAAAAAGAAATAAGTTTAGGTCCCTTAAGTTTTGAAAATCTCATTTTTGTCCCGTTTTGAAATAATTGCCTTTAAGACTTTTAGGGGTCCAATTGTTATGAAATTTGAACCTTGGGTCCAAGATATAATTATGTTATAGATAAATTAGTATTTCCAGGTGCATGGACTGCATAAGTCCTGGAAATTATATTTTGGTCCTCAAGTTTAATCTTTTACAATTTGGTCCCTCAAATTTTATAAAATTACTTTCCAAGCTCTAAACACTTGGATTTTTGGAATACACTTAAAATATGTTATTTCCAGTCCCTTAAGAGTTAAAATTTCAAAATTTAAAATTAGGGTCTGGTACAGTTTCGAAAATTGCAAAATAGCCCTTAAACTTCTAGAATTTTACAATCTAGTCCTTAGGCTTTTAAGGGTTGATTTTATTTATCTAAAAACTCTTAAAACTTTATTAAAATGTCAAAGCATAATTTTTGAACTTGAGTTCAGTCCCAAAAATCGAAAATTACAGAGGGGTCCCTTAAGTTTTATTTTCTTGCAATTAAGTCCACCAACTTTCCATTTTTGCATTTTAAGTCCAAAAGTTGAAATTTAATCAATTATGATCGACTTGTCCAGGTTATAAATCATTCAAAACATAGATTTCAAGAGTCATACACATACATATCCTTCTCAGACAAAATTTCATCAAGTATAACAATAAAATGTGCATGTATGCCCTATTTTTCGATAAATCACATTTTTGAGCAACACTTGAGAATTTTTCCAACTTGATACAAGAAAATAGCATGCAATACATAATATATATCTCAAGTGCTCAATAACAAAATACTACATGCATATTTTCAATTTAAAACACCTAGAAGTTGAAAGAATTTTTCCACCCACCTCGTAGTAGTTTCTCGGGTTGATCTAAAATGTGGTCTTCTTCCTTGAATCAACTTCTTGACTAAAACTCTTGAAGATCAGCCCCTAAATGGTATCCAAACCATATTTTGGTGTTAAAATTAAAGTCTCAAGTCTAAAGAAAATATACTAGTACCAAATGGTTACTACTCACCTTAATATCTTCAAGTAGTCTCAAAAATGGAAATTTTCCTTCAAGCCTCTAACCTCCACTTGAGATGATGTAGGTCAGCCCCTAAACTCCAAAAATTTATATTCTTGAGTCAAAAATTAATTCTTCATGTTGTCAAGAGAAAAATACTAAAACCATAATTTTCTCACCTTAATAATATGTAATCTTGAATTTCCTCTTCAAGCTTGTAGTCAAATCTAGGTCTCTAATTCTTCAAGAATTTTCTCTAGGAGTACCTCAACAAGAAGGATTCAACATCATTAGATGGTGAAGGTATAAGGTTGAGGATTGGAGAAAAAAAAATAGAGTTGGGAGAAATGAAGACATTCTTACCTTATGCTTGAAGAATTTGATCCTTTAGAGAGGAAAATGGAAGCAAGTCTTGTGTTTTTATGATAACTATGAAATGAATAATATTGGTAGATAAAGAAAAAAATAACAAAAATGATTGATTCCCTAAGACAAGGAGCCAAAAGTTGGAGGGAATAATAATCATGGTGTTGGTATTTTTATTTATTAGAATTTGGTGGAAAGAAAAGTTTGTCCATCCTTTAAGCATGTGACCAAAAGTTGAGAAAAAAAAAGTATATATATATGTAAATATATATATATATATATATATATACATATATAATTGTAGGTCTTGAAAAGAATATGAAACAACCTCCCCATTTATGGTAATTTTCGAAATTTTTTAAAAATATAAAAAAAAATATTTTTTTTTAAAAAAAAATTGATTGGGAAATTGGTTGGGATGAATTATAGAATAAGATGAAATATTAGGATAAGGATTGGAATGTACTCCTAAATTGTTGGAGGTCTAATATTCCTAAAGTAGTAGTCATTCGATCAAGTATTAATACTAGAGGAAGAATATAAAATTGCTAAGCTCTAAAAATGTGAAATGCGTAATTGACGTGGGAAGAAATAAATAAAAATAGAGTCGAGTTTCATTAATCATAGGTTTGTGATACATAGCCGAATAAATAATCACTACATAACACCGAATCTCACGTTAAAATTCGGGGTGTCACAGTAAAATACTAAACTTGAGGACCCAAATGAAATTTCCAGGACTTATGCAGCCCATGCACCTGGAAATACTAACTTTACTATAACTTAATTATATTTTTGGACCCAAGGTTCAAATTTCATAACAATTGGACCCCTAAAAGCCTTAAAGGCAATTATTTCAAAATGGGACAAAAATGATATTTTCAAAAGTTAAAGGACCTACACTTATTTATTTTAAAAAATGATTTTGTACCAATATCCTACTAACCTTAGTGACATTTTTCAACTGGAATCACATTAAAATCCCTTCCGGTTTGTGAGTTCCGATTATTTTAAACTTAAGGTCTGAATTGGCAATTTTTACAAATTTGGGGCCAATGTGAGAATTTTATAAAACATCGACCTCAAAACTTTAAAAATCTGAATCTCTGGACAATTTGGAGAATTTAGAAACTGACCTCATAATTTTTCAAGGTCGGGATATTTATTTATTCAATTTTTAACCTGAAAAGTTTTGGTTATTACAAAACGGGGCTAAATTGTAAATTTTCTTTTATAAAGGACCTAACTCAAATTATTTTCCCTTTTACTAAAATAGCCCTGGACCCTCTGAATTGGAGATTTAATTAAAGTATTTTATTTTCTCAAAACCCTTGACTTATCGGACCGATTCGACCGATTAATACCCAATCACGGGGCGACTTCCTCGTCTTGCGGTTTTGAATCTATAACGGGACTTATGTTCCACCTAATCTTTCAAGATATTGAAGATTGCTTATCCTTCCGATAATCATCTTCATCCAAATAACTCCACCAACGCCATATTGCTACTCGTGAATTTTCAAAAAATTTCCTGAACTGCTTCCTGAATCAATCATACTCGACTGCCTGGTTGACTACCTGTACTTGTATTTACTTTCCCGCTGAGTCAACTTGGTGTGTCGAGCTCACGGTCGGAATGGATACGTCGGGGATGGGCAAGGCGGCTAAATTTTTTCCACTCTTCCTGGTCCCATCGTCCTAATCCCGCAATCGAGGGACGGAGTGTCGAGGAAGCGGATCGTAGTACTTGAGGTATAATCATGATTATGACAGATCCAGAGCCTTGCAAGCTCCATTGTGGATTTTGTCTTTGCCTATGGAGCGATAAGGTGACCGGTCTTGGACCATCTTGCCTGGGGAGTTACAAGGAAGAACGAAGGAATCGCTGTTTGATCCACACGATTACGGAGTTATCGGACCCGTTTGGTTGGCGCTACAAATCCGTGACGCAACCGCTTACTTGTTTTGCATTGGTTGGCGCTACAAATCCGTCGCAACCATTATTTTCCTTGCATGGGATTGGCGTTACATTTCCATACGCAATCTACTGTCTTATTTGAATCACATAGTGCTGTGTGACCATGCATGAACCGGTTTCTTGAAATGTATAAGTATATTACTTAAATATTTTATCACGACGCTTGTGGACTGTGTGTGAATTCATGCATCATATACCATGCGTTTTCATATAACTGTTTTCTCGCATTAACTATATATATCGCCACACTTGCACACGATTACCCCATCCAGCTGAGAGTTTGTCTCATCCCCACCGTTTTCTAACCTTTAGATGAGGACTTCGTTGAAGATCTTTGAGCAGACTACGGATTGAGCCCTTGTACTCCGCTTGTTGGATTTACTATCTTTTGTTGTTGTTGTCGCTGGACTTGTTACTATTATTTGTTGTTGGACTTACTACTTCTTCTTGTTGTTGATGGACTCTTTTCTTGTGTTTGTTGTTGGACTCTTGTATTTCTTTTCATTCCGGTTTGTAACTGAAGGGCGTAGGACCCTTTGACTTTTAAGTTGTTATCTTTAGATCATATCGGGATGTAATTTGGATTATGGATATTGTGGGTACTGTAAGTTGTAAATTGTACTTGTTCTTTATTCATTTCTATTTGACTCTGTTTCATTGGGTTCTCGATGATATTCGTCTATACTGTTTGGTTATTTGTATTTAAGTTGTGGATCGTCGTCGCGTCCCGTTTAGGACGTGACAACATCTCATCGCGCAATACTATTAATGTAATTTATTACAAAAATATAGCTTTTTTTTTCTTGAAACCATTAAAAGATATAGCTAGACTTAAGTAATCGGGGGATTTCTCAAGCGACTTTAGGTGAAATGTAAGGCACTGTCACGAGAGGAACCCATCTCCGGGAAGGTGACCGAATTATGGTTTTGGATTACAAGAACCAGGACCCAAATTACAGTAATACACAATAATAAAATAATAATAATACACGTGAATAAATAATAAAATAATAATACACGTGCGACGCACGTACGGGATTAATTACTAGTATGCTTAAAAAAGGCCAGACACCTGCGTGTGCTAAAGACATTATTGCTGCGGACGTTCTAACTCTCCAAAATCTATCTGAGAGTTGTCTATTTCTTGCTAGCTTTGGAAGCCTTTTTGATTTAATCAGGATAGTAGTACCCTTATTTCCCACCTTGGAAAATTTGTTGTAACTAATAATAATAATATTTTAAATATTGATCAAGGAAATTGAGTACGATTTATTAAATATTAAATATAATTTATTTAATTTATAATATTACTTTACAAAGTTATAAATGATATTCAATATTTTTGGTTATTTTAGGAAAGACAATTTCATCAAAAATCGAATTAGTGTCATTCTCGACGATTGAGAATAGCTAAACTCATAAGGAGGAGATGAATAACTATTACTCACTTTTGGTAATGCGAATTCTCATGGGAATGAATATTCTCATTACTAAGTCATATCAATCATGTGAATCATGGACTTTTACATCGGCACTTTACTTCGAAATTGCGGTTGCTAATTTCATAAGATGGCATCTGGTTATTGCAATAGCTAATTATTGCTTTAGTTTTGTCAGCATTGATAGTTAGCATAGCTATAATGGATAGTTATGGTTATTGTCATTTAATTGGAGTGGCCCATTTTGTTTTTCTTTGTCTTTTACAGTAGCTAACTTCTTGCTGTGTATATATTAGCTTAATCTTTGATAGGCACCGACAATTAGAGTTGCAAATGAACCAAGCCGCTCGCGAGCTATTCGGGTCTCGGTTCAGAAAAATATTCGTTTGAGATCGTTCGTTGGGCTTAACGAGCCGAACTCGAGCCTAAAGTTCGAGGTTGAACTTTTAAACGAGCCGAACTCGAGCTTACAAATATTCGGCTCGAAAGTTTGCGAACATATTCATTTACAGGCTCACGAGCCTATATTCGAACTCGGCTCGTGAACATGTTCGTTTACAGGCTCGCGAACTCGAACTCGAACTCAATTTTTAAAGGAAACTTTTGCGAATCGAGCTCGAGCTAAGCTCATTGAAGCTTAAACGAGCCTTTTACGAGCCGAACACCAACTAAACTCGTTGAATATAGTAAACGAGCTTTTTACGAGCCGAGCTCGAACTGTTTGCGAACCTAATAATTTTCAAATGAGCCGAGCTCGAACTCAATTATGAAAGCTCGAATCGAACTCGAGCCGATCCAAAAACTAAATGAACCGAACTCGAGCCTGTTCCTGTTGCCCTACCGACAATACCATACTATAGCTTTACAGAAGATCAGAAACGAAAAGTTTGAAGAGATCACTTGTAAAATAGAGATAATTGCGGATCTTGCTACTAGGTGCGTATTGTTTGGGGCTGATGGCAAGCTTAGCGTATTGTTTGGGGCTGATAGACATCACTAGTAAAAAACCAAGAAATTATCGTGCTGACACGTAGATGGATCTTTAATGCTCATTTTCTTATATTGTGATAAATTTTAAATAATTGAATTATATGTATTATTCACAATATTTTGTTTATGAGAGAATGCATTCCAACACCCCATGTTAGCTAATGTGGAATTTTATGTGGCATCAATTTGGATAAGTTATTCATTCTTATGTTTCTTTGAAAGCATGACTCACAGATCATGCGTATACAAACACTTTAGAAAATACATGTGTTCATTTTGTCTTTAATTTTCATCAGTGAGATAACCTTCATTGTGACAAAGCTTACAGATTTAATAAGTTGTGTCATAGGTTCATATTTCCCAGAGAATGACTTGTATGTTACTTTTAGTGCTCCTGCAATACATCTTAGCTAGTAATACTATGTAATGTCAATATGCAGGTATTGATGCTTACATCATAGCATTTAACACCCGACCCTGCTATAGCTAATATCACTTGCAGATCTATTAGTTAATATACATGTTCATATTACGTTGGGACATCGTGGCCAGTTTTAGTGGCGAGCAAGATTGCGATTGAGCGGCAGATCACAACCTACTCTGTCATAGCTAATATCGCTTGCATGTTCTTTTAGTTACTCCAGATTTCCTTTAGTGTCATAAATTAGAATTTTTCTTCATATGCAATTATGAGTTTCTTTAGAATTTCTTTCAGTAATTAAAATGTCATATTTGTCGCAACTTGTGTAGGACTTGCTGAAAAAATAAGTCAAAAGTAGTTTTAATTCATCAGGTTTTACGTATTGATACGACCTTTAAGCATTTTCCTATTACTTGTCTGGAGGAAGTTATCATATGTCTCTTCATAAGGTCTTCTATGATTTCTTATCCTCTATTATTAGATTCTTCTCCTAATCAGGGTCCAAAGCCTGATAAGTATTTGTATTTCTCATCTTAAATTGTTTAAAATTGTGTACAACTAGTTAACTTGTTATAAACCATTTGTAGCTCGAGATAGCTCTTTGTTTTTCCTTGTCATGAATTGGATCTTGCGGTTTTAAATTGTTGTAGAAAAATACATTGTTTGAAGTTCATGATGTCGACAAATAATATCGTTGTTGAACTTTTGATTTATCGAATCTCTAGATTTGCATGAAATTCTTTATATATATTGCTAACTACATTAGAGTTCGATATTTTATAATTTAGTAGTGATATAATGAGAATGTTTCTGTTTGATGACTTGCATTTTTCTTTTGGTTAAAGGATTTGCTTGTAAATAGTTTCTCATACGGGGAGGTAGGAAATTGAAACAAAAATTGTATTTAAAAAATAACAATAGGCATCGGTTGTTGTTATGAACTAATGCATAAAGTAGCTTTATGTGTTAGTTGTTTGTGGACACCGATGCCTATTGTGTAACATAAAGCATCAGTTTCTGCTTAGCAACCGATGTTTATTGTTTATTTTAGGCATAGGTTAAAACTGATGCCAATAAATGTGATTATTAGCATCACATTCATAAGTGTTGCCATTGGAACCGATGCTTAATGTCTTTTACAATCGATGCAAATGGTCAATTATGTACTAGTGGATCTCATTTATGCGTGACAATACTATCTCACCTTGAATAAATGTTAATTATTTATATAAGTTAGTACTAGTTACAATACAAATACATAGTTCCAACTATTGTTGCAATGATATGTTTAGTCCGATTAATTCAAAATTTTAAAAATCCATGTCATAAAATTATTTTTGGTTACTACTAACAATACACGGGGTAAATTGGATGATGTAAATACATTTTATCGTAGATTTAGAAAATCCACATTCTCGATTATTGTGTTATATAGAGGTAAAAACTATAGCGACCTCCGATTTGTCGCATTGCGTATATTATATTTTATTTGGAATAATATCCTACTACATACTAACTTGATTTTAATTTTATAATACTATGGTATACAATGCACCTCATATCGTACTACCCGTCTTGAATAATTGTTAATTATTTAGATAAGTTAGTATTCAATACCATACAAATATTTCCAACCATGGAGAAAAAGTATATTGATACCTATATATAAAAACAAATGGGATATACAAAATTGCGCAAATTACAGGGGAGTTAAATTAATAAGTCATACAATGAAACTATGAGAAAGAGTTATAGAGGTAAGAATAAGAAATGAAACTAGTATATTAGATAATCAGTTTGGCTTCATGGCAGGCATGAATGTGCACAATTGAAGCTATACACTTAATTAGACAATTACATGAACAATACAACGAGAGAAAACAAGATTTATATATGGTTTTTATTGACCTTGAAAATGCATACGATAGAGTCACCCGGGATATAATGTGGCGCGTATTGGAAAAAAAGAGGAATAAAAATAGCTTACATAGATGCCGTAAAAGATATGTATGATGATATAACAACATGTATCAGGACACCAACAGGAATATCTAGTGAATTCCCAAACACTATAGGTTTACATCAGGGCTCCACTTTAAGCCCTTACATTTTTATCCTAATAATTGATGAAATCACTAAACACCTATAAAACTCCATCCTTGAATATATGCTATTTGCGGACGATATAGTTTTAATTGATGAAACAAGGTAATGAGTAAATGCAAAATTGAAAGTTTGGAGAGAAGCACTCGAATCAAAAGGTTTCACTATAAGTAGGGCTAAAACAGAATACATGGAATGCCACTTTAGTAAAAACAACAGGAACAATGAGACAAAGGTTAAAATTGATGGACATGAAGTGATTATAACAAATAGTTTTAAATATTTAGGATCTATAATTGAAGAGAACGAAGAAATCAATAAAGATGTCACACATAGGATCCGGGGGTTGGAATAAATGAAGGAGTGCATCTTACGTCTTTTGTGACCGTAAATACCATTAAAATTGAAAGAAAAATTTAATAAAATGGTCATAAGGCCCGCAATGCTTTATGGAGCAGAATGTTGGGCGACCAAATATGAATACAAACAAAAAATGAGGGTAGCAGAGATGAGAATGTTAAGATGGATGTGCGAACACACTAGATTAGATAGAATAAGAAATGAACACATTAGAAATAAAGTGGGAGTAGCACCAATAGATGAGAAATTAGAGAAACACGATTAAGATGATTTGGACATGTTTATATGAGACCTTTAGATGCACACGTGCGGCGTTTAGAAGGTAGAGAATCACTCACACAAATCAAAAGAGGGAGGTAGGCCTAAAAAAGACTTGGAAAGAAGCTATTAGACAATACATGTCATATCTAGAAATAAATGAAAATATGTCTTATGACTGTAAACGATGGCACAATATGATCCGTATAGCCGACCCCACATAGTGGGATTGAGGCTTAGTTTGTTGTTGTTGTTGTTGCTGCTGCAAATATATGGTTAGTCAAAAAATAAATAAAAATCAAAAGTTTAAAAATTCATGTCATAAAAGTATTTCGATTACTACTAGCAATACATGGAAAGTTAAATGATATAGATATCTTTTTACCGTAGAATTAGAAAATACACGATTCTTGTGTCATAGGAAATTTTATTTAGTAGTAAAACCACTAACGATTATGTTTATTTAACTAGAAAAACTTGTAATATACATTGTATATTTTGGATAGTATCAGGTTTGATAAGTTGAATGACGTAGACCATTAATATCTAGAGATATGGAAAATCTAGTAGCTTCCAGTTGTTGTATTGCGTATATTATATTTTATTTGAAATAATACTGCACTAATAACCACATTGATTTTAACTTTTTAATATTGCAATATGCAATGCATCTCATTGCGACAACACTATCTCGTCTAGAATAATTTCTAATATATATAAAATATAGTGTTCGGTCCCATACAAGTAATTAATTATGCTCAATACTAAATTAAAATTCAAAATTTTTAAAAAATCAATATCATAAAAAGTATTTTAGGTTGCTACTGACAATACACATTAAGTCAAATGATGTAGACATCATTTTATCATATATTTAGAAAATCGACGTTACCGATTATTGTGTTCTAAACAAAATTTTATTTAGGAATCTAATCCACTAACGAATATATCGATTAACTTAAAATTTGTGCAATATATATTGTATATATCCAATAATGAATGTTTAGTAAGTTAAATGATGTAGAATTATTCAAAAAAAAAAAAGTCCACAAGTATGAAAAATCTAGCAACTTCCAATTTGTCAAATTACGCGTATTATTTATTATTTGGAATAATATTCTACTAATAACCACATTGATTTTATCTTTATGGTAATGTGGCATACAATGCATCTCATTGCGAGAGTACTATATTATCTTGAGTATTGGTCAATTATTTAGATAAGTTTGTATTAAATACCACACATATAGTTTACTATTATTGCAAATATATAGTTAAGTAAATAAATATAAAAAAAACTCAAAATTCAAAAAAGCTAAGTCGTAAAAGTATTTCCGTTACTACTCACAATACACGGTAAGTTGAATGATGTAGATACCTTTCTATAGTAGATTTACAAATTCCACGTTTTGGTCATTGTGTTATATAGAAAATTTTGCAATATACATTTCATATCTCACGATATTGTGTGTAATGCCCACATTTTTCTTTAATGATTATATAATTTTATTAATCATAATGAATGTTGGTATATTTAACACTAATGATTCATCTAGTGTTATAACAATTGAAAGAACGTGAGATCGGTGTGCTCGGAAGTTCATGTCAAAAGAATTATGACGGTATATATGGAACATGAGTTATATATATATATATATAATACTATGATGTGATGTGTGTATATATGAGAAATTACATATTATATTGACAATTATTATGCTAATCAAGAGTGATTAAATGAATTACTTTTATGCACTTCAAACTCATATGTAGTATATGGACTTGATGATATGGTGTTTTAGATGCAATTTTGTGAACGTTTTCCTTCTTACTTAAGGTGATTATTTGGAATTTATGAACATGGTATTTTAAGTACATGTCTTAAGTATCTATAGGAACAAGAATTACATTATTTGAATATGTAATGTATGAGATATACTCAAAACACTCAAACATGCCAAAACTGAAAATCTGTAAAACTTGACAGCAACATGTGCAACTTTGCAAACGTATTTTTACCATAAAATAAGTTTCTTATTTGGGATTTTTGAACATGTTAATTTAGATACATGTCTTAGGTGTCTATAGGAACAAGAATCACCTTATTTGAATATGTAAATTATGAGATATGGCCCAAACACTAAGGCATGCCAAAACTGAAAAGCTGAAAAACTGCACAACAGCATTTGCCACTTTGCCAACGTATTTTACCCATTAAATAAGTTTCCTATCTGGTATTTTTAAACATGATAATGTAGATACATGTCTTAGGTGTCTATAGGAAGAAGAATTACCTTATTTGAATATGTAAAGTGAGAGTTATGGTCCAAATGCTAAAGCTTGCCAAACCAGAAAATTCTGTGACAGCTTACTATATCATGTTGGTGTGGTTGTTATGATTTGTATAAAGCAAGTAAAGTGTCATGGTTGTTCCCTCTTTGAACCACAAAAGGTAAGGTATATTCTCCATGATTAAATCACAATGAAGAAAGCAAGAAAGTAAGGTCTTTATCTTATCAATTGGAACATGGCTAACAACTATCATGTGAAGATGTAGGGACCCTTTTTCAATACTTTAATAGATGAGACTTGTATCTAGTTATTTTGCTGAGAATACAAGGTTACATATATGAATAAGAGGTGTGTGGATCTGAAAAATTTAGAGGGCCAATAAGTTTCTTCATTCTAAATAGTTTCCTCAAAAATCTCTATATTAGCCCTTTCAAAGAATCAAATCCAACTCTTCACCAAAGTGTGCTTTTACTTCTTCATGCTATTTACCTTGAATTCAATGGTGCATAACATATATCTACACAAGAAGTAATCATACTAGTAGTTTCAACAAAGTTGCATCAAAGGATCTATTGGGTGAAACACTTTGCTTATACAAGATCTTGTAAGAAATAAGGTATGTATTTCCAAATTCGGATTTAATTGGTGAAATATTATGATATGCAAATTATTGCTTCTTGAGTACATTTATATTTTAGAAATACTTAGCTAAATGTCACATATGCTAGGTTAAATTTCCAGATCCTTGTAGTTATTGATGATCTAATAACGAATTTTCTTTTACCATTGGACATTCATTCATGAATCTGAAAACTTGTATGATCTCAAACTTGCGAAGCATGTGTAGCTTGGATATGATTTTATTTATAGCTAAATTTTGGATATGTAATTCCTATATGAATTATTAGTATCCAGTAATTTTATTGGAATTTTATCTATCCGGTTTGGAGGATATGGAATTTATAATTTAATATGTTCACAGTGTATGAAATCCTGACAGTTTTAGGATCCGTTTTGAATAATTATTTTGAACTATAAATGGATGATCATTTACTTTAGGAAAATTTTGAGACATGTATATATGTGTTAGGTATAATTCTGCAAAGTTTTACATTTATACGGTATCTAGGTTATGAGTTAAAAATCGTTCTTTACAGTATGCCCAGACTAGAATATAAGATGCCTGTACAATTGTATTCATGTAGAAAATTTGAAAATCATGTTTTTCACATCTATTTTATAAAGGAAAAATTTGTGATACTCTATTAGGATGTCAAGTATCATATTACAAATTTTTACATGAATTTAATATTTATATTATCAGATTAATAATTTTAAGTATGTATAGGTCAGAATTTCCAGATTTAGAGCATTAGGCTTAATCATGTAATAATGAAGTTTTATGAACATTATTTAGACCATTTATGAAATCTTATATATATTTATAAATGAAATTTTAATGTCTATATTAATTGTATGTGTTTCTCATGAAAATATTTGACATGAACATTCCAAGAAGGCGAGCACACCGTGATCAAGACGTTCATCACCCTTAAGTGAAAGGTTTAGTAAATAAACAAGTCAAGTAAGTACATTCTCACCTGCAACATGATATATATAAGTTTATGAAATGTTCTTTTTATAAAGTTATACTGATTTTAACATCTTATATTTAAGCATTCTCTATGAAAGGCATTTATGTCATTCTTTACAAATTGTTGATGAGCTTTCGTAAATGTATATGTATGTATCACGTAATGTAAGCGTTACACACCCAATGATGATGTTTGTCCCGCTAGGTGGACTTGTCCCGCAAGGTGGACTTATTCACGTTTGGTTTAGGATTAGCTACCCTTTTCCTTTCGTGACGCGCGCTAATAATGTTAATGGTGTAACGCTTGGGCCCATAAAGATAAAATGAATTAATATGCATGTTTTTATTTATGCATAGAAAGAGATGCAAAAGTTATTTACAATGATCATGCTCATATTTATGTTTACATGATAAATGCTCATACTTTGAAAAATGTTTTTGTGAGAATTCAAATGTGCTTACTAAGCTTAATGCTTATAAAAGTTACATCATGTTGCGAGATAGGAATGTAATGAGGATGACTTAAGTTGAAGTATATGAGAAACGTATGTGCAACGATGTGGGATTGGAAACGGAATTACGCCAAGAAAGACATTATATTTTATGATGTCAAATTATGAAACTTATTTTCAATTTTATGCTTCCGCTATATTTTATTTTAAGATTGATTGAAAACCTCTTTTCAAATTGTATGCTTTCGCTATTTTAGAATTCAAACTCTTGGTTTGTGACATTTTAAATTTTCTCGTGATGATTTGTATTTTTATGATATAATGGTCAATTTTAAATACTGCGAGAAAAAAAAATTCAGTTTTATATTGTGTAATTTTTCTAAAAATTTTTTTAAAAGAAGTTTAAAGTTAACGAGCCTTGTAGCGTCCATAAGGGGGCGTTACATTGTGAACGTTTGGTAAGTTGATGTAGACAACTAATATCCAGAAATATGAAAAACTTAGTGGCTTCCAACTGTCGTATTGCATATATTATTTTTTATTTGAAATAATATTCTACTAACAACCGTACTGACTTTAACTTTATAATACTGCGATATGCAAAAACATCTCATTGAGACAATACGATTAATATAATTTATCAAAAAATAAAGCTAGAAAACATAATTGTTTAATATTTAGTATACTAATGTAAATAAATATTTCAAAATATGTAAATTGTTGTTGGAACTTTTCTTAAAAAAACTCAGGGTGTATTTTAATGAGGGGATTTGGAAGGGGATTTGGGATGAAACATTTGAAATCTTTAGCTAAGCTCATACCCTTGTTTGACATATAAATCCAAATCAATGGATTTCAAATCCGTCTTTAAGTTTTAGTTCAATCTCAAAGGATTTTAAATCTTTCCAAAACCTAGTCATCTGAAATCCATCTTTTTTTTCCTTTATGCTTATTTGCAATTTACACACACTACATACACTGCACACACATAAACACACACTGCGTGCATTTACACACATTTACACATATTGTGTACATACACACACTACACACATTGCAGATATTTACACACACTGCACTGACATTACACATACTGCACACACACTACACGTCTTGAATATGTCAATTATTTAGATAAGTTAGTATTAAATATCACAAAAATGATTCCTACTGTTATTACAAATATATGGTTCGTCAATAAATAAAAAAAGCTCAAAATTCAAAAAAGCCAAGTCATAAACGTATTTCCGTTACTACTCACAATACACGATAAGTTGAATGATGTAGATGCCTTTCTATCGTAGATTTACAAAATCCACATTTTTGGTCATTGTGTTATATAGAAAATCTTGCAATATGCATTTTATATTTTCGATAGTGCGAACACCTAGTAAGTTAAATGATGTAGACAAATAGTATCCAGAAATAAAAAATTTAGTGCCTTCCAGCTATCGTATTGTGTATATTATTTTTTATTTGAAATAATATTCTACTAACAACTATACCGACTTTAACTTTATAACACTACGATATGCAAAACGTCTCATTGAGATAATATGGTTAGTGTAATTTATTAAAAAAATAAAGCTAGAAAACATAATTGTTTAATATTTAGTATACTAAATGTAAATAGATATTTCAAAATATATAAATTGATGTTGGAACTTTGCTTTAAAAAATTCAAGGTGCATTTGGATGGGGTAATTTGGGATATAAATCCATACCATTGTTTGGCATATAAATCTAAATCAATGGATTTCAAATCCATCTTTAAGTTCACTACAAGAATTTCAATTTATAATGACGAAAATCTAATGAGGGTATAAAAAATTGGTCATTAAAAGCATGATTTGTGAAGTTTTTATGAGGGTAAAAAATATGGAAGTTAAAGAGTTGAATTTTTTATGAGGAAATTTTATTTTCATAGTTATTAATATCTAATCCTGTCACTATTTGTATTAAAAACAAAATCCCCTCCAGGCCTATAGACGTCTTTCTCTCAAAACAAAACATCCATCCTTGGCTCCTCTCTCAACTCTCCAAGGCTTGTCTGTCGCTCTTTCCGATCGTCATCTCCCTCGCCTGTCGCCGTCTCGATTCTCGTTCGCCCTCTTACTCGCACCATTGTTAGACGGCGGACTATTCGATCAGTTGGTATTCTTTTAGTTTCTTTTTTTTTCAACACTTATATGTTTGAGATTAAAAGTTGGATTACTGCGTGTTCTTGTGTGTGATTAGTTGTAGGTACAATGAAAGATTGAAACTTTATTTTTCCGATTTGGAGTTTTTGGCTGCTTGATTTTTGATTTGGGGGTTATGAATTAGGGTTTTGAAATATGTATCATTAGCTTTGAATTGTGGAATACTTTATTAAATTTGGTACATGCCAAATCAAAATCCAGAATTAATTCAAATATTTCAAATTACATAATATTTTAGGGTAAGAGTCCTGAATTCTCTCATTTCCTATTGAACCTATATTTCGCGGTTTCCTCATGCTCTTTCTCATTTCAACTGTGTTCTCGATTGGGGCATAACTTATTCAGAAAACAGTTTCTAGCTTGGATATTGATAAATTGGTTCAAATTGATACTATTTTGTAAAATTAAAGTAGAATTGATGGTAAGTTATTTCTTTATTCTTGAGAAATAGCACTGAGACACATTAGATTATCAAGGACATCAAAAAAGTAAAAAATTAGTGGTTTTACAGTCAACAAATGAGTTAAGAATTATGTATGTGGAGTTTATGGTAGCTTATTGTGCTTTTGTATTTGACCTTAAGTGTCCAGGCAATTATTTGTTTATTGGCTAGTCTAGTACTCCTAACATTCACTTATGGAGTTTCTTGTTGCAGGGGAAATTACCTAAATTTGGAACGATATGATAGTTACATGGTAATAGCATATAGCAGTTGTCATGAAGTATGATGCTACAGTATGATGCTACAGTATAATGGAGTCCAAGTGGGGAAGGCTATTAACTGTGGGGCTTTTTTTCACAATTTTAATGGTAGATGGAGTGAGATCGTGGACGGGTGAAATTCACGGCAGAGTGGTGTGTGATGTGTGTGACGACTCTTCAATTGGCCCCGAAGACCATGTTTTACAAGGCAAGACCTCACTTTGATGTATTTCCCAGAAAAAGGGTTTTTAATTTTGTAGATTGGGTTCCCTCCTGGGTAATCTTAATTTGCTTGTTTTTTTGATTCAGTATTGGGCTATATTTTGTTGGTCATTTATACAATGATTTTATTTTGTAGAATCGAAAAGAAATTGTAAACTAAAAAACTGAAGGACTAAAGATAACAGATGTTTTTTTGGTTGGCTAGAATTAGATGAGGGGCTAACTTTTAGGCGCCTATTAGTTGTTACATGAAGGATAGAAGCTGTCTTGGCTGGATGAGGAAAATTAAAGTATATGGAAGTGGGGCCCCATATTGATTCATTTTCCATGCTAATTGACCCTGGGAAACTGGGATGCAATGATCTGATTCGATGGTATAGTGTGTGTGTTTATTGTTATCATTTGCTATAATGTTTTCTTTTTCTAGATAAATCATTTCAAGCATACTTTCTGATTTTGTGATTCATATATTAATTGATTAGATGGATATTGAGTTACTGAACATTTTTTTATGAGTGATTTTGAAGTATGAGAAACTGAGTTTATAAACAAGAAAATGTTTTTTCTCTTCCAAGTGTGCATCCCTTAGAAAGTTCAATGTCTTGGCCCTTTTTTTATGCATCGATGATGTGTGGTGAGACTGTTCATGAGGCATCATCTGGTGGGATTCTTAGCATGTGCGCATCGCTGGAGCCTGCATTAAGGTTTCCTGTTAAGTACATGGTTCACATTTTTAATGATGTACGACTGTTCACTGATGTTAAATTTGTTTTCCAAGTTTATCTCAAGCTATTTCTCTGTCGGTCCATTGGCAGTGTGGCATAATTTCTTATGCCTTCTGTGATTCTTGAGTCTAGTATCTTCTAGTTTTTATGACTAAAAAGCACCATAAGTAATAGGAAGACTTTTCGTGAAGTCTAACTGTGCCATGACATAGTTATTTAGTTAAGATGAAATGGGAAAATTACAAACTTACAGAGTTGATATACTTGGGTATGAGAGTATTCATTGCTAAGCTTACCAGAGTTCAATTGGCAACCACGTATGAGGTGGTGAAGAGTATAGCTCTCAGTGTTACTTTTTACCAAAGGTAAGCATTTTAATGGAAGCTATTTTCTGTTTCTGATGTAGAGAATTTTGCTTCTGTTGGAACAGGTGCTGAGGTGGCTGTACTTTGCATAACCAAGTCTGGGGAAGTTTTAAACTATCAAGCATTCACAAATTCAAATGGGATATATGCAGTGGCTGAGACAATGCCGGAGAGCGAACGGTGGGATGCGTGTCTAGCTAGGCCTATCAGCAGTTTCCACAGTCACTGCACACATTTGGGAGATGGTAGCTCTGGTGTCAAGTTCACTTACAATCATCCCTCAGGCCATTCTCATACTGTCAGACCTTTTGTCTATCATCCGCTCATCGTTCAGCGTACTGCATTTAGAAAGTGAAAAAAAAAATAATAATATATATTCAAATGGAAAGAAGAAGACCAAGCACCGCTATATATCTGTGGAGTATATTATATGTATAATCAATTTGTGGGCTTGAATTCAGTGTGTAAGTATGCTGGATTAGATTTCTGGCCATGCGTAAACCCAATTTAACCAGGAATTGTTACATAGCAATTTTTGTGTGTCCCCTATAAATCTATACAAGAATCCATTTACATGTTTTAAGTGATATTAGTGATGCTTGGGGCTTGTTGCTGTTTAGTCAATCTGCTTGTTGATGAGTTAACTTATTTGTCTTTTTGTTCAATGCATGTGCCCCTCACAACCATAATCTTGTAAAACTTATTTGGAAGGCTTTTGATCCTCACCAGCATACTTATCGAGATAGGAGGAAAGTGAATTTCATGCTGTCAGCAGACAAGAGCAAGCATTATACTTGTTGATCTCCTTGTGTGTTTGATATTGCATTTATATTGGAGTTTCAATCTGAAAGGATTTTAAATCCTCACAAGACACAGTCATTTGAAATCCATCACTTTTTTCTCTTTATGCTCATTTTCAATTTACACACACTGCATACATTTACACACATTGCAAATATTTATACACACTTACACACACTTACACACGCACTAGACACACTACACACATTGCACATACACACACTACACACATTGCAGTCAAGACATTTATACATTTACACATACTTACAAATATTGCACACACATTACACACTACACATACACTTTCACACATTGCACACACACTACACACACTCATGCATACTCTCTCTCACATTCACACGACACTATCTTCCCGCTACATACTGGCATACTCACACATAATCAAAGTTATATATCTTATATTTTTATTAGTGTATAAAATTATAATTATTTATAAAATAATAAGATTATATCTTTTATTTTTGTTTATTAAATGTCAATGAAGAAAATAATAAAGCTTTTAGATTTTTTTAATCAAAATTACGATGGATTTGAAATCTCTACACAAATCCACATCATCCAAACAAGAGGTGGATTTCAAACCAAGGTGTTTGAAATCCATTCATTTGAAATTTCTTGAAATTTCAAATTACTCCATCTAAATGGACCCTCAAATTATTTCATATGTTTAGCTAATTTTTTGGCAGAATAAAGTATACAATATATTTAGCTTTTTCAAAATTTTCCTCCTGGTCCACTTGCAATAATATTATTTCTTTTAAATATCCTGGAAAATGTAAGTAAACAGTATTATTAGAATATGCGGGGGATATTCTAAAGCAATTTTAGGTACCACTAGCTTGTAGCTCAAGTGGTATCAGTAACCCTTTATAAGGGTGTTAACCAGGGTTCGGACCCTGTATCTTTCAGTTTATTTGAAATTCTCCAACCAGTACTCCCAACTTATTAAAAAAAACAATTTTAGGTGTAATAGTAAAGCATTATAGGGCATGGTACTATCTCATCTTGAATATTTGTCAATTATTCAATTATTTAGATAAGTTAATATGAAATACCACACAATAGTTCATACTGTTATTGCAAATATATGATTCGCCAATAAATAAAACAAACTCAAAATTAAAAAAAAGGCAAGTCATAAAAGTATTTCTGTTACTACTCACAATAATAGGTAAGTTGAATGATGTTGATGCCTTTCTATCGTAGATTTACAAAATCTACGTTTTCGGTCATTGTGTTATATAGAAAATTTTGCAGTATACATTTTATATTTTCGATAGTGTGAACATTTGGTAAGTTATATGATGTAGACAATTAGTATCCAAAAATATGAAAAATTTAGTGGCTTCCAGCTATCGTATTGCGTATATTATTTTTTATTTGAAATAATATTCTACTAACAACCGCACCGACTTTAACTTTATAACGCTGCGATATGCAAAACATCTCATTGAGACAACACGATTAATGTAATTTATTAAAACAATAAAGCTAGAAAACATAATTGTTTTAGTATACTAATGAAAATAGATATTTCAAAATATGTAAATTGATGTTGGAACTATGCTTTAAAAAATTCAGGGTGCATTTGGATGAGGGATTTGAAATCCTAAGCTAAATCTATACCCTTGTTTGGCATATAAATCCAAATCAATGGATTTTAAATCCATCTTTAATTAAGTTTTAGTTCAGTCTCAAAAGATTTTAAATCCTCCAAAGATCTAGTCATTTAAAATCCATCTTTTTCCCTTTTGTGCTTATTTGCAATTTACACACACTGTACACACACTGCACACATTTGCATACACTTACACACATTACATACATTTACACACACTGCACACACCACACATTGCAGAAATTTTACACATTTACACATACTGCACACACATTACACACACACTTTCACACATTGCACACACACTACAGACACTCACTACAAGAAAACAAGAAAATTCCAACGGGAAAAATCTGTTGGAATTTGGCCAATTACCATTGGAATTATCGATTCCAACGGAAATTCCAACATAAAATGAATCGTTGGTAAAATGGCCGTTGGAATGGCGAAATTCCAATGGAAAAATATTCCAACATAATTTCCAACATTATTTATCCACTGGAATATATAACCGTTGGAAAGAACTCCAATATTTTTTCCAACACCAATTCCAACAGAGTTATACCATTGGAATATATTTAAACGTTGGAAAAAACTCCAACGGTTATTCCAATGGAATTATGCTATTGGAATTTAGTTCAATAGTATATATCCGTTGGAATATTCAATCAATTTATTTCATTATATAATATCTTTAACTTCCCAGTAGGTCACCCATCATCAATTTGTCCCAAGTAAAGAACATTTAACCATGTAGTTTCAATATTATTGACTCCAGAAGAGAATATATATTTTATTGATATTGATTATTCTATCAAATCATTTAACCCCTATTGAAATTTTCCAATGGTATTGGAATTTTCAATGGAATTTTCCAACAACATGTTGTACCATTGGAATTTCCGTTGGAATTTTAAAAACTCCAACAAAAATTCCAATGATTAATTCCAACATTTGGTTTGCCGTTGGAATTTTTGTTAGATTTTCCAATGTTATGATTTAGCGATGGAATTTATGTTGGAATTTTTAAATTCCAATAGTATTTCCAATGGTTTATTATTACTGTTGGAATCATTGTTGGAATTTTCCAACGGTTAGTTGTGGTGTTGGAATTTCCGTTGGAATTTAAATTCCAACATTTTATACCAATGGTTTTGTTTACCGTTGAAATTTTCATTGGAATTTTCCAACGGTGTAATGTAGCATTGGAATTTCCATTGAAATTTTAAAAACTCCAATAGTTTTCTATTTCATTGGAATTATTTTGTTGGAATTTGATTGTTTTCTTGTAGTGACTCACGCATACACTCTCTCTCACTTATTCCCACGACAATATCTTCACACCACATACTCACATATTATCAAAGTTATATATTTTATATTTTTATTAGTGTATAAAATTATAATTATTTATAAATAATAAGATTATATCTTTTTTTATTAAATGTCAATTAAAAAAATGAATACAACTTTTAATTTTTTTTAATCAAAATTTACGATGGATTTGAAATCTCTACACAAATCCACATCATCCAAACAAGAGGTGGATTTCAAATCCAATGAGTTTGAAATCCACTCATTTGAAATCCCTTGAAATTTCAAATCACTCCATCCAAATGAACCCTAAAATTATTTCATATGTTTAGATAATTTTTGGCAGAATAAAGTATACAATATATTTAGACTTATCAAAAATTTCCTCTTGGTTTGTTTGCAATAATATTATTTCTTCTAAATATCCTAGAAAATGGAAGTAAACAATATGATTAGTGTTTTAAAGCGATTTTAGGTGAAATAGAAGAGTATTGTAGGAATAGTACTATCTCATCTTGAATATTTATCAATTATTTGATAAGTTAGTATTAAATACCACACAAATAGTTCCTACTATTGATGCAAATATATTAGTTCGTCAAAAAATAAATAAAAAAAACTCAAAATTCAAAAAAACAAGTCATAAAAGCATTTCCGTTACTACTCACAATATATACGTGGTATGTTGAATGATGTACTTTTCTATCATAGATTTACAAAATCCACGTTTTCGATCATATAGAAAATTTTGCAATATGTATACATTTTATATTTCCGATAGTGCGAACGTTTGGTAAGTTAAATGATGTTGACAACTAATATCCAGAAACATGAAAATTTTAGCGGTGTCCAACTGTCGTATTGTGTATATTATTTTTTATTTGAAATAATATTATACTAACAACCCTATTGACTTTAATTTTACAATACTGCGATATGCAAAACATCCCATTGCGGCAATACTATTAATGTAATTTATTAAAAAATAAAGCTAGAAAACACAATTGCTTAATATTTAATATAATAATGTAAATAGATACTTCAAAATATGTAAATTGATGTTCGAACTTTGCTTTAAAAAATTCGTGCATTTGCATGGGGGATCTGAGAGGGGGTTTGGGATGAGGGATTTGAAATCCTGAGCTATTTACACACACTACACGCACTGCACACATTTGCACTCACTGCACACATTTACACACACTACACACATTTACACAGTTACACACACTGCACATACACACTACACAAGTTGCAGACATTTACACAGTTACACACACTTACACACATGGCACACACATGACTCAAATCAGATTACCAATTCGATCAACAGTCACAAACAAGCCATGGTTAGTTATGTAATTTGTGGTTAAGTCTGGACTTGAGATGTATTTGATACTTTTAAGTTTTACTCTATATGGTCAATTTGCAGTTGAGAAATTTTACATGCGATTTTGTTATGCATGATTGGAATACCTAAACAACAATTTTCTTGTGATCACATGTGCGTGAAGGAATCTAGTTGAGTCGGATATGTGTTTAATATTTAAATTTAATGACCATAAAAAAGTCATATTTGAACTTGATTTGATTGTAAATTCTTTTATATCTCATTTGTGATAGTACTATCTCACCTTGAATAAATGTTAATTATTTAGATAAGTTAGTACTTGTTACAATACAAATACATATTTCCAACTATTGTTGCAATGATATATTTAGTCAGATGAATTCAAAATTTTAAAAGATCCATGTCCCAAAATTAATTTTGGTTACTACTAACAATACGCGGTAAATTGGATGATGTAGATACATTTTATATATCGTAGATTTAGAAAATTCACATTCTCGATTATTGTGTTATATAGAAAATTTTATTCAGGAATATAATCCACTAACGATTATGTCGATTACCTAAAAATTATGCAATATACATTGTATTTTTCCGATAGTATGAATGTTTGGTGAGTTTAATGATGTTGACAATTAATACCCAAAAAAATAAAAACTATAGAAGCCTCCAGTTGTCGCATTACGTATATTATATTTTATTTGGAATAATATCCTACTACGAATCAACTTGATTTTAATTTTATAATACTATGATATATATACAATGCATCTCATTGTGTACTACCCGTCTTGAATAATTGTTAATTATTTAGATAAGTTAGTATTTAATACCATACAAATATTTCCGACTATTGTTGCAAATATATGGTTAGTCAAAAAAATAAATAAAAATCAAAAGTTTAAAAATTCATGTCATGAAAGTATTTCGATTACTACTAACAATACATGGAAAGTTAAATGACGTTGATATATTTATGCCGTAGGATTAGAAAATACACGATTATTGTGTCAGAGAAAATTTTATTTAGTAATAAAATCCATTAACGATTATGTTTATTTAACTTGAAAAACTTTTAATATGCATTGTATATTTTGGATAGTACTACCAATGTTTGATAAGTTGAATGACGTGGACAATTAATATCTAGAGATATGGAAATCTAGTAGCTTCCAGTTGTTGTATTGTGTAATTTTTTTTTGAGTTACACACACACACACTTCATTAGGGATAAAATCCTTGACCTCTCACACATAGGAGGGAGTGATATAATATTTTTTATTTGAAATAATACTGCTCTAATAACCACATCGATTTTGACTTTTTAATATTGCAATATGCAATGCATCTCATTGCGACAACACTATCTCGTCTGGAATAATTTCTAATATATATAAAATATAGTGTTCGGTCCCACACAAGTAATTATGCTCAAAACTAAATTAAAATTCAAAGTTTTTAAAAATCAATGTCATAAAAAGTATTTTCGGTTACTACTGACATTACACATTAAGTTAAATGATGTAGACATCTTTTTATCATATATTTAGAAAATCGACGTTATCGATTATTGTGTTATATACAAAATTTTATTTAGGATTATAATCCACTAACTATTATGTCGATTAACTTAAAATTTTTGCAATATACATTGTATATATCCAATAATGAATGTTTAGTAAGTTAAATGATGTAGAATTATTCAAAAAAAAAAAGTCCACAAATATGAAAAGTCTGGTGGCTTCCAATTCGTCAAGTTACATGTATTATTTATTATTTGGAATAATATTCTACTATCAACCACATTGATTTTAGCTTTATGGTAATGTGGCATACAATGCATCACATTGCGAGAGTACTATCTCATCTTCAGTATTTGTTAATTATTTAGATAAGTTTGTATTAAATACCACACAAATAATTTCTACTATTTTACAAATATATGGTTCGCCAATAAATAAAAAAAACTCACATTTCAAAAAAGCCAAGTCATAAAAGTATTTCCATTACTACTCACAATACACGGTAAGTTGAATAATGTAGATACCTTTCTATAGTATATTTACAAAATTCACGTTTTCGGTCATTGTGTTATATAGAAAATTTTGTGATATACATTTCATATTTCTGATAGTGTGAACGTTTGGTAAGTTAAATGAAGTAGACATCTAATTTCCAGAAATATGAAAAACTTAGTGGCCTCCAACTGTCGTATTGCGTATATTATTTTTTATTTGAAATAATATTCTACTAACAACTGAACTGACTTTAACTTTACAATACTGTGATATGCAAAACATCTCATTGAGCCAATACTATTAATGTAATTTATCAAAAAATAAATCTAGAAAACATAATTTTTTAATATTTAGTATACTAATGAAACTAGATATTTCAAAATATGTAAATTGATGTTGGAACTTTGCTTTAAAAAACTCAGGGTGCATTTGGATGGGGATTCGAAAGAGGATTTGGGATGAGGCGTTTGAAATCCTTAGCTAAATTCATACCATTATTTGACATATAAATCCAAATCAATGGATTTCGAATCATATTTAAGTTTTAGTTCAATCTCAAAGGATTTTAAATCTTCCCAAAACCTTGAAATCCATCTTTTTCTCCTTTATGCTCACTTGCAATTAAACACACTACATACACTCCACACACACAATAAACGCATTTACATACACTGCAACACATTTAAACACACTTACACACACTACACATATTTACACACACTGCACACACTTTGCACATACACACTACACACATTGTTGGTATTTACACATTTACACACACTTACATACACTGCACACACACTACACATACTGCACACACATTACACATCTTGAATATGTCAATTATTTAGACAAGTTAGTACTAAATACCACACAAATGGTTTCTACTTTTATTGCAAATATATGGTTCGTCAATAAATTTTAAAAAATTATGCTCAAAACTAAATTAAAATTCAAAATTTAAAAAATCAATGCCATAAAAAATATTTTCAGTTACTACTGACTATACACATTAAGTCAAATGATCTAGACACCTTTTTATCATATATTTAGAAAATCAATGTTATCGATTATTGTGTTATATACATAATTGTATTTAGGAATATTAACTTAAAAAGTTTGCAATATACATTGTATATATCCAATAATGAATGTTTAGTAAGTTAAATGATGTATTGGGAAAAAAATCCACAAATATGAGAAATCTAGTAGCTTCCAATTTGTCATATTACGTGTATTATATTTATTTGGAATAATATTCTACTAACACCCGCCTCGGACCCGCCCGTATAAATTAATTAAGTCAAATTTTTAAATTTTTTAGTCAACATATCAACCTGACCACTGTCATATTGATTGTGTAAATTTTCTTCGTTGTTAAAACATTTATGCTTTTAGGGTTCTCATTTCCCTCTGGTCGCCTCAACTGCTCCGTCACTCGCGAGGTCCTGCCCCCTCCGGCGTCTGCCCACGCGACCTCCACAGCGCCGGGCGCCGTGTCTGCAACATGTAACTGTAAGCTCTTATATTTCCTTGGCTAGCGGCCATTTTTAATCTCTGTTTTTAACTATTACACGTGAGACTGATTTGTGTTGATTAAATATTTAAATCTTTGTTGGATTCAGTATCGCTTATAACAACTTGATTCTTGAATGATTCTTTCTTAATTTAATTTTGGAACACAAATTGCATTTGAAATGTGAGAGTTGATACGGCTGATCTTATCTTCAATTTACAAAACACTGGCAACAAAATTTCATGCGGGTCCGACGGGTTCAACCTGCTAGGTCCCGGGTCCAATGCAGGACAGGTCCCGGATTTGTGTTTTCCTTCGCGGGGTGGTCCCGGGTTTGGGCAGACCCGTCCCGGACCCACCCCGTTGCCATTCCTACTAGTATCCAGAAATATGAAAAACTTAGTGGCTTTCAGCTGTCGTATTGCGTATATTATTTTTTATTTGAAATAATATTCCAGTAACAACCGTACTGACTTTAACTTTATGATATTGCGATATGCAAGACATCTCATTGAGATAATACTATTAATGTAATTTATTAAAAAGTAAAGCTAGAAAACATAATTGTTTAATATTTAGTATACTAATGTAAATAAATATTTCAAAATATGTAAATTGATGTTGGAACTTTGCTTTAAAAAATTCAGGATGCATTTTGATGGAGAGATTTGGGTTGAGGGATTTGTAATTCTTAGCTAAATCTTACCCTTGTTTGGCATATATTTCAAATCCATCTTTAAGTTTTAGTTCAATCTCAAAGGATTTAAATCCTCCCAAAACATAGTCATTTGAAACCCAACATTTTTCCCCTTTTTATGCTCAGTTGCAATTTACACACACTGCACGTATTTACGCACACGTACATACACTGCACACATTTACACACACTGTACACACATTGTAGACATTTTCACATTTACAAACACTTACACACAATGCGCATACACTACATGCACACTACACACACTCACGCATACTCTCCCTCACATATTCACACGACACTATCTTCACACACACATACTCACACATAATAAAAGTTATATATTTCATATGTTTATTAGTGTATAAAATTATAATTATTTATAAAATAATATTATATCTTTTCTTTTTTTTATTAAATGTCAGTTAAGAAAAACGAATAAAGCTTTTAATTTTTTTAATCAAAATTTATGATATATTTGAAATCTTTACACAAATCCACATCATCCAAACAAGTGGTGGATTTCAAATCCAAGGAATTTGAAATCCATTAGTTTGAATTCCTTGGAATTTCAAATCACTTCATCCAAATGGACCCTCAAATTATTTCATATCTTTAGCTAATGTTTTGCAGAATAAAGTATATAATATATTTAGATTTATCAAAAATTTCCTCTTGGTTTGCTTGCAATAATATTATTTCTTTTAAATATCCTAGAAAATTGACGTAAACTGTATGATTAGAATTAGTCGGGGGATATTCGAAAGAAATTTTAGGTGAAATAGTAGCGCGTTGTAGGGCATAATATCATCTCATCTTGAATACTTATAAATTATTTAGTTAAGTTAGTATTAAATACCACACAAATAATTCCAACTATTGTTACAAAATATATAGTCCGTCAAAAAATAAATATAACGCAAAATTAAAAAAAGCCAAGTCATAAAAGTATTTCCGTTACTACTCACAATACATGGTTAGCGAAATGATGTAGATACCTTTTTATTGTAGATTTTCAAAATCCATGTTTTCGGTCATTATGATATAGGAAATTTTGCATTATACATTTTATATTTTTGATAGTGTGAACGTTTGGTAAGTTAAATGATGTAGACAACTAGAATCTAGAAATATGAAAAAATTAGTGGCTTCCAGCTGTCGTACTGCGTATATTATTTTTTATGTGAAATATATTCTACTAACTACCGTATTTACTTTAACTTTATTATACTGCGATATGCAAAACATCTCATTACGACAGAACTATTAATATAATTTAGTAAAAAACAAAGCTAGAAAACGCAATTGTTTAATATTTTGTATAATAATGTAAATAGATATTTCAAAATATGTAAATTGATGTTGGAACTTTGCTTTAAAAAAATCGTGCATTTGGATGGGGGGATTTGAAATCTTTAGCTAAATTCATACCCTTGTTTGGCATAGAAATCCAAATAAATGGATTTCAAATCTATATTTAAGTTTGAGTCCAATCTCAAAGAATTTTAAATCCTCAAAAATCCTAGTCATTTAGAATCCATCATTTTTCCCCTTTATGCTCGATTGCAATTTACACACACTACACACACTGCACATATTTACATAATGCACACACATTGCACACATAATACGCACACACTTTCACCCAATGCACACAGACACACACTACACACATTCACGCATACTCTCTCTCACATATTCACATGGCACTATCTTCACACACACATACTCACACACAATCAAAGTTTTATATTTTATATTTTTATTAGTTTACAAAATTATAATTATTTATAAAATAATTAGATTATATCTTTTGTTTTTATTTATTAAATGTCAATTTAGAAAATGAATAAAGCTTTTAAGTTTTTTTTAATCAAAATTTATGATCGATTTTAAATCTCTACACAAATCCACATCATGCAAACAAGAGCAAATCCATTCATTTGAAATCCCTAGGAATTTCAAATCACTCCATTCAAAATGGACCCTCAAATCATTTCATATGTTTAGCTAATATTTTGCAGAATAAAGTATATAATATATTTAGATTTATAAAAAATTTCCTCTAAGTTTACTTGCAATAATATTATTTCTTTTTAACATCCTAGAAAATGGACGTAAATAGTATGATTAGATTGTCGGGGGATATTTGAAGTAATTTAAGGTGAAATAGTAGCGCACTGTAGGGCGATGGAGTAATTGGATTTTGGGATAAACCACAGGGAAATTCAGGAAGTTTAACCGAAGTTGTGGGCGTTGTGGGTTCGAATGATGAAGTTGTACTTCGTGGTGGCGACGCGGCTGATGTGGGTGGAGTCGAGGGTAATTTGGGAAATGAGGGGTTTAGGGATGGTGCAGGCGAGAGCGAGGGAGAGATGATGGAACTTGAGGTGGTGGAGTTTCTGAAGGCAGCTTTAGCTGTATGAAGCAAAGTGCATCGGATTTATACGTGCTCGCGGCTTAGATTAATGTAATTTATTAAAAAATAAAGCTAGAAAACATAATTGTTTAATATTTAGTACACTAATGTAAATAGATATTTCAAAATATGTAAATTGATGTTGGAACTTTGCTTTCAAAAATTCAGGGTGCATTTGGATGGAGGATTTGGGATGAGGGATTTGAAATACTTAGCTAAATCCATACCATTGTTTGACATATGAATCCAAATTAATGGATTTCAAATCCATCTTTAAGTTTTAGTTCAATATCAAAGGTTTTTAAATCCTTCCAAAACCTAGGCATTTGAAATCCATCATTTTTTTCCTTTATGCTCATTTGCGGTTTATACTACTACACATTTTACACACACTACAAACATTTACGCACACTTACACATACTATATACATTTACACACACTACACACGTTGCAGACATTTACACATACTTACACACACTGCACATACACTACACACACTAAACACATACTTTCACACACTGGACACACTCACACATACTCTATCTCACATATTCACACGATATTATCGGCACACCACATACTCACACATAATCAAAGTTATATATTTTATATTTTTATTAGTGTGTAAAATTATAATTATTTATAAAATAATAAAATTATATCTTTTATTTTTATTTATTAAATGTCAATTTAGAAAATGAATAAATCTTTTAATTTTTTTTATCAAAATTTGCGATGGATTTGAAATTTATACACAAATCCACATCATCCAAACAAGAGGTGGATTTCAAATCCAATGTGTTTGAAATCCATTCATTTGAAATCCCTTGAAATTTTAAATCACTCCATCTAAATAAATCATAAATTATTTCATATGTTTAGCTGATTTTTGGCATAATAAAGTATACAATATATTTAGATTTATCAAAAATTTCCTCTTGATTTGTTTGTAATAATATTATTTCTTTTAATATCCTAGAAAATGGAAGTAAACAATATGATTAGTATTTTAAAGCGATTTTAGGTGAAATAGAAGAGTACTGTAGGGATAGTACTATCTCATCTTGAATATTTATCAATTATTTAGATAAGTTAGTGTTAAATACCACACAAATTGTTCCTACTATTGTTGCAAATATATTAGTTCGTCAAAAAATAAATGAAAAAAACTCAAAATTCAAAAAAACCAAGTCATAAAAGAATTTCCGTTACTACTACGCAATACGCGGTATGTTGAATGATGTACATGCCTTTCTATCATGGATTTATAAAATCCAAGTTTTCGGTCATATAGAAAATTTTGCAATATATATATATATATATATATATACAATTTATATTTCCGATAGTGTGCACGTTTGGTAAGTTAAATGATGTTGACATCTAATATCCAGAAATATGAAAATTTTAGTGGTGTCCAACTGTCTATTGCGTATATTATATTTTATTTGAAATAATATTCCACTAACAATGCAATTGACTTTAATTTTATAATACTGCGATATGCTAAACATCTCATTGCAGCAATACTATTAATGTAATTTATTAAAAAATAAAGCTAGAAAACACAATTGTTTAATATTTAATATAATAATGTAAATAGATATTTCAAAATATGTAAACTGATGATGGAACTTTGCTTTAAAAAATTTGTGCATTTGGATGGTGGATTTGGGAGGAGATGAGGGATGAGGGATTTGAAATCCTTAGCTATTTACACACACTGCACGTATTTACACTCACTGCACACATTTACACACACTACACATATTTACACATACCACACACACACTGCACATACACACTACACACGTTGCATACATTTACACATTTATACACACACATGACTCAAATTAGTTTACCAATTCGATCAACAGTCACAAACAAGACATGGTTAATTATGTAATTTGTGGTTAAGTCTGGACTTAAGATGTATTTGATACTTTTAAGTTTTACTCTATATGGTCAATTTGCAGTTGAGAAATTTTACATGCAATTTTGTTATGCATGATTGGAATACCTAAGCAACAATTTTCTTGTGATCACATGTGTGTGAAGGAATCTGGTTGAGTCGGATATGTGTTTAATATTTAAATTTAATGACCATAAAAAAGTCATATTTGAACTTAATTTAATTGTTAATTCTTTTATATCTCATTTGTGATAGTACTATCTCACCTTGAATAAATGTTAATTATTTAGATAAGTTAGTACTGGTTACAATACATATACATAGTTCCAACTATTGTTGCAATGATATATTTAGTCAGATGAATTCAAAAATTGAAAAGATCATGTCATAAAATTAATTTTGGTTACTACTAAAAATAGGTAAATTGGATGATGTAGATACATTTTTATATATCGTAGATTTCGAAAATTCACATTCTTAATTATTGTGTTATATAGAAAATTTTATTCAGGAATATAATCCACTAACGATTATATCGATTTAATTAAATATTATGCAATATACATTGTATTTTTCCAATAGTATGAATGATTGGTGAGTTTAATGATGTTGACAATTAATACCCAAAAAAATATAATCTAGTCGCGTTGCGTATATTATATTTTATTTGGAATAATACCCTACTACGAATCAACTTGATTTTAATTATATAATAATGTGATATATATACAATGCATCACATTGTGTACTACCCGTCATGAATAATTGTTAATTATTTAGATAAGTTAGTGTTTAACACCATGCAAATATTTCCAACTATTGTTGCAAATATATGGTTAGTCACAAAAATAAATAAAAATCAAAAATTTAAAAATTCATTTCATAAAAGCATTTTGATTACTACTAACAATACATGGAAAGTTAAATGCTGTAGATATCTTTATGCCGTAGAATTAGAAAATACACGATTATTGTGTCAGAGAAATTTTATTTAGTAATAAAATCCACTAACAATTATGTTTATTTAACTTGAAAAACTTTTAATATGCATTGTATGAGTATTCCCCTTAGTGTAGGGCATTCAGGTGATTGCTGGTATTGGCTTGGTTGTAAGAGGGGAATTTATACAGTAAAATCAGCATACAAATTGCTATGTGACCAGTCAGCTATTCAGGCAAATTTTGATCAGCTTTTTCAGTGGAAGTCTTTGTGGAATTTGAGAATTCCGGTTAAGGTTAAGAACTTGGTTTGGAGAGCTATTCAAAATATTTTGCCCACCAAAGAAAGACTTATTTCAAGACATGTGCAGGTACCAATTCTATGTCCTGTTTGCAATTTGTATTCTGAGACATTGGCCCATATATTTTTTCACTGCTCTTTTGCCAAAAGGTGTTGGAGTTTGCTATCAATTTCTGTGCAGAGCTCAGCTCCTATGTCTTTTCTTTCTTGTTTACACAAAGTTTGGGCGAATGGATCGATTGAGGTTAGAAAGGATGTGGCTATGTTGTTGTGGTGTATTTGGAAAAATAGAAATGAAATTGTTTGGAATCAAAAGCACATGTCCCCATCTCAACTTATCAATCAGGGCTGTACTTTATTATCACAGTGGGAGGTGGCACAAACTGCTGATATGGGAGATTGGCAATTGTCAAGTATGGACTGGGCTATTCGGTGGAAAAAACCAAGAGATGGGTGGCTTAAATGTAATGTTGATGGAGCTCTGTTTGTGGAGTATGGTACGTTTGGATATGGTGGTATCATTAGAGATGCAGCAGGGTCATTTGTGGCAGCAGTACAAGGAGGTATGCAGGGGAATTTGGATCCTGAAGTTGCAGAAGCTTTGGGCATGAGAGAAGTGCTTAGTTGGTTAAAGAAAAAATGGCTGAATTCTTCTTTTATCCTGGAATTGGACTGCCTCAAGGTGGTGAAATCTCTACGTACATGTCCAGGAGATAACACTTATTTTGCTGATTTAATTCGTGAATGTCGTAGTATTATGGTAGATAGGGATAATTTCGCGTGTGTGTTTGTTAGGAGATCAGCGAACGTTGTTATTCATACTTTAGCTAGAGCAACAAGTTCTTTGTCTGGTGTCATAAAGTCCACAATTATGAAAAATCTAGCAGCTTCTAATTTGTCAAATTACGTGTATTATTTATCATTTGGAATAATATTCTACTATCAACCACATTGATTTTAGCTTTATGGTAATGTGGCATACAATGCATCTCATTGCGAGAGTACTATCTCATCTTGAGTATTTGTTAATTATTTAAGTTTGTATTAAATACCACACAAATAATTTTTACTATTATAACAAATATATGGTTCGCCAATAAATAGAAAAAAACTCAAATTTCAAAAAAGCCAAGTCATAAAAGTATTTCCATTACTATTCATAATACACGGTAAGTGAAATGATGTAGATACCTTTCTATAGTATATTTACAAAATTCACGTTTTCGGTCATTGTGTTATATAGAAAATTTTGTGATATACATTTCATATTTCTGATAGTGTGAACGTTTGGTAAGTTAAATGAAGTAGACATCTAATTTCCAGAAATATGAAAAACTTAGTGGCCTCCAGCTGTCGTATTGCGTATATTATTTTTTATTTGAAATAATATTCTACTAACAACTATACTGACTTTAACTTTACAATACTATGATATGCAAAACATCTCATTGAAACAATACTATTAATGTAATTTATCAAAAAATAAATCTAGAAAACATAATTGTTTAATATTTAGTATACTAATGAAAATAGATATTTCAAAATATGTAAATTGATGTTGGAACTTTGCTTTAAAAACTCAGGGTGCATTTGGATGGGTGGATTTGAAAGAGGATTTGGGATGAGACATTTGAAATCCTTAGCTAAATTCATACCATTGTTTGACATATAAATCCAAATCAATGGATTTCGAATCATATTTAAGTTTTAGTTCAATCTCAAAGGATTTTAAATCCTCTCAAAACCTAGTAATTTGAAATCCATCTTTTTCCCCTTTATGCACACACACAATACACGTATTTACACACACTGCAACACATTTAAACACACTTACACACACTACACATATTTACACACACTTTGCACATACACACTACACACATTGTAAGCATTTACACATTTACACACACTTACATACACTGCACACACACTACACATACTGCACACATATTACACATCTTGAATATGTCAATTATTTAGACAAGTTAGTACTAAATACCATACAAATGGTTTCTACTTTTATTACAAATATATGGTTCGTCAATAAATTTTAAAAAATTATGCTCAAAACTAAATTAAAATTCAAAATTTAAAAAATCAATGACATAAAAATTATTTTCGGTTACTACTGACAATACACATTAAGTCAAATGATGTAGACACCTTTTTTATCATATATTTAGAAAATCGACGTTATCGACTATTGTGTTATATACAAAATTTTATTTAGGAATATAATCATTATGTCGATTAACTTAAAAAGTTTGCAATATACATTGTATATATCCAATAATGAATGTTTAGTAAGCTAAAAGATGTATTGGGAAAAAATTCCACAAATATGAAAAATCTAATAGCTTCCAATTTGTCATATTACGTGTATTATTTTTATTTGGAATAATATTCTACTAAAACCCGCCTCGGACCCATCCGTATAAATTAATTAAGTCAAATGTTTTAATTTTTTAGTCAACATATCAACCTGACCACTCATATTGATTGTGTAAATTTTCTTCGCTGTTAAAACATTTATGCTTTTAGGGTTCTCATTTCCCTTGTCGCCTCAACTGCTCCGTCACTCGCGAGGTCCTGCCCCCTACGGCGTCTGCCCACGTGACCTCCACCAGCGCCGGCCGCCACGTTTGCCACAGGTAACTGTAAGCTCTTATATTTCCTTGGCCGGCGGCCTTCTTTTTTATTCAAGGACTTTTTTCTCCAAGCCATTTTTACTCTCTGTTCCTAACTATTACATGTGAGACTCATTTGTGTTGATTAAATATTTCAATCTTTGTCGAATTCAGTATCGCTTATAACAACTTGATTCTTGAATGATTCTTTCTTACTTTAATTTTGAAACACAAATTGCATTTGAAATGTGAGACTTGATACGACTGATCTTATCTTCAATTTACAAAACGCTGGCAACAAAATTTCATGCGGGTCCGACGGGTTCAACCCGCTAAGTCCCGGGTCCAATGCAGGGTGGATCCCGGATTTGTGTTTTTCTTCGCGGGGTGGGTCCCTGGTTTGGGAAGACCCACCCCATTGCCATCCCTACTAGTATCCAGAAATATGAAAAACTTAGTTGCTTCCAGTTGTCATATTGCGTAAATTGTTTTTTATTTGAAATAATATTCCAGTAACAACCGTACTGACTTTAACTTTATGATAGTGTGATATGCAAGACATATCATTGAGACAATACTGTTATTGTAATGTATTAAAAAGTAAAGTTAGAAAACATAATTGTTTAATATTTAGTATACTAATGTAAATAAATATTTCAAAATATGTAAATTGATGTTGGAACTTTGCTTTAAACAATTCAGGATGCATTTGGATGGAGGTATTTGGGATGAGGTATTTGAAATTCTTAGCTAAATCTTACCCTTGTTTGGCATATATTTCAAATCCATCTTTAAGTTTTAGTTCAATCTCAAAGGATTTAAATCCTCCCAAAACATATTCATTTGAAACCCAACATTTTTTCCCCTTTTATGCTCAGTTGCAATTTAGACACACTGTACGTATTTACGCACACGGACATACACTGCACACATTTACACACACTGCACACACATTGCAAATATTTTCACATTTACAAACACTAACACACAATGCACATACACTACACGCACACTGCACACACATTCACGCATACTTTCCCTCACATATTCACACGACACTATCTTCACACACACATACTCACACATAATCAAAGTTATATATTTCATATGTTTATTAGTGTATAAAATTATAATTATTTATAAACTAATAAGATTATATCTTTTATTTTTTTTATTAAATGTCAGTTAAGAAAAATGAATAAAATTTTTAATTTTTTTAATCAAAATTTACGATATATTTGAAATCTCTACAGAAATTCACATCATCCAAACAAGTGGTGGATTTCAAATCTAAGGAATTTGAAATCCATTCGTTTGAAATCCCTTGAAATTTCAAATCACTCCATCCAAATGGACCCTAAAATTATTTCATATCTGTAGCTAATTTTTTGCAGAATAAGTATATAATATATTTAGAATTATCAAAAATTTCATCTTGGTTTGCTTGCAATAATATTATTTCTTTTAAATATCCTAGAAAATGGATGTAAACTGTAGGATTAGAATTAGTCGGGGGATATTCTGAAGCAATTTTAGGTGAAATAGTAGCGCACTGTAGGGCATAATACCATCTCATCTTGAATATTTATCAATTATTTAGTTAAGTTAGTATTAAATACCACACAAATAGTTCCAACTATTGTTACAAATATATAGTTCGTCAAAAAATAAATATAACGCAAAATTCAAAAAAGCCAAGTCATAAAAGTATTTATGTTACTACTCACAATACATGGTAAGCAAAATGATGTAGATACCTTTTTATCGTAGATTTGCAAAATCCATGTTTTCGGTCATTATGATATAGGTAATTTTGCATTATACATTTTATATTTCCGATAGTGTGAACGTTTGGTAAGTTAAATGATGTAGACAACTAGTATCCAGAAATATGAAAAATTTAGTGGCTTCCAGCTGTCGTACTGCGTATATTATTTTTTATGTGAAATAATATTCTACTAACTACCGTATTGACCTTAACTTTATTATACTGCGATATGCAAAACATCTCATTGCGACAGTATTATTAATATAATTTATTAAAAAACAAAGCTAGAAAACGTAATTGTTTAATATTTTGTATAATAATGTAAATAGATATTTCAAAATATGTAAATTGATGTTGGAACTTTGCTTTAATAAAATCGTGCATTTGGATGGGAGGATTTGAAATCTTTAGCTAAATTCATATCCTTGTTGGGCATCGAAATCTAAATCAATGGATTTCAAATCTATCTTTAAGTTTGAGTTCAATCTAGAATTTTAAATCCTCCAAAATTCTAGTCATTTAGAATCCATCATTTTTCCCCATTTATGCTCAGTTGCAATTTATACACTATACACAATGCACACACATTGCACACATAATACACACACTTTCACCCACTGCACATGCACACACACTACACACATTCACGCATACTCTCACTTACATATTCACTTGGCACTATCTTCACACACACATACTCACACATAATCAAAGTTATATATTTCATATTTTTATTAGTTTACAAAATTATAATTATTTATAAAATAATTAGATTATATCTTTTGTTATTATTTATTAAATGTCAATTTAGAAAATGAATAAAGCTTTTAAGTTTTTTTTGTCACGCCCCAAACGTGACGTGACAACGATCAATCACTTGAACAGAAATAAATCAACAGTCTAAACCAAAGATACCAAACTCCAAGTGAAATAGAGTCTAATGCAAATGAATTAAAATAAACACGAGTACAAATTACATCTTAAAGTCCGGCGGTATCCGAATACAACCCAAAAGATTATCCGAATTAACTTACACAAAAAAATAAAATGAAGGAGTCCAACAACAAATAAAAGTAAAAGGAAATGTCGCTCCACATCACCGATAGGGATTCAATCATAGAGTTCGATGTCTTGGAACTCTTCTTCATCTAAATGTTAGAAAACAGGAGGGAATGAGACAAAATCTCAAAGGATGGGGTGATCGTGTGCAAGTGTGGCGATATAAATAGTTAATGCGAGAAATTTAGTTGTATGAAAACGCATGAGAGATGATGCATGATTTCACACACACCCACAAGCGTCGTGATAAATATATTAAGTAACATACTTATATAGTTTAAGAAAATAGTTCGTGGTCACACAGCACTATGGTTCAAGCAGACAGGAGGATTGCGTGCACGGATTTGTAACGCCAATCCTATGCAAGACAAGTAGCGGTTGCGTCACGGATATGTAGCGCCAACCCGTTCCATTCAACTCCTAATCATGTGGATCGGCAAATGATTCCTTTGTTATTCCTTGTAACTTCCCGTTCATGATGGTCAAAGACCTGTCACCTTATCGCTCCGTAGGCAAAGACAAAATCCACGTTGGAGCTAGCAAGGTTCGGATTCGTCATAATCATGATTATACCTCAAGTACTACGACGTGCTTCCTTGGACAAACTCCGTCCCGCCATGGGGATTAGGGCGATGGGGCCGAGAGTGGAATAGCGGCCGAGTTGCCCGGTTCCATCCCCGACGTATCCATTCCGACCTCGACACACCAAGTTGACTCAGGCAGGAAATTAAGTACACGTTCAGGTAGTCAACCAGACAGTCGAGTATTAATGATTCGGGAAGCAGTTCATGAAAAGTTCTCAAAAAGTAGTCTTCGATATTGGGATGAAGATATTGGGATGAAGAGTTGTCAAAAAGTAGTTCTCAACCAATCCTATACAAGATGGTTATGGCGTTGGTGGAGTTATTGGGATGAAGATAAGTATCGGGAGGATAAGTAGTCTTCGATATCTTAAGGATTAGGAGGAACATAAGTCCCGTTATAGATTCGAAATCGCAAGACGAGGAAGTTGCCCCGCGATCGGGCATTAGTCGGTCAAGGCGGTCCGAAAGGTCAAGGGGTTTTTGAGAAAATAAAATATTTTAATTAAGAATTGAAGTCAGAGGGTCCAGGGCTGTTTTGGTAAAGGAAAATAATTTGATTTAGGTCCTTGATAAAAAAGAAAATTTACAATTAGCCCCATTTTGTAAAAACCAATTCTTTTGGGGTTAAAAATTGAATAAATAAATGTCCCGACCTTGAAACATTATGAGTTCAGTTCCTAAATTCTCCAAATTGTTCAGAGATTCAGGTTTTTAAAGTTTATAGGTCGAGTCTTTATAAAATTCTCACATTGGCTCCAAATTTGTTAAAATTATCATTTCAGGCCCTAAGTTTAAAATAATTGGAACTCACAAACCGGAAGGGCTTTTAATGTGATTCTAGTTGAAAAATGTCACTAATGTCAGTGGGATATTGGGACAAAAGCAGTTTTAAAAGAAAATAAGTATAGGTCCTTTAACTTTTGAAAATTTCATTTTTGTCCCATTTTGAAATAGTTGCCTTTAAGGCTTTTAAGGGTCCGATTGTTATGAAACTTGAACCTTGGGTCCAATATATCATTATGTTATAGTTATATTAGCATTTCCAGGTGCATGGACTGCATAAGTCCTGGAAATTTTATTTGGGTCCTCCATTTTAATATTTTACAATTTGGTCCCTCAAGTTTTATAAAATTACTTTCCAAGCTCTAAACACTTGGATTTTTGGAATATACCTAAAATATGTTAATTCCAGTCCCTTAAGAGTTAAAATTTCAAATTTTAAAATTTGGGTCTGGTACAGTTTCGAAATTTGCAAAATAGCCCTTAAACTTCTAAAATTTCACAATCTAGTCCTTGGGCTTTTAAGGGTTGATTTTATTTATCTAAAAACTCTTAAGACTTTATTAAAATATCAAAACATAATTTTGGAACCTTAGTTCAGTCCCAAAAGTCGAAAATTACAGAGGGGTCCCTTAACTTTATTTTCTTGCAATTAAGTCCACCAACTTTCTATTTTTTGTATTTTAAGTCCAAAATCGAATTTTAATCAATTATGATCGACTTTTCCAGGTTATATGTCATAAAAAACATATATTTCAAGATTCATACACATACATAACCATCTCATACAAGAATTTATCAAATATGACAATAAAGTGTACATGTATGTCCTAATTTTCGATAAATCGCATTTTGAGCAACACTTGAGAAATTTTCCAACTTGATACAAGAAAATAGCATGCAATACATAATATATATCTCAAATGCTCAATAACAAAATACTACATGCATTTTTATGAATTAAAACACCTAGGAGTTGAAAGGATTTTTCCACCCACCTTAAAGTTCGGTTTGTTGGGAAAAAATGAAATAAATCTCTCTCGATGAAGGAGTGACTTAGATCAGCCCCTAAGTCAAGGAATATCAAAAAAAATATAGGAGTTAGAAGAATGTGGTTAAAATTTAAGGGGGAGAAGAAGATAGTGAGAAAATTGGAATTACTACACTTACCTTGTGTAGTGAATAAAGTGTGACAAGTAATGGCTTCCAAGTGCAAGATTTTGGTCACCCTTTATGTTAACCTCCAAAGTCGGCCCCTAAAACTCCAAAAATGAAAATGGAGTGTCAAAGTTTGGAAAATAAAAAGAGAAGAAGAAAAGGTACCAAAAATTCCATTTCTTACCTTATAGCCCAACTCCTTCACAATTTTCTTCAAGATGACAAGTCTCTTAACAACTTCAAAGGTCTTCCAGGTATACCTCAAAATCAAAAATCAAACTTAAATTAGAAGGTGAAATAGATGAGTTAGGTGATATAAAAAATGGGTTGAAAAGACATTTTTCTTTCCTTGGTAGTGATGGTTCGAATTTTATGATTTAAGTAGGAAGAATGTTTGTTTTTGTTTAGTTGTTTGAAGAAAGAAGAAGTGTTTGATGATATGAAGTAGATGTTCTTGAAGTTGTGAAGGATGTTTGAAGATGTGAAGGAAATGTGTTTGAAGATTTGAAGATATGAAGATATGTTGTTTGAAGGTTTGAAAATGTGAAAGAATGGTGTTTGAAGATTTGAAGATATGGTGTTTGAAGATTTGAAGATGTGAAGGAATGGTGTTTGAAGATTTGAAGATATGGTGTTTGAAGATTTGAAGATATGAAGAAGTGTTCTTGAAGATATGAAGGAGTGGATGAAGATATACTTAGAGAGATGTTGGAGATTTTAGAGAGAAGTTGGAGAAAATGCTTGAATTATGAATGTGTTGGATGAAAATGATATTTTGATCAAATGTTTTTGATCCTCAAGGTGTTATGGACGAAAATTGAGGTGGACAGGGGAAGGAGACAAATTTTTTGATCAAATTCTATGTCTTTCAACTTGTCTCTAGCATGGGGACAAAGGCCTTGGTCAAAGTGTGGTCTTGAATGGGAGGATGAAATTGAAGGGATTGAGGAGGATGTTGGCATGGAATGTTGGGAAGCGTCCAACATGTTGCGTAAGTTTATAATAAAGAATTGGTGTATAAGGTATTGTGTATAAGATTTGAATTAATGGTGTATTAATACACAAGGTGTATGTGTACAAGAGTTGGGAGATATTTCAACACTAAAAATACCCATCATGGCCGTCCCTTAAGGGGTATTTGTGGCATTTACATATTTTGTTTTTATGTCCCAAAATTGATGATAATAGGTGAATAATATCAATCTCCAAAATAATTAGTGATTTCCTTGATCACTTATAAGTCTCATGATCACTTAATCTAAATCGAATTCTTAATTCTATAAGGTATAAATCTCTAAAATAAATAGTCTCCAAAATTCTAAGGTGACTAATGAGTACACAAATATTAATAATGATGATCGATCGAGTGACCATTAATGCGAAGTAGAAGTAATAAATGCTTATGATCACAAGTAAAAAATAAAAAGAAAAGAAATTAAATGTGAAATATATTTATCATTAATATTCACCCGTCAAAGTGACGCGGTAAAATAGTCAAAAGAATATAAGGACGATACGTGAAACAAATACATTATTGAATAAAAATCGAGGGCTTCACATTCTCCCCTCCTTAAAAGAATTTGGTCCCCAAATTCTCTTCTTCAACAACTCGGATATTGATTCCTCATGTCTTCTTCCATTTCCCCTGTTGCATTTTCGTCTCGATCGTGGTTCCACCATACAACTTTAACCATTGGAATCTCTCTGTTACGCAATTGACGTACCTGTTGGTCAATGATTCTGATTGGTTCCTCGGTGTAAGATAAATTCTCCATTAGAGGAGGAGCATCACGAGTGATGATGTGCTCGATCCGGTTGATACTTTTTCAATCTCGATACATGGAACACATCATGCATTCCCGCATATTATGCCGGTAACTCTAGTCGGTAGGCCAATTTTCCGATCCTCCGCAAAATTTTGTAAGGCCCAATATATCTCGGACTCAATTTGCCTCCTTTCTTTGGATTGATCAATCCCTTTCGTGGCAAGAGTCTGAGAAATACTTCATCTCCGGCTTCAAATTCCAAGTCCTTTCTCCTATTGTCCGCGTAACTCTTTTGTCGGCTCTGAGCTGTACGGATCCGTTCCTTGATCAACTTGACTTTCTCCATGGCCTCCTGAACCAAGTCGACCTTTGGAATCGGTGGCGACTTTCGTTTCTCTTTTGGAGTCCATTGGTCATCAATCTCACAAAGGTGTAGTGGGGATCTACACTTTCGCCCATACAAGGCTTCATAGGGTGCCATCCCAATTGTGGCCGATAGCAAATATTATAAAGGCGAACTCGGCCAATGGTAAGTGTGAATCCCAACTTCCTTGGAAATCCAACGTGCATGCTCGGCAAACATGTCTTCCAGGGTTTGAATCATTCGCCGGACCGCCATCGGTTTGGGATGTCTTTGTTGTCTTTGAAACTTAGCGAGGTTCCCAATTCCTCGTGTAAGCATTTCCAAAATCTGAGACAAATCTCGGTCTGCTCGACACTATGTCGACCGGCACTCCATGCGGTCGAATGATCTCTGGACATAAATCTGCAAGTTTCTACAAGTCACGTTTTCTTCATAGGTAAGAAGTGTGCATATTTCGTGAGTTGGTCTCACGACTACCCATATAAAGATCATCACCTCGTCCTGGTCCTTGGTAGATCCGTCACGAAGTCCATCGTTATGTGTTCCCACTTCCACTCCGAAATTCTCAACGGTTACAATAAACCGGATGGTCGTTGGTGTTCGCTTTTATTCGTTGACAAGTCAAACATCTCGCAACGAACTCAAGCTACCTGGTTCTTCATGTTTACCCACCAATAATTCTCTTTTAAGTCCTTATACATCTTGTTTCCTCCAGATGTATAGTGTATTTCGAACGGTGTGCCTCTCGCTAGAATTCTCGCTCCTAATTTGTTCGCCGCCGTACACAAACTCAATTCAAATCGATGATCCCATCTTCATGTACGGAGAATTCGATCCTCTCTCATTAAGTATCTTCTCTTTCGCCTTTGAAGTTGTACATCCGTCTCTTGTCTTTTTGATCTCATTCAAGAGTCGGTTTAACCGAAATATTAGCACACAAAATTTGAGTATTGATTCTTGTCGGATTGTAAGTGCTCAACTCTTCTAATGATTTCCACTCTCGAATCATTAGTCGCTAAACTCGCCTTTCTACTCAAGGCGTCAGCTACTACGTTAGCCTTCCCGGGATGGTACTGAATATCAAGGTTATAGTCTTCTATTAACTCCATCCATCTCCGTTGCCTCAAATTGAGTTCCTTCTGAGAGAATAGATACTTTAGGCTCTTATGATCTGTGTAAACCGTGAATGTTGCTCCGTATAGATAGTGTCTCCATTTCTTTAACGCGAACACTATCGCTGCCAATCCCAAGTCATGTGTTGGGTAATTGGCTTCATACGGCTTGAGTTTTCGTGATGCATAAGCAATGACTTTTCCTTCCTGCATGAGCACTGCTCCTAGTCCTTCCTTTGATGCATCACTGTAGACGACAAAGTTTTTTGTTCCCTTTGGAAGGGCTAAGACTGGAGATATAGTAAGTCGTTTCTTTAGTTCTTGGAAACTAGTCTCACACTTGTCCTTCCACTCAAACTTGACTTGCTTCTGGGTTAGCCGAGTGAGTGGTCCGGCTATCTTGGAGAAATCCTGGATAAATCTTCGATAATATCCAAGTAGTCCTAAGAAACTTCGATCTCCGATTCTGTACTCACTTGTTGTTTCCATTCAACCACTATTTGTACCTTCAAGGATCTACGGCGATCCCAAATGTCGGATACTATGTGTCCCAAGAATGCGACTTCACTAAGCCAAAATTCGCAAGCACTTGCTTTGAATTTGGCATACAACTTGTGCTCCCGTAGTGTCTCCAAAATAATTTTCAGATGACGTTCATGCTCTTATCTAGACTTAGAGTATACGAGTATGTCATCAATGAATATCACTACGAATTGATCCAAATAAGGTTGAAAAACTCGATGCCTCGGATCCATAAATGATGCTGGTGCGTTTGTCAGACCGAAAGGCATCACTACAAACTTGTAGTGTCCATATCTGGTCTGAAATGCCGTTTTGGAAACATCTTTTTCACGGATCTTCAGTTGATAATATCTTTGTTGTAAATCAAACTTTGAGTACACCGTCGCTCCTTGAAGTTGATCAAATAGTTTGTCTATCCTCGGGAGGGGATATTTAGTGGTAACATCTAGTCGAGATCATATAATAGTCACATCCTTAATGTATCTTATCCGTGATACCTAAACCACAAGTCAAATTCCCTTACTTAAGCTTGTGCAGGTACTTGAGAATGAATAACACAAGGGTATTATCATTGATCAATATACTTAGTGATTCCCCTACTATCATTTTCCCAAAGTAATATCATTAGGTGTCTAGATCCCATAATATATCACATCCAAATCATATACTTCTCAAGAGATATCCTTATTTTCTTCGAGTCTCACCACATCGGCATTATAATCTCTAAATCACGATTTTCTAAATCACCTAACGTCCAAATAGAGGAATATCCGGATATTTTAACACTATAACAGCCCAAAAGAGTTCAAATATTCATCCAAGATTCAACTTAGGTCACCTAGTAGTGGTACCCAATCCAAGGCAGAGGAACCTATCCTGGTCAAACAAAACTAAGGCGGATTAGACGAATGTAAGGAAAAGATAAGGAAGAAAAAGAAAAGAATGACTAAGGAAAGTCAGTCAAGAGTCAACTAAGTCAAATTAAGTATGACTATGGATTCTTCAAGTATAAATTCGACTTAACATAAACATCAATAATACGGTTCTATGCCTTTATTAAAATCGATTTCACACTTAATCGGTCGTCACTTACTACCCAACACAAATCAGGGTCCTATCCTGGGTCACCTCGGTGTAAGTTTTCATCTTACTAGCCAAGCTCGATCTGATAATCGCCACGCCCCAAACGTGACGCGACAACGATCAATCACTTAAACAAAATAAATCAACATCTAAACCAAAGATACCAAACTCCAAGTGAAATAGAGTCTAATGCAAATGAATTAAAATAAACACGAGTACAAATTACAACTTAAAGTCCGGCGGTATCCGAATATAACCCAAAAGATTATCTCGAATTAACTTACACCAAAAAAATAAAATGAAGGAGTCCAACAACAAATAAAAGTAAAAGGAAATGTCGTTCCACATCACGATAGGGATTCAATCATAGAGTTCGATGTCTTCAAATAACTCTTCATCTAAAGGTTAGAAAACAGGAGGGAATGAGACAAAATCTCAAATGGATGGGGTGATCGTGTGCAAGTGTGGCGATATAAATAGTTTATGCGAGAAATTTAGTTGTATGAAAACGCGTGAGAGATGATGCATGATTTCACACACATACCACAAGCGTCGGATAAATATATTAAGTAACATACTTATATAGTTTAAGAAAATAGTTCGTGGTCACGCAGCACTATGGTTCAAGCAGACAGAGAGGATTGCGTGCATGGTTTTGTAACGCCAATCCTATGCAAGACAAGTAGCGGTTGCGTCTGGATATGTAGCGCCAACCCGTTCCTGCTCAACTCCGAAATCGTGTGGATCGACAACGATTCATTTGTTCTTCCTTGTAACTTCCCGCTCATGATGGTCAAAGACCTGTCACCTTATCGCCCCGTAGGCAAAGACAAAATCCACGTTGGAGCTAGCAAGGCTCGGATTCGTCATAATCATGATTATACCTCAAGTACTACGACCCGCTTCCCTCGGACAAACTCCGTCCCCGCCATTGGGGATTAGGGCGATGGGGCCGAGAGTGGAATAGCAAGCGAGCTGCCCGGTTCCATCCCCGAGACGTATCCATTCCGACCTCGACACACCAAGTTGACTCAGCAGAAATTAAGTACACGTTCGTAGTCAACCAGGCAAATGAGTATTAATGATTCGGGAAACAGTTCATGAAAAGTTCTCAAAAATTTGCACAAGATGGTTATGGCGTTGGTGGAGTTATTGGGATGAAGATAAGTATCGGGAGGATAAGTATTCTTCGATATCATAAGGATTAGGAGAAACATAAGTCCCGTTATAGATTCGAAATCGCAAGACGAGGAAGTCACCCTGCGATCGGGCATTAGTCGGTCAAGGCGGTCCGAAAGGTCAAGGGGTTTTTGAGAAAATAAAACATTTTAATTAAGAATTGAAGTCAGAGGGTCCAGGGCTGTTTTAGTAAAGAAAAATAATTTGAGTTAGATCCTTGATAAAAAAGAAAATTTACAATTAGCCCCATTTTGTAAAAAACAATTCTTTGGGGTTAAAAATTGAATAAATAAATGTCCCGGCCTTGAAACATTATGAGTTCAGTTCCTAAATTCTCCAAATAGTTCATTGATTCAGGTTTTTAAAGTTTATAGGTTGAGTCTTTATAAAATTCTCACATTGGCCCCAAATTTGTTAAAATTGTCATTTCGGGCCCTAAGTTTAAAATAATTGGAACTCACAAACCGGAAGGGATTTTAATGTGATTCCAGTTGAAAAATGTCACTAATGTCAGTGGGATATTGGGACAAAAGCAGTTTTAAAAGAAAATAAGTATAGGTCCCTTAACTTTTGAAATTTTCATTTTTGTCTCATTTTGAAATAGTTGCCTTTAAGGCTTTTAAGGGTCCGATTGTTATGAAATTTGAACCTTGGGTCCAATATATCATTATGTTATAGTTATATTAGCATTTCCAGGTGCATGGACTGCATAAGTCCTGGAAATTTTATTTGGGTCCTCCATTTTAATATTTTACAATTTGGTCCCTCAAGTTTTATAAAATTACTTTCCAAGCTCTAAACACTTGGATTTTTGGAATATACCTAAAATATGTTAATTCCAGTCCCTTAAGAGTTAAAATTTTAAATTTTAAAATTTTGGTCTGGTACAGTTTCGAAATTTGCAAAATAGCCCTTAAACTTCTAAAATTTCACAATCTAGTCCTTGGGCTTTTAAGGGTTGATTTTATTTATCTAAAAACTCTTAAGACTTTATTAAAATGTCAAAACATAATTTTTGAACCTGAGTTCAGTCCCAAAAGTCAAAAATTACAGAGGGGTCCCTTAACTTTATTTTCTTGCAATTAAGTCCACCAACTTTCTATTTTTTGCATTTTAAGTCCAAAATCGAATTTTAATCAATTATGCTCGACTTTTCCAGGTTATATGTCATACAAAACATATATTTCAAGAGTCATACACATACATAACCATCTCATACAAGAATTTATCAAATATGCCGATAAAGTGTACATGTATGTCCTAATTTTCGATAAATCGCATTTTGAGCAACACTTGAGAAATTTTCCAACTTGATACAAGAAAATAGCATGCAATACATAATATATATCTCAAATGCTCAATAACAAAATACTACATGCATTTTTATGAATTAAAACACCTAGGAGTTGAAAGGATTTTTCCACCCACCTTAAAGTTCGGTTTGTTGGAAAAAAATGAAATAAATCTCTCTCGATGAAGGAGTGACTTAGGTCAGCCCCTAAGTCAAGAATATCAAAAAAATATAGGAGTTAGAAGAATGTGGTTAAAATTTAAGGGGGAGAAGAAGATAGTGAGAAAATTGGAATTACTACACTTACCTTGTGTAGTGAATAAAGTGTGACAAGTAATGGCTTCCAAGTGCAAGATTTTGGTCACCCTTGATGTTAACCTCCAAAGTCAGCCCCTAAAACTCCAAAAATGAAAATGGAGTGTCAAAGTTTGGAAAATAAAAAGAGAAGAAGAAAAGGTACCAAAAATTCCATTTCTTACCTTATAGCCCAACTCCTTCACAATTTTCTTCAAGATGACAAGTCTCTTAACAACTTCAAAGGTCTTCCAGGTATACCTCAAAATCAAAAATCAAACTTAAACTAGAAGGTGAAAGAGATGAGTTAGGTGATATAAAAAATGGGTTGAAAAGACATTTTCCTTACCTTGGTAGTGATGGTTCGAATTTTATGATTTAAGTAGGAAGAATGTTTGTTTTTGTTTAGTTGTTTGAAGAAAGAAGAAGTGTTTGATGATATGAAGTAGATGTTCTTGAAGTTGTGAAGGATGTTTGAATATGTGAAGGAATTGTGTTTGAAGATTTGAAGATATGAAGATATGTTGTTTGAAGGTTTGAAAATGTGAAAGAATGGTGTTTGAAGATTTGAAGATATGGTGTTTGAAAATTTGAAGATGTGAAGGAATGGTGTTTGAAGATTTGAAGATATGGTGTTTGAAGATTTGAAGATATGAAGAAGTATTCTTGAAGATATGAAGGAGTGGATGAAGATATACTTAGAGAGATGTTGGAGATTTTAGAGAGAAGTTGGAGAAAATGCTTGAATTATGAATGTGTTGGATGAAAATGATATTTTGATCAAATGTTTTTGATCCTCAAGGTGTTATGGACGAAAATTGAGGTGGAGAGGGGAAGGAGACAAATTTTTTGATCAAATTCTATGTCTTCCAACTTGTCTCTAGCATGGGGACAAAGGCCTTGGTCAAAGTGTGGTCTTGAATGGGAGGATGAAATTGAAGGGATTGAAGAGGATGTTGGCATGGAATGTTGGGAAGCCTCCAACATGTTGGGTAAGTTTATAATAAAGAATTGGTGTATAAGGTATTGTGTATAAGATTTGAATTAATGGTGTATTAATACACAAGATGAATACACAAGGTGTATGGTACAAGAGTTGGGAGATATTTTTACACTAAAAATACTCATCATGGCCGTCCCTTAAGGGGTATTTGTGGCATTTACATATTTTGTTTTTATGTCCCAAAATTGATGATAATAGGTGAATAATATCAATCTCCAAAATAATTAGTGATTTCCTTGATCACTTATAAGTCTCATGATCACTTAATCTAAATCGAATTCTTAATTCTATAAGGTATAAATCTCTAAAATAAATAGTCTCCAAAATTCTAAGGTGACTAATGAGTACACAAATATTATTAATGATGATCGATCGAGTGACCATTAATGCGAAGTAGAAGTAATAAATGCTTATGATCACAAGTAACAAATAAAAAGAAAAGAAATTAAATGCGAAATATATTTATCATTAATATTCACCCGTCAAAGTGACGCGGTAAAATAGTCAAAAGAATACAAGGACGATACGTGAAACAAATACATTATTGAATAAAAATCGAGGGCTTCACATTTTTAATCAAAATTTATGATGGATTTTAAATCTCTACACAAATCCACATCATTCAAACAAGAGGTGAATTTCAAATCCATTCATTTGAAATCCCTAGGAAAATTAGTTAAACATATGAAATAATTTGAGGGTCCATTTTGAATGGGGTGATTTGAAATCCCTAGGAAAAACCACAGGGAAATTCAGGAAGTTTAACCGAAGTCGCGGGCGTTGTGGGTTCGAGTGATGAAGTTGTACTTCGTGGTGGTGAAGCGGCTGATGTGGGTGGAGTTCAGGGTAATTTGGAAAATGAGGGGTTTAGGGATGGTGCATGCGAGAGCGAGGGAGAGATGATGGAACTTGAGGTGGTGGAGTTTCTGAAGGCAACTTTAGCTGTAGGAAGCAAAGTGCATCGGATTTATACGCGCTCACGGCGTAGATTAATGTAATTTATTAAAAAATAAAGCTAGAAACATAATTGTTTAATATTTAGTATACTAATGTAAATAGATATTTCAAGATATGTAAATTGATGTTGGAACTTTGCTTTAAAAAATTCAAGGTGCATTTGGATGGGAGATTTGGGATGAGGGATTTGAAATACTTAGCTAAATCCATACCATTGTTTGACATATAAATCTAAATTAATGGATTTCAAATACATCTTTAAGTTTTAGTTCAATCTCAAAGGATTTTAAATCCTCCCAAAACCTAGGCATTTGAAATCCATCATTTTTTTCTCCTTTATGCTCATTTGCAATTTACACACACTGCACACATTTACATACACTGCAAACATTTACACAAACTTACACACACTATATACATTTACACACACTACACACATTGCAGACATTTTCGTATTTATACATACTTACACACACTGCACATACACTACACACACTAAACACATACTTTCACACACTGCACACACTCACGCATACTCTATCTCACATATTCACACGATATTATCGGCACACCACATACTCACACATAATCAAAGTTATATATTTTATATTTTTATTAGTGTATAAAATTATAATTATTTATAAAATAATAAGATTATATCTTTTATTTTTATTTATTAAATGTCAATTAAGAAAATGAATAAATCTTTTATTTTTTTATCAAAATTTACGGTGGATTTGAAATTTCTACACAAATCCACATCATCCAAACAAGAGGTGGATTTCAAATTCAATGAGTTTGAAATCCATTCATTTGAAATCCCTTGAAATTTCAAATCACTCCATCCAAATAAACCACAATTTATTTCATATGTTTAGCTGATTTTTGGCATAATAAAAAATATACAATATATTTGTATTTATCAAAAATTTCCTCTTGGTTTGTTAGCAATAATATTATTTCTTTTAAATATCCTAGAAAATGGAAGTAAACAATATGATTAGTATTTTAAAGCGATTTTAGGTGAAATAGAAGAGTACTGTAGGGATAGTACTATCTCATCTTGAATATTTATCAATTATTTAGATAAGTTAGTGTTAAATACCACACAAATAGTTCCTACTATTGTTTCAAATATATTGGTTCGTCAAAAAATAAATAAAAAGAAAACTCAAAATTAAAAAAAAAACAAGTCATAAAATAATTTCCGTTGCTACTCACAATACGCGGTATGTTGAATGATGTACATGCCTTTCTATCATAGATTTAAAAAATCCAAGTTTTCGGTCATATAGAAAATTTTGCAATATATATATATATATATATATATATATATATACGATTTATATTTCCGATAGTGTGAACGTTTGGTAAGTTAAATGATGTTGACAGCTAATATCCAGAAACATGAAAATTTTAGTGGTGTCCAACTGTATATTACGTATATTATTTTTTTATTTGAAATAATATTCTACTAACAACGCTATTGATTTTAATTTTATAATACTGCGATATGCTAAACATCTCATTGCGGCAATACTTCTAATGTAATTTATTAAAAAATAAAGCTAGAAAACACAATTGTTTAATATTTAATATAATATTGTAAATAGATATTTCAAAATATGTAAACTGATGATGGAACTTTGCTTTAAAAAATTCATGCATTTGGATGGTGGATTTGGGAGGAGATGAGGGATGAGGGATTTGAAATCCTTAGCTATTTACACACACTGCACGTATTTACACTCACTGCACATATTTACACACACTACACACATTTACACGTACCGCACACACACTGCACATACACACTACACAGGTTGCAGGCATTTACACATTTATACACACACACATGGCACACACATGACTCAAACTAGTTTACCAATTCGATCTACGGTCACAAACAAGGCATGGTTAATTATGTAATTTGTGGTTAAGTCTGGACTTGAGATGTATTTGATACTTTTAAGTATTACTCTATATGATCAATTTGCAGTTGAGAAATTTTACATGCGATTTTGTTATGCATGATTGGAATACCTAAGCAACAATTTTCTTGTGATCACATATGTGTGAAGGAATCTGGTTGAGTCGGATATGTGTTTAATATTTAAATTTAATGACAATAAAAAAGTCATATTTGAACTTGATTTAATTGTTAATTCTTTTATTTCTCATTTGTGATAGTACTATCTCACCTTGAATAAATGTTAATTATTTAGATAAGTTAGTACTGGTTACAATACATATACATAGTTCCAACTATTGTTGCAATGATATATTTAGTCTGATGAATTAAAAAATTCAAAAGATCATGTCATAAAATTAATTTTGGTTACTACTAACAATAGCTAAATTGGATGATGTAGATACATTTCATATATCGTAGATTTCGAAAATTCACATTCTCGATTATTGTGTTATATAGAAAATTTTATTCAGGAATATAATCCACTAAAGATTATGTCGATTTACCTAAATATTATGCAATATACATTGTATTTTTCCGATAGTATGAATGTAGGGTGAGTTTAATGATGTTGACAATTATTACCCAAAAACATATAAACTAGTCGCATTGCGTATATTATATTTTATTTGGAATAATACCCTACTACGAATCAACTTGATTTTAATTATATAATACTGTGATATATATACAATGCATCGTATTGCGTACTACCCGTCTTGAATAATTGTTAATTATTTAGATAAGTTAGTGTTTAATACCATACAAATATTTCCTACTATTGTTGCAAATATATGGTTAGTCAAAAAAATAAATAAAAATCAAAACTTGAAAAATTCATGTCATAAAAGCATTTTGATTTCTACTAACAATACATGGAAAGTTAAATGATGTAGATATCTTTATGTCGTAGAATTAGAAAATACATGATTATTGTGTCAGAGAAAATTTTATTTAGTAATAAAATCCACTAACGATTATGTTTATTTAACTTGAAAAACTTTTGATATGCATTGTATATTTTGTATAGTACTATCAATGTTTGATAAGTTAAATGACGTGGACAATTAATATCTAGAGACATGGAAAATCTAGTAGCTTCCAGTTGTTGTATTGCGTATATTATTTTTTATTTAAAATAATACTGCACTAATAACCACATTGATTTTAACCTTTTAATATTGCAATATGCAATTCATCTCATTACGACAACACTATCTCGTCTGGAATAATTTCTAATATATATAAAATATAGTGTTCGGTCCCACAAGTAATTATGCTCAAAACTAAATTAAAATTCAAAATTTTTAAAAATCAATGTCATAAAAAGTATTTTTGTTTACTACTAACATTACACATTAAGTTAAATGATGTAGACATCTTTTTATCATATATTTAGAAAATCGACGTTATCAATTATTTTGTTATATACAAAATTTTATTTAGGAATATAATCCACTAACTATTATGTCGATTAACTTAAACTTTTTGCAATATACATTGTGTATATCCAATAATGAATGTTTAGTAAGTTAAATGATGTAGGATTATTCAAAAGAAAAAGTCCACAATTATGAAAAATCTAGGGTATGTATGAATTGTTTCCAAATGCCATTTTCCAATTTCCAACTATTCTAGAAAATGGATTTATGTTTGTTTAAGAAACTCTCAATAGAAATAAAATCATTTCCAGTTTTCATTTTTTATGGAAAGATTCTTTTGAAAATATAACCAAACAAGTTTTCACAACAATCACGCAAATCTATGTGAAAAATACACTACAATCACGCAAAACAATGTCAAAAATGCACTACATTCATGCAAATCTATGTCAAAAATACTATAATCAAACATATTTTTATTTCTAAACAGAAATTCAGACAACAAACCAAACATATTCTCAATTCTCACACGAAAACCAATAAAGTTTGAAAATTTATTTTCTAACACTAGAAACTAAAAATTGGACTTGGAAACACATCCATACATCCCCCTAGCAGTTCCAATTTGTCAAATTAAGTGTATTATTTGTCATTTGGAATAATATTCTACTATCAACCACATTGATTTTAGCTTTATGGCATGTGGCATACAATGCATCTCATTGCGAGAGTACTATCTCATCTTGAGTATTTGTTAATTATTTAGATAAGTTTGAATTAAATACCACGCAAATAGTTTCTACTATTATTACGAATATATGGTTCGCCAATAAATAAATAAAAAACTCAAAATTCAAAAAAGCCAAGTCATAAAAGTATTTCCATTACTACTCACAATACACGATAAGTTGAATGATGTAGATACCTTTCTATAGTATATTTACAAAATTCACGTTTTCGGTCATTGTGCTATATAGAAAATTTTGTGATATACATTTCATATTTCGATAGTGTGAACGTTTGGTAAGTTAAATGAAGTAGACATCTAATTTCCAGAAATATGAAAAACTTAATGGCCTCCAACTGTCGTATTGCGTATATTATTTTTTATTTGAAATTATATTCTACTAACAACTGTACTGACTTTAACTTTACAATATTGTGACAAGCAAAACATCTCATTGAGACAATACTATTAATGTAATGTATCAAAAAATAAAGCTAGAAAACATAATTGTTTAATATTTAGTATACTAATGAAAATAAATATTTCAAAATAAGTAAATTGATGTTGGAACTTTGCTTTAAAAAACTCAGGGTGTATTTGGATGAGAGGATTTCAAAGAGGATTTGGGATGAGGCATTTGAAATCCTTAGCTAAATTCATACCATTGTTTGACATATAAATCCAAATCAATGGATTTCGAATCCATATTTAAGTTTTAGTTCAATCTCAAAGGATTTTAAATCCTCCCAAAACCTAGTAATTTAAAATCCATCTTTTTTTCCTTTATGCTCACTTGCAATTACACACACTACATACACTCCACGCACACAATACATGCATTTACACACACTGCAACACATTTAAATACACTTACACACACTACACATATTTACACACACTGCACACACTTTGCACATACACACTACACACATTGTAGGCATTTACACATTTACACACACTTACATACACTGCACAAACACTACACATGGTGCACACACATTACGCATCTTGAATATGTCAATTATTTACGCAAGTTAGTACTAAATACCACACAAATGGTTTCTACTTTTATTACAAATATATGGTTCGTCAATAAATTTTAAAAAATTATGCTCAAAACTAAATTAAAATTCAAAATTTAAAAAATCAATGCCATAAAAAGTATTGTCGGTTACTACTGACAATACACATTAATTCAAATGATGTAGACACCTTGTTATCATATATTTAGAAAATCGATGTTATCGATTATTGTATTATATACAAAATTTTATTTAGGAATATAATCCACTAAGGATTATGTCGATTAACTTAAAAAGTTTGCAATATACATTGTATATATCCAATAATGAATGTTTAATAAGTTAAATGATGTGTTGGGAAAAAAATCCACAAATATGAAAAATCTAGTAGCTTCCAATTTGTCATATTGCGTGTACTATTTTTATTTGGAATAATATTCTACTAACACCCACCTCGGACCCGCCCGTATAAATTAATTAAGTCAAATTTTTAAATTTTTTAGTCAACATATCAACCTGACCACTCATATTGATTGTGTAAATTTTCTTCGCTGTTAAAACATTTATGCTTTTAGGGTTCTCATTTTTCTTTGGTCGCCTCAATTGCTCCGTCACTCGCGAGGTCCTGCCCCCTTCGGCGTCTGCCCACGCGACCTCCACCAGCGCAGGCCACAGCGTCTGCAACAAGTAACTGTAAGCTCTTATATTTCCTCGGTCGGCGGCCTTCTTTTTTATTCAATGATTTTTTTCTCCAAGCTATTTTTACTATCTGTTTTTAACTATTACATGTGAGACTGATTTGTGTTGATTAAATATTTAAATCGTTGTTGAATTCAATATCGCTTATAACAACTTGATTCTTGAATGATTCTTTCTTACTTTAATTTTGGAACACAAATTGCATTTGAAATGTGAGACTTGATACGGCTAATCTTATCTTCAATTTACAAAACGCTGACAACACAATTTCATGCGGGTCCGACGGGTTTAACCCGCTAGGTCCCGGGTCCAATGAAGGACAAATCCCGGATTTGTGTTTTCCTTCACGGGTGGGTCCGGGTTTGGGCAGATCCGTCCCGGACCCACCCTGTTGCCATCCCTACTAGTATCCAGAAATATGAAAAACTTAGTAGCTTCGAGTTGTCGTATTGCGTATATTATTTTTTTTGAAATAATATTCGAGTAACAACCGTACTGACTTTAACTTTATGATACTGCGATATGCAAGACAACTCATTCAGACAATACTATTAATGTAATGTATTAAAAAGTAAATCTAGAAAACATAATTGTTTAATATTTAGTATACTAATGTAAATAAATATTTCAAGATATGTAAATTGATGTTGGAACTTTGCTTTAAACAATTCAGGATGCATTTGAATGGAGGGATTTGGGACGAGGAATTTGAAATTCTTAGCTAAATCTTACCCTTGTTTGGCATATATTTCAAATCAATCTTTAAGTTTTAGTTCAATCTCAAATGATTTAAATCCTCCCAAAACATAGTCATTTGAAACCCAACATTTGTTTCCCCTTTTATGCTCAGTTGCAATTCACACACACTGTACGTATTTATGCACACGTACATACACTGCACATATTTACATACACTACACACATTTACACACACTGCACACACATTACACACATTGCAAACATTTTCACATTTACAAACACTTACACACAATGCACATACACTACACGCACACTGCACACACACTCACGCATACTCTCCCTCACATATTCACACGACACTATCTTCACACACACATACTCACACATAATCAAAGTTATATATTTCATATGTTTATTAGTGTATAAAATTATAATTATTTATAAAATAATAAGATTATATCTTTTATTTTTTTATTAAGAAAATTGAATAAAGTTTTTAATTTTTTTTAATCAAAATTTACGATATATTTGAAATCTCTACAGAAATCCACATTATCCAAACAAGTGGTTTGGATTTCAAATCCAAGGAATTTGAAATCCATTCATTTGAAATCCCTTGAAATTTCAAATCACTCCATCCAAATGGACCCTAAAATTATTTCATATCTTTAGCTAATTTTTTGCAGAATAAAGTATATAATATATTTAGATTTATCAAAATTTCCTCTTGGTTTGCTTGAAATAATATTATTTCTTTTAAATATCCTAGAAAATGGATGTAAACTGTATGATTAGAATTAGTCGGGGGATATTCTGAAGCAATTTTAGGTGAAATAGTAGCGCACTGTAGGGCATAATACCATTTCATCTTGAATATTTATCAATTATTTAGTTAAGTTAGTATTAAATACCACACAAATAGTTCCAACTATTGTTACAAATATATAGTTCGTCAAAAAATAAATATAACACAAAATTCAAAAAAAGCCAAGTCATAAAAGTATTTCCGTTACTATTCACAATACATGGTAAGCGAAATGATGTAGATACCTTTTTATCGTAGATTTGCAAAATCCATGTTTTCGGTCATTATGATATAAGAAATTTTGCATTATACATTTTATATTTCCGATAGTGTGAACGTTTGGTAAGTTAAATGATGTAGACAACTAGTACCCAGAAATATGAAAAATTTAGTGGCTTCCAGCTGTCGTACTGCGTATATTATTTTTTATGTGAAATAATATTCTACTAACTACCGTATTGACTTTAACTTTATTATACTGCTATATGCAAAACATCTCATTGCGATAGTACTATTAATAAAATTTATTAAAAAACAAAGCTAGAAAACGTAATTGTTTAATATTTTGTATAATAATGTAAATAAATATTTCAAAATATGTAAATTGATGTTGGAACTTTGCTTTAAAAAAATCGTGCATTTGGATGGGGGGATTTGAAATATTTAGCTAAATTCATACCCTTGTTTGGCATAAAAATCCAAATAAATGGATTTCAAATCTATCATTAAGTTTGAGTTCAATCTCAAAGAATTTTAAATCCTCCCAAATCCTAGTCATTTAGAATCCATCATTTCCCCCCCTTTATGCTCTGTTGCAATTTACACATACTACACACACTGTACACATTTACACATATTGCACACATAATACACACTTTTACCCACTGCACGCACACACACACACACACACACTACACACATTCACGCATACTCTCTCTCACATATTCACATGGCACTATCTTCACACACACATACTCACACATAATCAAAGTTATATATTTCATATTTTTATTAGTTTACAAAATTATAATTATTTATAAAATAATTAGATTATATCTTTTGTTTTTATTTACTAAATATCAATTTAGAAAATAAATAAAGCTTTTAAGTTTTTTTATCAAAATTTATGATGGATTTTAAATCTCTACACAAATCCACATCATTCAAACAAGAGGTGAATTTCAAATCTATTCATTTGAAATCCCTTGGAATTTCAAATCACTCCATTCAAAATGGACCCTCGGGTAGCATTTGGATGGGAGAATTTGGATTTGGGGAGAGGATTTGGGGGAAGGATTTCAAATGACTTCATCTAGGATGGACTTGAATGACTCCAAAAATAGCTTCTAAGGATTTAAAATTCATTATAAAATTACTCCATCCAAACAACCTCAATGGATTTGTTATTGTGGATTTGAAATCCTTAGCTTGAAATCCATCAATCCAAATGGAGCGTAAAATTATTTCGTATGTTTAGCTAATTTTTTGCAGAATAAAGTATATAATATAGTTGGATTTATCAAAAATTTCCTCTAAGTTTGCTTGCAATAATATTATTTCTTTTTAATATCCTAGAAAATGGACGTAAACAGTATGATTAGAATTAGTCGGGGGATATTCTGAAGCAATTTTAGGAGAAATAGTAGCGCACTGTAGGGCGATGGGGTAATTGGATTTTGGATTGTGGGTTCGAGTGATGAAGTTGTACTTCGTGGTGGCGACGCGGCTAATGTGGGTGGAGTCGAGGGTAATTTGGGAAATGAGGGGTTTAGGGATGGTGCAGGCGAGAGCGAGGGAGAGATGATGGTACTTGAGGTGGTGGAGTTTCTGAAGGTAGCTTTAGTTGTAGGAAGCAAAGTGCATCAAATTTATATGCGCTCACGGCGTAGATTAATGTAATTTATTAAAAAATAAAGCTAGAAAACATAATTGTTTAATATTTAGTATACTAATGTAAATAAATATTTCAAAATATGTAAATTGATGTTGGAACTTTGCTTTAAAAAATTCATGGTGCATTTGGATGGGGGATTTGAGATGAGGGATTTGAAATACTTATTAGCTAAATCCATACCATTGTTTGATATATAAATCCAAATTAATAGATTTCAAATCCATCTTTAAGTTTTAGTTCAATCTCAAAGGATTTTAAATCCTCCCAAAACCTAGACATTTGAAATCAATCATTTTTCTCTCCTTTATGCTCATTTGCAGTTTACACACACTGCACGCATTTACACATACTGCAAATATTTACACACACTATATTCATTTACACACACTACACACATTGCAAACATTTACACATTTACACATACTTACATACACTACACACACTAAACACATACTTTCACACACTGCACACACTCACGCATACTCTATCTCACATATTCACACGATATTATCGGCACACCACATACTCACACATAATCGAAGTTATATATTTTAATTTTTTTTATCAAAATTTACGATGAATTTGAAATTTCTACACAAATCCACATCATCCAAACAAGAGGCGGATTTCAAATCCAATGAGTTTGAAATTCATTCATTTGAAATCCCTTGGAATTTCAAATCACTCCATCCAAATGGACCTTCAAATTATTTCATATGTTTAGCTAATTTTTAGCAGAATAAAGTATATAATATATTCAGATCTATCAAAAATTTCCTTCATGGTTTGCTTGCAATAATATTATTTCTTTTAAATATCCTAGAAAACTGACGTAAATAGTGTGATTAGAATTAATCAAGGGATATTCTGAAGCAATTTTAGGTGAAATAGTAGAGTATTGTAGGGCATAATAGTATAATACCATCTCATCTTGAATATTTGTCATTTATTTAGATAAGTTAATATTAAATACCACACCAATAGTTTCAACTATTGTTACAAATATATGGTTCGTCAAAAAATAAATAAAAACGCAAAATTCAAAAAAGCTAAGCCATAAAAGTATTTTCGTTACTACTAACAATACATGGTAAGTGAAATGATGCATATACCTTTATATCGTAAATTTGCAAAATCCACGTTTGTGGTCATTATGATATAGAAAATTTTGCATTATACATTTTATATTTCCGATAGCGTGAACGTTTGGTAAATTAAATTGATGTTGACAACTAATATCCATAAACATGAAAATTTAGTGGCGTCCAGCTGTCAAATTGCGTATATTTTTTTTATTTGTTATATTATTCAATTAACAACCGTTGACTTTAACTTTATAATACTGCGATATGCAAAATATCTCATCGCGACAATACTATTAATGTAATTTATTACAAAATATAGCTTTTTTTTTTTTTTTTTTCTGGAAACCATTAAAAAATATAGCTAGACTTAAGTAATTTATCATAAGATCGGGGATATCCTCAACTCAAGCGACTTTAGGTGAAATAGTTGGGTACTGTAGGACAGAGTACGAGAGGGAACCCATCTCCGGAAGATGACCCGAATTATGGTGTTGGATTACAAGAACCAGGACTAGGGATGGCAATGGGTAGAATTCGGGTAGGATTTTATATCCTCCATCTCCATACCCATTTATTATACCCATACCCATACCCATCGGGTATTCAATTTTCATATCCATCCCATACCCATTGGAGGATCGGGTATTCATACCCATACCCTCTTATCACTTACAATTGTATTTTTTCAAATTTAAGTTATTTATTTTTTTAAAGAGAAATTTGAGTTATTTAAATAAAAATATAGATATTTACTAAATTATTAAGGAAACAATAAGGAAAAAAGAATACATATAAGAATTAGAGAACTAAATATTATAAAAATATAGCAAAATATTAAAAAGGACTAAACAAAAGTGTTAGTGAGTTAGTAGATTTTGGTTGAGACTTGGGGACAAAATCATTTTCGTTAAATATAAATAAATAGAGTTGTATAAATAAAAAAATATATGTAAAATATTAAAAATAAATATATATATATATGTAGATATATTATATATATAATATTATTATTTAATTGAGTATCGGGTAGGGTATGGGTAGGATGTACCTAGACCCACCTTTATACCCATACCCGAAAATACCCATACCCACGTACCCATTTATTTAATCGAGTACAAAACTACCCTCTATACCCTCCTCTGTTTGGGTCGGCTATCGGATCCTCCGTCGGATTCGGAGGAAATTGCCATCCCTAACCCGGACCCGAATTACAGTAATCAGCTTACTCTGTAAAGAACATGGAAAATTTATTTCATGACTGAAAAAAATTCTCTCACAATCTTCTCTATTTTTCTCATCATCTCTCACTCTCAAGGGTTTCATTTGTTCTCTGTTTTCTCTATTCTGTGACCCAAAACAAAATCTGAATTTAACTTTTTTATTCTGTGACCCAAAACAAAATCTGAATTTAACTTTTTTTTTCTCCTTCTGTGCATGCAACTGAATTATCTCTGTGACGCCGATCCATAACGTGTATTATTAATCTCTTTTTTGTTTTCTGTTGCCGTGTTCACAAGCACAGCGTCACTGGATTCAATGAACTTTGGAGAAAAAGACGAGGGAAAAGTAATGGAGCCTGTATTGGGCTCTGAAATCGACTGTTCTGTCCGGCCCGAACCCGAACCAGGACCCGAATGTTCGGCCCGGACCGAATCGAGCGGTTCGGATTTGGTGGATGATTCCTATGTGCGGAGGATTAGACCGAGCGAGGCGAATGGGTTTGCCGTTTATACTAGGAATAAGAGGCTCAAGAGCAGAGGCGATGGGTAATTGGATTTTGGGATAAACCGCAGGGAAATCCAGGAAGTTCAAACGAAGATGTTGTGAGATCGAATGGCGGAGCTGTACTTTGTGGTGGCGACGCGGCTGATGTGGGCGGAGTTGAGGGTAATTTGGGAAATGGGGGGTTTAGGGATGATGTAAGCGAGAGCGAGGGAGAGATGATGGAATTGGAGGTGGTGGAGTTTCTGAAGGCAGCTTTAGCGGTAAGCAGCAAATTTAGTTCAATTTATACGCGCTCACGCCGTAGATCGAAGAATGAGGAGTTGGATAAGGAGAATGTCAATTCGGGAGATTTGCAGGGTTTGGAGATGAAGATGACAAAGAAAAATCGGGTCACAACGGTTAGGGAGCTTTTCGAGACTGGGTTGCTGGAAGGGTATCCAGTCTACTACAATGGCGGCAAGACGGTATAATGCTTATTCTTGTTGTTGTTGATGTGGTTTATGTTGTTGTTGTTGTTATTATCTTCTTTGTTATCGGGCTGCATGCTTATATTACTATTCAATAGAGATCTCTGAACAGATGACTGTTGGGTACTTGGGTAATTTGAAGGTGTTAAGAAAACAGAAAACAAAGTCAAATTGAAAAATGGTGTTATGCAAATTGCAAATCTGATTCTTTTGTTGCATAATTTACCTTCATCTTTCATGCTTGTATAATGCTTGCATGTTTTTTTTTTGTCTTTGAGGAGGAACTGGGCGGGTTGGGGGAGGCTATTGTGTTAAGCAATTTAGTTCACTTAATTCTATTACTTATTATTTTCCTTTTTTGGATAAATTTGATATAACTGAATAACCTGAAAAAAAGGTAGGCCAGTTACTTTTTTAGCCCATCATCTATACTTGTCATCTCAGTTTCGTCCTTCAAATCTCAAATGCCCATTGTAGGCCCTTGTCTCTTCTACAGTTGATTTCACTGTTGTCTATAACCTCACAACACCATTGGTAATTAATGGAGTCTTTTGAAATAGGATGTAATATTTAATTATCTAGGGTTGTTTTATTTCAAAATGAAAAATAGAATATTTTTTTACGAGGTACAAACATTTTTCCTTTGAGCACAAAAGTACAAACATGTTCTTAAGTTCACAAGATGCAAAATTTACTAAATAGTGAGTAGTTCTTTTGTATTTTGGGCGAATGATTCTTATAGGCAGTTCGACAAGAAACAACTTAGTGAATATGAGAATTCATAGAAACATTTGTCAATCCCAAAAGCAAATTTTAATCAATCATTATTTGAATAATCCGATTCATTAAATTTTTTAGTAACATATTAAGATTTTTTAGTTTTAGAATACATAAAAAGCACCTATTAGAATTATTAACATGTGATACTTAATTCTTATAGGTGCTTTTTAAAATTATCAACAAAAAGTCTTCAAAGAATCTTAGTTTAAGGTTATGTGAACTTATAGGCATTTTAAATACAAGATTTTTTTTTTAAATTTCTACTTATTATTATATTACTTTATCTCACACATATCTTTTGATTTTTTTTTGTGAAAAAGAATGTTGATAACCAAGAAATAGACTTTCATTTTATTTTTCTTGTCTGAATTAAAACACCCCTAGTTATTTGTATATTCCATCCGGTGACAAAAGATTCCTTCAATTACTAACAACATTATGTGGGACAACAATGACATGTTGTGGAAGAGAGACTGAAATGGGGCGTTTGAGAGATGACAAACGGAATTGAGACGCAAAGGAGAGATGAGGGGCTGAAGAAGTGATTCAGCCAAAAGGAAATAAGAGTAATGGATAAATTAGCCAATGTGACGCATAGTCACTTTTGTACCATCAGTAGTCTTAAGGTTTTTCTTTAATATGATATCAAGGAAAATGTTTTCGATAGTGTTTGTTCTACAAAACTGATTATCCTAATTGAAGTTAGCCCTTTGTTTGGAATTTGGAGGTAGGATTTGTTGGACGAAAGTGAAAAGGAGAAGTAAAATCAATGAAACCAATTTTTTTCCTTGCTTTTTTGTAGAATGAAAAGAAAAATCTAGTGAAAGTATAAATTAACATTCTCTCTCTTCTAGTTATCTAATACAATGTTTCTTATTTTTCTTTTAAATTAAATGAAGGGAAGCAATTCTTTAGTGTTTTTGTTGATCAAGTCCAAAATATAAGCTTAGTGTAGAAGGAAAATTAGATACTTCTGCACATTTTAGATTCATGAGGAGTTATATTTTTTGTGCACGAGTCGTGCATGTCTACTGCTATGTCTAAATAGAAGATAAAGGACTGACATGTTGGTTCAAAAGCGTTATAATACTATGCTTTGTGTGTATATGCCCATAAAAGTGCCCTTGAAAAAGGGATAACGACCGGAAGCAAGGTTTTCATTTCGTATTTACGCGGACTTTTATAGAGTCGAACAGTGGGTCACTACATTGTATAAGTTTCTGAAGAATGGTTCTTATCATTCTATTACTGATTAAGCAATTATATTTATATTTAGCTCTGTTGATGATTTTCCCAGTGTCTTGTATATAACGAAACTGTGAGAGATAATATATGTAAATAACTTTGTTCAAGGATATTAACTGCCTATATTATTCTCCTAGGGACTCGCACTACGGGGAACCATAAAAGATTCTGGAATCCTGTGCTCTTGCAGTTTGTGTAAGGGAGCTAGGGTGAGTAATTAAGGTTTTCTTCAACTAGTGAGACTGGCTTTTATTATTGTCTTGTCTTTCATGTTTCTAGCATATAACTCGAGGTTTGGTGAAATGTTTAATTTATACAGATAATTGCACCTTGTCAATTTGAGATCCATGCCTGTAAATCATACAGACATGCATCACAATATATATGCTTAGAGAATGGGAAAAGCCTCCTTGATTTGGTAAAAGAATGCCAGAAATCTTCAGTAAAAACATTAGAAGAAACTATACAAAACTTTGTAGGTCCAATGCCAGAGAAGGAATCGGTCATCTGTCGGAAACTGTGGGGGTGAGCTTATCTATCACATATAAACTCCTTGAATGTTTGCTGCAATACATAATGAGACAGCTTGGTGCTCTTTTGTTTCTAGGGTCGTTTCTTGCAACACCTGCTGCGAAGGTGGAACTGCTTTGTGATTCTTGCATGATCACGGTGAATTCAGAGGTTGACGCTGAATGTGTGAAATCTAGGTATCCTTCTATACAAGAACTCCTGTGTTTTGAAATCTTGTTTGTTGGATAAACTTATTGCTCATCAGCTTTAACTTGTGAAATGTTGAACATTTTATACGACGCCAAACATATAAATAGCAGAATGGCACTGTGTTGTTGGGATTTGGGAATACAATGTTTATTTGTATTGGCCAACAACTCAGCAATTAATTTTTCTTAAACTTTTCAATTTTGGTGTTATAGGTTGTCAAATAGTCATTCACCCTTGGAGTCCTTAAAAGTTGGATCTCCACCTGGGCACTCAAAACGCTCGCTAAAGATAACCAAAAAGTTGGTATATCTTCCTATGATTTTATCTCTATAGTCTATCATAAAGTGATGTGTAAATCTTATTTATTGTTCTTTGACATATGAGAATATCTTAATTGTCTCGCCGTTTCATTCTACACAGAGACCAGACGATGCACAAGCTGGTCTTTGAGGATGGTGGATTGCCAGACAGAACCGAAGTTGCTTACTATTCTCATGGAAAGGTGGTCCAGATAAATGCTCTTAAGTTTTGTTTCTTTTTCCTATTTCAGCTTTGTAATCTTCTGCCTTCTGTTTGTAGCAATTGCGTGATGGCTATAAAATGGGGTCAGGTATATTTTGCCGTTGCTGCCGCACGCTGGTACGTGGTAACAGTGTTGATTTCCACATGGAATGTCTGGTTGTTTTAGCTGGTGTGTTGATTTGTTTCCTGTTGTGAGCAGGTCAGTCCATCTCAGTTTGAAGCTCATGCTGGTTGGGGAATCCGGCGTAAACCGTCAGTCTCTCTCTGTACTTGAAAATTTCAACATTGTTGAACACCTTTTTCTGTTTTCATCTAAAGAGTATGCTTTCTGGTTTTTGTGCAGCTATATGTATATCTATACATCTAATGGGGTGTCCCTCCATGAATTTGCCATCTCTCTGCTAAAAGGGCGCAAGTCCTCTGTTAGAGACAGTGACGACTTGTGCAGCATATGTGCAGATGGTGGGAAACTTGTGCTTTGTGATGGATGCACACATGGCCTTCCACAAAGGTGGGTTTAGATTTATAATTGTTATTCTGTATGTGTTGTTTCTTTTCATTTACCTGTACAATCGGATCTTTTCTTGAAGATGTGGCCATATATATGTGTGTGTGTATATATATATATAATTTTTTGTCCCGGTTTGATTGCATTAGGTTAATTTTTCATTAAGTCAGCAAGAATGATTCCTCTGATTTCTTGTTTATTTGGACAAATTCCCTATTGTGTGATCCCCCAGTCAGGCAGTCTTGCTTTTGTCCTTGAGGAATCTATTGATCTGAACTATGGTAGCTTTTTGTACGCATTGAGGCTTTGTTTGTACCATGGATTTAGTGAAGAAAATAAAGAAGGGCAAGGGAGAGGAATGTGTTGAGAATTAAATCCGTGTCGTTTTCCTTTTGGGCACAATAAGTATCAATTTCAAATTACACGGACTAGCAGGTTTATATCATGTGTTTGTTTTACATACTGATACGATAATTTACTTTTATGTCCATCTAACTATGCAGAATGTGCATCCTTGTCGAGTGTCCCTCATGATAAATGGTATTGCACCTACTGTGAAAACAAGTTTCATAGGGAAAGATTTGTCGAGTGGAATGCCAATGCTGTTGCAGCCGGAAGAGTGTCGGATGTTGATTCAATAGAACAGATAACAAATCACTGCATTCGCACAGTCAAGAACCCAGAAGAAGCTGAAATAATAGCATGTGCGATCTGCAGGTAACATTCAACGTCTATAAACGTAGCATCATTGAGGACTAAATTTGTGCTTTGGTTCTAGGCTTACAGAAAGATAAACCAACATTCTGGTAAATATTATCTTGTTAATCCACAAACTTGTTTGTTTGCAGAGCTTATGATTTCAGTACATCTGGTTTTGGTCCACGTACTGTTATATTGTGTGATCAGGTATTTTTCTTGCTTTTCATCTTAGCTCGGCCTATTTAACTGAGTTATGTGAATATGAAGTACAATACCTCACTATGATTTCACACCTACAGTGCGAAAAGGAATATCACGTGGGCTGTTTGAAAAAACACAAGATTGCTGATCTAAAGGTGCGTGCATATTCAGTAGAATTATCAGCTACTTTCATTCGGCATGCTATTTTTCCTACATTGTTGCATGACTTTTTCTAAAAATTGTTTGCACCTATACTACAGGAACTTCCAAAAGGAAAATGGTTCTGTTCCGCAAATTGTGAATGCATGTATTCTACACTGCAGGAAGTGCAACGTGCTGGGGCAGAGAACATCCCAGATGATTCTTTGGATATTATAAAGAAGAAGCTAATGGAAAATAGTTCGGTTGTTCATAGTAAAATTGACGTGAGGTGGAGGCTTTTGAGTGCGAAAGCTAAATCTCGGGAAACCAGAGTATTGCTGTCACAGGCTGTAGCTATATTTCATGTAAGAATGGTTGCATAGTAATTTGATATTCATTTCCTTGGTAATATTGATTAGTTACTACATACAAAAATTGACACTTTTGAATGCCGTGACATTGCAAATTGGATAACTAGCATTGTACCCTTTGTTTCTGGAAAAAAACTGAATTACAACCTATGTTTTCAAAAGAGTCATATTTCTCCTTTGTGCGTGCAATAAAAGCGCCAATAACACAGGTTTATTAACATTCCAAATATTTCTTAAAAAACTCGAAATCATGAAATGCTACAAATTTTTGTAACATATTTTAATGAAAACAGTCAAGAAAAATGTCAAATTAACCTTAAATATGCTAATATATTTTAGTTTTATTTTGGTATAACTAATAAAATCTGTAATTGAAGAGTATCTAGTTTTTTGTTATATATTTGAATAACATACATGTTATTAGTAAATATATATTCGACACATGTATATATAATAATTATTCTTTTAAACAACCTTGAACAATGAAAAAAGTAAAAGTTTTCATTAGCATATGTGTAAGGGTATGTTGGTCATTTTCCAGTTAATGAAGGAATATATAAGTTGGTGTCAAGATGGTTATTTGAAAGTAATATAATCATGAAAAGATGAATACATTCAATGGCGTTTAGTGGTTTTACATTCTAAAGTTCATGGTGTTTGCTGCTGATACATCTACTTTATTTCACTTGATATATATACTATATTAGAAGCTGCAATCATTGCAATGTTCATTGACTTGTGTTCTAGGATCGTTTTGGCCCAATCTTTGATCCAGAAACTGGGCGAGACTTCATCCCATCTATGGTTTATGAGTATGTACAACTTCTTATTCCTCCTTACAAGGAAAGGTCACTTTTCTTGCCTTTGCTATTCCATCATGTCTTGTCTTGTATAATCTCTGTTCTAAAGTGATTCTCTCTGACTGGCAGGAGGAATGTAAGGGGCCAAGACTTTAGTGGAATGTATTGTGCATTATTAACGATGAAGTAAGAACCATTTCTCCCGATCAATTTATGTATGAACTATATCATTTTACTGTAGTAATAATTTATAGTTCTTGGTTAACTATTTTAACCAATCTTGCAGCTCAACTGTTGTATCAGCTGGGATCCTTCGGATATTTGGCCAAGAAATAGCTGAACTCCCATTGGCTGCCACACGTGCTGGTAATCAAGGAAATGTAAGTTTTGTTGACGCATCCAAAAATATTTATTTGAGAAGGTTTTAATATATGCAATACAAGTTGACTCGTTGCCAAGTTTAAACAGAACAAGTCATGCACAACATTCCTTAAAAGCCAGGACATATTTCATGTATGGAATCGTTGTCCTCCGCAAAAGTGGATTTTCATTTTTCTAAAGGGTTTTATTTTTCCTGAGATGGATATTGACTTAATTTTAATTTGGTTTTGTTCTGAAAAGGGTTTTGTTTGTGGCTAAAATTGTGCCTCATCTATGACTTATTCGACCCTGTTTCAAATAGCAAATGTTTTTATTTTGAAGAAAAATGGCTGTTCCAACCAAGCGTCAAAATTGACGCCAAAATGGTGCAATGAACAGTGCTGCGCCAGAATAGCTTGCGCTATCCTCATCTTCTTCTTCTTTTTTTTTAAAAAAAATTTTTTTGTTTGTTTTTTATTTAGTTTTGTTACATTTAGATTTGTTATAAGATGATTTCTATTATTCTAAATGCATAATTACTTTTAATAAATAAATTTATTAAAATTTATTAATTTGTATTTATAACTTTAATATTAATATTACTAAAAATTAAATTTTAATAGTAAACTAAAATTATTTAAAAAATAATTAAGTGATAAAAACAAGCTACATTACAATAACATAAAATATATTCTTTAATTTACAAAATATGAATTTACAATACCATGTTAAAAAATAATTGGTTTTAATTAAAAATAGTTTTGTATTGAAATAATAAAGAATATTCAAGGAATATTCCTTTTAGTGCAAAAAGCTGCACTAAAATAGAATTTTGAGTTGGAGATGGCCTAAGTACACAATATAGTGCGCATAAGATCCCTGACCATTTTCCTAGCAGATACTATTTAACCTTCTTTTCCAAAAACCTACCTTTTAGAACAATTCATTTACTTATTTAAGCAAGAATATTTATTATATTGTTGTATTCAACAAAATATTCTTGTCTCTCTTCCATTTGATAATTATTTATGGTTGGACATGGGTAACCTGATCATAAACATGCCCTAAAAATGCTGCTAAGAGAAAATAGAGAACACCTTTTGTTATTTTTCTTGATGCTGGTAGTTTTGGAACTGAAGATGAAATTAGTCATAATACAACTTCTCATGGGATTGAAATGTCTTTGCAGGGATACTTCCAAGTCCTTTTCGACTGCATTGAGAAGTTGCTCGCGTTTTTGAACGTCAAAACCGTTGTTCTCCCAGCAACCGATGAGGCAATGCCAATATGGACAGAGAAGTTTAGATTTAAGAAGATAACAGAAGATCAGGTAAAACACAACCAACTACTCCAGCCATTGCCCTCTTTCTTTCCTTAGAAGAGCAAGAATACCTTTTGCAATCACTAAACAAAATGCTTGTCAGCTTTTGGCTGGAAAAAAGCACTTTTAGGGTGCATTTGGATAGGGGGATTTGGATGAGGGATTTGAAATCCTTAGCTAAATCCACACCCTTGTTTGACATATAAATCCGAATCAATGGATTTTAAATCCTATCTTTAAGTTTTAGTTCATTTTCAAAGGATTTTAAATCTCTCCCAAAACCTAGTCATTTGAAATCCATTCTTTTTTTTCTCTTTATGTTCACTTGCAATTTACGCACACTACACACTGCACACACACTATGTACACACTGCAGTACTGCACACACTATGCACATCACGCATACTCTTTGTCACATATTTACATCGCACTATCTTCACACACATTATGCACACATAATAAAAGTTATATATTTCATAGTTTTATTATTGTATAAAATGATAATTATTTATAAAATAATAAGATTATATCTTTTATTTTTATTTATTAAATGTCAATTAAGAAAATAAATAGAGCTTTTAAATTTTTTTATCAAATTTTACGATGGATTTGAAATCTCTACACAAATCCACGTCATCCAAACAAGAGGTGGATTTCAAATCCAGATGGATCCCTCCATCTAAATGGACTCTTAGTGTTTGAGAATGCCAACTTTTGCTTCTAATTGTGCTTCATTTAATCAGAGGGAGATGGGTACTTTGAATTTTTGATTTGCTTCTTATTTGACTTTTACAAATAAATAAGCAACAAATTTTTCACCAAACACTCTCAACTTCAAATTCTATTTGCAAACACTACCAACTTCTGATTCTCAATGCTATAATAAATCACTTCATCTAAAAGCGCTCCCTCAATTTGTCATTCAAAGTTGATTATCTGTATTTTGCAGCTTTTGGAGTACAGAAAAATCTGTTGGCAAATTACAAGTTTCAAGGGGACGACGATGTTAGAAAAAGCCGTTCGAAAATGTCGCGTCATAAATCAAGACCAAGCGGGTTCTGATGTTCCCTTGAAGTGATTCGTAAAGCAGATCCATTTTCTTTCGCACCTTATTGGGTTGGCGTAATTTTTATTTTACTTTATGATGAAGTTGATGATGATTTCGTTTAAGTTTATTGTTCGATTAAGATACATATACAGGTTTTCGGACTCGATCAGAAGCTTGCAAGTTAGTTGTGGATGAGTAGCTGAGGATTAGAAAACACCTTGATTAGGGCAAAAATGGTTGGATTATGAAAAAGTTTCATACAGTGATTTATTGCTGGTTGAGGGTAAGGTCCTCAACTGCCTGTATAATAAATCTTGGCTGGGAAGTGGGAAGGACCAAAATATGAGGTACATTTAGTGTACACTTGTGGACCCCAGTGAATTTGATTGTACATATGCTATATGGGATCTTGTATAATTTTCCCATATCATTGAAAATACTGATATTTTTTTTCATTATTAGCTTGTATAGATTTGGGCCCTGAATATTGAAATAATCATTTGCCTATTTTATTGAAGGGTTACATTGATTTGATAGAAATCCTTGTGTGCATATATAACGCATTTGATTGGGAAGCTAGTGGTGTCAGGTTGGTAAAATATGATTTTGGGATAATTACGAAAAGTACCCTTGAGGTTTAGTCTAATTACCAAGAAATCAATTTTTATCTTTTTGATATTTGTTTGTGTTTTACTAGGGATAATTACAAAAACACCCTTGAGGTTTGGGATAATTACAAAAACACCCTTGAGGTTTGGGCTAATTACAAAAAAACCCAGAGATGTTTCAAAATTACAAAAAAATCTCATCATCATGTTTGATTATGTGTTAAATTTAAGGAGGTAGCTATAGTATTTTTATAAATATTAGGGAGGGTTTTGATATGCTTTTTGCTTATAAAGGGGGAAAATGTAAGATGGAATCAAACCTCAAGATTTCTTTTGTAATTTTCAAAAAAAATTCGATTATTTTGTAATTAGCCCAAACCTTAGGGGTGTTTTTGTAATTATTCCCTTTTGGATTATTTATTAAGAAAATATTAGGGATAATTACAAAAAGACTCCCGACGCTTGGGTTAATTAAAAAAAAAAAACAAAGGTTTTTTGAAAATTACTTCTTGGGTGCTTTTTGTAATTTTCAAAACTCTGTAGTTTTTGTTGTATTCAGCCCGAACCTGTTGGGGGACGGGGTTGTAATTTGTCCCCAAATATAAACTTCATGGGGCCGGGGTGTTTGTAATTTTGAAAAAGAAAAAGTTTGACTTTTTCGTAATGGTTAATTGTATAATTTGTGGTTAAGTCTGGTATTGATGTGCATCTTGGGTCAACAAAGAAAATATAGAAATCGTATGATGTGAAAAATAAACAAACACTCAATTACTATAAAAAAAAAATGGCTAATTCGGCCTAGAAGACACATGTGCGGGGGAAGCCATGGCCAACGTTCCTACCGAACAAAGACACCCAAGAAGCACGCCAACATCTGGGCTTGAGATGCATTTGATACTTTTACTCCATATATATGGTCAATTTGCAGTTGAGATATTTTACATGCGATTTTGTTATGCATGATTGGAATATGTAAGCAACAATTTTCTTGTGATCACAGGTGCGTGAAGGAATCTAGTTGAGTTGGACGTGTTTAATATTTAAATTTAATTATTTATTTTTATTGACCATAAAAAAGTCATATGATTGAACTTGATTTAATTGTTAATTCTTTTATGATAGATCTAGTTTGAACCAAAGATGGAGCAAGCTCAAATAATATACGATGTGATTGTATGCATGAATGGAATTAGGAATAAAGAAAAATAGTGTTAAATATCAAATTATTTATTCTTGAATAATTTTTTTAGATAAAATTATGTGCAATATTATATTATGTACATATGGATTTAAGAAGTCTTTACGAGTTCATCCCAAACAAAGCGAACCCCTTCCGATCGGGAAGATGCATATAAAAGGACAATTTTTTTTTGTCTTTTACAGTAGCTATAGCTAACTTTTTGTTGTGTATATATCAGCTAGTAACACTATGTAATGTCAATATGCAGGTATTGATGCTTACGTCATAACATTTATAGCCGACTCTGCCATAGCTAATATCATCTGCAGGTCTATTAGTTAATATGTAGGTTCATATTACGTTGGGACATCGTGGCCAATTTTAGTGGCGAGCAAGATTGCAGTTGAGCGGCAGATCACAGCCTACTCTGCCATAGCTAATAGCGCTTGCAGGTTCTTTTAGTTACTCCAGATTTCGTTTAGTGTCATAAATTATAATTTTTCTTCATATGCAATTCTGAGTTTCGATCTTTAGAATTTCTTTCAGTAATTAAAATGTCATATTTGTTGCAACTTGTGCATGGCTTGCTGAAAAAATAAGTCAAAAGATGTTTTAATTCATCAGGTTTCTGTATTGATACCTGACCTTTAAGCATTTTCCCTATTACTAGTCTGGAGAAAGTTATCATATGTCTTCTTCATAATAAGGTCTTCTATAATTTCTTACCCTTTATTATTAGATTCTTCTCCTAATCAGGGTCTAGAGCCTGATAAGTATTTGTATTTTTCATCTTAAATAGTTTAAAGTTGTGTACAACTAGTTAACTTGTTATAAACCATTTGTAGCATGATATCTCTTTATTTTTCCTTGTCATGAATTGGATCTTGAAGTTTTGTGGTTTTGTAGAAAAACACATTGTTTCAAAGTTCATGATGTCGACAAATAATATTTTTGTTGAACTTTTGATTTATTGAATCTCTAGAGTTGCATCAAATTCTTTATATATATTGCAACTAAATTAGAGTTCGATATTTTATATTTTAGTAGTGATATAATGAGAATGTTTCTGTTCGATGACTTGCATTTTTCTTTTGGTTAAAGGATTTGCTGTAAATAGTTTCTTGTATTTAAAAAAATAACTATAGGCATCGGTTGTTGTTATGAACTAATGCCTAAAGTAACTTTATGTGTCGATTGTTTGTGGAAACCGATGCCTTTTGTGGAACATAGAGCATCAGTTTTTGCTTATCAACCGATGCTTATTGTTTATTTTAGGCATCGGTTGATGCCAACAAAAGTGATTATTAGCATCACATTCATAAGCGTCCGTTTGGAACCGATGCTTATTGTCTTTTACATACGATGCAAATGGTCAATTATGTACTAGAGGATCTCATTTGTACGTGACAATACAATCTCACCTTGAATAAATGTTAATCATTTAGATAAGTTAGTACTAGTTACAATACAAATACATAGTTCCAACTATTGTTGCAATGATTATGTTTAGTCGATTAATTCAAAATTTTAAAAATCCATGTCATAAAATTATTTTTGGTTACTACTAACAATACGCGACAAATTGGATATGTAGATACATTTTATAGTAGATTTAGAAAATCCACATTCTCGATTATTGTGTTATATAGAAAATTTAATTTAGAATATAATCCACTAACGATTATGTTGATTTACCTAAAAATTATGCAATATACATTGTATTTTTCCGATAATATGAATGTTTGGTGAGTTTAATGATGTAGACAATTAATACCCAAAAAATAAAAACTATTATAGTAGCCTCCAGCTTGTCGCATTGCAAATATTATATTTTATTTGGAATAATATCCTACCACCAACCAACTTGATTTTAATTTTATAATACAGATATACAATGCATCTCATTGTGTACTACCCGTCTTGAATAATTGTTAATTATTTAGATAAGTTAGTATTCAATACCATACAAATATTTCGAACTATTGTTTCAAATATATGGTTAGTAAAAAATATAAAAAATCAAAAGTTTAAAAATTCATGTCATAAAAGTATTTCGATTACTAAACTCGTCACGCCCAAAACGAAAAAGCCGTGACATAATTTACCAAACTTATGCTCGGTTTACTATGCCGGCTTATTTATCCTCCAACATACGTCAATAGAACGATAAAATCCCAACTAATTATAAATAAGGAATAACTAAGTCGAGTATGGTTGCAAATGAATCTAAAAGAAATAAAATACCACATAATAATTATTCTTCGTGGTCCTACGCCCGCTATTACATTAAATAAGTCCAAAGTCTAAATCATTAGAAATAAAATACATCGCCTTAATAAAGTCCATAATAAAATACAGTAACTAAGCTACATCTTGAGATCCATCGCCGCCATTGTCCCGATACAACTCTTCATCCTCCGTTGATAAAATAGGTGGGGTGAGAACAAAAATTCTCGGGGTGCGTGTCGGTGTGCGAGTGTGGCTTATTTTATGCACGGAAGAAAGTTTCATGGAAATCAATGCATGAATTGCATATGACTTTGTCTCGTTGTTTGTATAAAGATTTCCTTTAACCATTATGTTAGAATTGTCAGAATTAGTCAACCATTATTATTGTCTTATTAAATTTACTTCCACTTTCAATTGGATAAAGCCGAATCAAATTATCTCACATCACTTGGATAAAGTCGAAGCAAATTATCCCACATCACTTGGATAAAGCCGAAGTAAATTATCCCACATCACTTGGATAAAGACGAAGCAAATTATCCCACTTGATAAAGTCAAGCAAATTATTCCACTTTAAAATTTTCACTTTTCTCTTCACTTTCATTCTCAACTTCACTTCCACTTATCATTTCACTTCACATTTCACTTCCACTTTACGTTTCATTTAATTATTCACTTCAAGATTTCTCTTCCAAGTACTATCTTACTTGTTCGAAAAATTTGATACAATCAGTTAGCAAGTCCGAAGTGATCTTGGTCACATGATATCCGATATTTATTTCAAAACAAAACTCGTGGTCTAGTTATCGGGCGGATAATCTAGCTGTTCAAGCTCGATATTTTTATTATATAAGTAAGAAATATCTCTTAAAATATTTATAAGTCACTTGAGTTAGAAAATCTCAATTTCAATGTCCTTAGCAATTTTAAAAATAAAAATCATTTTTACTAAGGAGAACATTCCCTTGCCGGATTTTAAAATTCAATAAGTTTCAATTCGGACTCGAATATGATAAAGTCAGTTCCAAAATTTCCAAATTCCCAGAGGGTTATATTTTTCAGAGGCTCGAGAAAGATTTTATAAAATTTGCATAATCGCCCTCTAGTTTCCCAAAATTTTGATTTTTGACTTGATATTTTAAAATTAGGTAAATCTTAAACCGGGAAGGATTTTGAGGTAATTCTAATTTTAAAATACTTATTTGGGCAGTAATAAGTTGTGGTTAAAACATTTTTGAAAATTTCGAAAGTTAGGTACCTCATTATCACAAATTACAATTTTGGCCCAAAAGCGATTTTTTTGTTGTTAAAGGCTCGTTTCAAGTCGGATGGTTATGAAATTTGAAATAAAGATTAAAAATACCATATTAAATAAATATGCAATATTTCAAGATACCTTGACTGTCCAAGTTTTGAAAATTACAATTTTGGTCCTTTAAGTTTTACAATCTTATATTTTGATATCAAACTTGTTCCTTTTTGTATTTTCGCATCCGGAAGGGGTCCCAATCTTTCAAGTCACTTCATATATGAAATTTAAAGTGTTTTGGGTCCAATATTTCGAATTTTTAGAGGTGGCATTCACAATTTTTCATATTTACACTTTTGACCCAATATTTCACAATAATTACAAAAATAACCCAAGTTTCAATTTTTCTTGCATACATAACAAGTCCAGAATTCCAATGATATATAAAAACTCATATTAAACATTTCTAAAATATATTTGAACATTCATAGCATCATAAATAATAAAAGCATAATGATGAGCAATTTTATCAATATTTTATGCAAGAAAATATCATACTCATCTTTTTATTTTCTCTAAATTTCACTAAAACATAAATCCCATAAATACTTGCAAAATTCATAAAATAAAATATTATCACATGAGCATGTATTTTTGTGCACTAGTTGAAAAATGATGCATTTTGTAGAAATATTTTTCACCCACCTCGTACTAGTTTTTCTGTTGATCTAAAATTGAGTCTTCTTCTTGATACTAACTTCTTGACTCAAACTCTTTAAGGTCAGTCCCTATATGGTATCCAAACCATATTTTGGTGTTAAAATTAAAGTCTCAAATTTAAAGGAATTTAATAGATCAAATGGCTACTACTTACCTTAATGTCCTCAAATTTTTCTTCAAGCTTCTAACTTCAACTTGAACTTATATAGGTCATCCCATAAGCTCCAAAATTCAAATCCTTGAGTCAAAATTAATTCCTTAAGTTGTCAAGAGTAAAAATACTAAAACCACAATTTCTCACCTTAAATGTGTGTAGTCTTGAATTTCCTTCTTTGTAATCAAGTATAGTCTCTTAATTCTTCATGGAAAAATTCTTCTAGAGTACCTCAATAAGGAAGAATTCAACAAAGTTAAAGGATGGAAGTGTATACTTGAATTTTCAAGAAAATAACAATGAAGGTGAAAGAAGAAAAATTTCTCACCTTTGCTTGGAAATTTTTGGTCCTTAGAGAATATGGGGAGAGAGTGTTGTGTTTTTGTTCTTCTAAGTATGAAAGAATGAGAGAGGTTTATGTTGTAGGATGAAAAAAAAATGAAATTTGTGTTTCATAGATCTAATATGGCCGAAAAATGGTAGGAGGATATACTTTTCTTTTTCTTTTTTTTTGATATTTAATAATAATGCAAAGTGAAAGTGGAGGAAAAAAATTATTCCCCTAATCTTGCTATAGCCGAAAGTTGGCACAAGTAGGAGAATTATTTTTGTTGTTTTCTTTACTTTTGTTTAAAGTATGGGATATTAAATAAAGTGGTGTAATAGAAAAGATAAAAGTTGAATGTTCCTTGTCTTGATTATCCACATTGTGGACGTCCAACAATCCCCTTTTTTTCTTTTTTTTTTTTTCTTTTTTTCCCTTAAAAATCTAGTTGAGAGATACCAAATAATAAAAATAGTAATAGAAGAAAATGAGTTATTTTCTCCATTTTAAGTGATAAAGAAAAAAATTTAGGAAAATATTTATTTTCTTTTCTTTTATAAAATTTGAGGAAAATAAAATGTATAAATATCCATAATTAAATATTTAGGAATTTAAAATTAAGGATGTGAAATACCAAATCAGATTTAAAAAATATTAATAATAATAAATTGAAGTTGGTTGAAATGAATTATAGAATAAGGTGAAATATTTGATAAGAATTGAACTTACTCCTAAATAATCGAGGGTCCAATATTTCAAAAGTTGTCTATAGTCAATCAAGAATTAATACTTGAGGAAAAATATAACCGGTATGCTCGAAATAGAAAAGAGTAGTCATTGGAAGAAATAAATGATTGAGTATCATATCTCATCTATAATAGATATTGTGATACTTAGCCAAAATTTTGTCACTATACATCGTTGTAGAATATGTTGAAAAATCGGGCCTCACACTAACAATACGCAAAGTTAAATGATGTCGATATATCTTTGCCGTGAGAATTAGAACACACGATTATTGTGTCATAGAAAATTTTATTTAGTAATAAAATCCACTAACAATTATGTTTATTTAACTTGAAAAACTTGTAATATACATTGTATATTTTGGATAGTATCAATGTTAGATAAGTTGAATGACGCAGACGATTAATATCTAGAGATATGGAAAATCTAGTAGCTTCCAGTTGTTGTATTGCGTATATTATTTTTTTATTTGAAATAATACTGCACTAATAACCACATTGATTTTAACTTTTTAATATTGCAATATGCAATGCATCTCAATGTGACAACACTATCTCGTCTTGAATAATTTCTAATATATATAAAATATAGTATTCGGTCCCACACAAACAATTATGCTCAAAACTAAATTATAATTCAAAATTTAAATAATCAATATCATAAAAAGTATTTTCGGTTACTACTGACAATACACATTAAGTCAAATGATATAGACACCTTTTTATCATATATTTGGAAAATCGACGTTATTGATTATTGTGTTATATATAAAATTTTAAAATAGTAACATAATCCACTAACGATTATGTCGATTAACTTAAAATTTTGCAATATACATTGTATATATCCAATAATAACTTAAAAATTTTGCAATATACATTGTATATATCCAATAATGAATGTTTAGTAAGTTTAACGATGTATAATTATTGAAAAGAAATCCACAAATATGAAAATCTGGCAGCCTTCCAATTTGTCATATTACGTGTATTATTTTTTTTATTTGGAATAATATTCTACTAACAAACATATTGATTTTAACTTTTATAGTAATGTGGCATGCAATGCATCTCATTGCAGAGTATTGTCTCATCTTGAATATTTGTCAATTATTTAGATAAATTTGTATTAAATACCACACAAATAGTTCCTACTATTATTGCAAATATATGATTCGTCAATAAATAAAAAACCTCAAAATTCAATAAAAACAAGTCATAAAAGTATTTCCTTTACTAGTCACATACACGGTAAGTTGAATGATGTTGATACCTTGTAGAGTAGATTTACAAAATCCACGTTTTTGGTCATTGTGTTATATAGAAAATTTTGCAATATGCATTTCATATTTCCAATAGTGTGAACGTTTTGTAAGTTAAATGATGTAGACAACTAGTATCCGGGGATGGCAATGAGGTGGGTCAAAATCCGGCCCGCATTAAACCACCCCGGATCCCGAGACTAAAAGGTGGACCCTATCAAAAAACCCACCGATCCAGGGCGGATAACGGGTTCTTATAGACCGCCTCCGGACCCGCCCATATAAATTAGTTAAGTCAAATTTTTTAATGTTTTGTGCAACATATCAACCTGGCCACCGCCATATCATTTTCTTCTTATTGTTAAAACATTTATGCTTTTAGGGTTCTCATTTCCCTCTCGTCGCCTCAACTATGCCGTCACTCGCGAGGCCCCGCCCTCCCGATCTACCCACGTGACTTCTCCACCAAGACCGACCGCCGTCTACAAATAAAAAATCGTAAGCTCTTATATTTCCTCGTCGGTGGCCTTTTTTTTAATCAAGGATTTTTGCTCCAAGCCATTTTTACTCTCTGTTTTTAACCATTACATATTCAAAATCTCTGTCTACAACTTGATTCTTGAATGATTCTTTCTTTAATTTTGGAACACAAATTACATTTGAAATGTGAGACTTGATACGGCTAATCTTATCTTAAATTTACAAAACACTGACAAAATTTTATGCGGTCTCGATGGGTTCAACCCGCTGCTTCTCGTCCAATGCGGGGCGGGACATGGTGGTCTCAGGTTTGTGTTTTCCTTCGCGGGGCGGATCCCAGTTTGGGCGGGCCGGCCCCGCATCCACCCCGTTGCCATCCCTGCTAGTATCCGTAAATATGAAAACTTAGTGGCTTCTAGCTATCGTATTGCATATATTATTTTTTATTTGAAATAATATTCCATTAATGTACCGTGATCGACTTTAACTTTATGATATTGTGATATGCAAAACATCTCATTGACACAATACTATTAATGTAATTTATTAAAAAATAAAGATAGAGAATATAATTGTTTAATATTTAGTATACTAATGTAAATAAATATTTGAAAATATGTAAATTGATGTTGAACTTTGCTTTAAAAATTCAGGATGCATTTGGATGAGGGGATTTGGGAGAGGATTTAGGATGAAGGTTTTGAAATTCTTGGCTAAATCTTACTCTTGTTTGGCATATAATTCCAAATCAATGGATTTCAAATCCATCTTTAAGTTTTAGTTCAATGTCAAAGGATTTAAATCCTCTCAAAACATAGTCATTTGAAATCCAACATTTTTCCCCCTTTATGCTCAGTTGCAATTTACACACACTGCACGTATTTACACACACTTACACACACTAAATATATTTACACACACTACACACATTGCAGATACACACACTACACACATTGCAGACATTTTCACATTTACACACACTTACACACAATGTATATACATTACGCACACACACTGCACACACAGTCACACACTATCTTCACACACGCATACTGACACATAATCAAAGTTATATATTTCATATTTTTATTAGTGTATAAAATTATAATTATTTATAAAATAATAGATTATATCTTTTATTTTTTTTTATTAAATATCAGTTAAGAAAAATGAATAAAGCTTTTAATTTTTTTAATCAAAATTTATGATATATTTGAAATCTCTACACAAATCCACATCATCCAAACAAGTGGTGGATTTCAAATCCAAGGAATTTGAAATCTATTCGCTTTGAAATCCCTTGAATTTCAAATCACTCTATCCAAATGGATCCTCAAATTATTTCATATGTTTAGCTAATTTTTGTCAGAAAAAGTGTACAGTATATTTAGATTTATAAAAAATTTCCTCTTGGTTTGCTTGCAATATTATTATTTCGCTTAAATATCCTAGAAAATGGAAGTAAACAATATGATTAAAATTAGTCGTGGGGATTTTCTAAAGCAATTTTAGGTGAAATAGTAGAGTACTATAGGGTATAGTACTATCTCATCTTGAATATTTGTCAATTATTTAGATAAGTTAGTATTGAATACCACACAAATAGTTCATACTTGGTATTGCAAATATATGGTTCATCAATAAATAAATAAAAAGTCAAAAAGCCAAATCATAAAAGTATTTCCGTTATTACTCACAATACACGGTAAATTGAACGATATAGATGCTTTTCTATCGAAGATTTACAAAATCCACATTTTCGGTCATTGTGTTATATAGAAAATTTTGCAATATACATTTTATATTTCCGATAGTGTGAACGCTTTGGTAAGTTAAATGATGTAGACAAGCTAGTATCCAAAAATATGAAGGATTTAGTGGCTTCCACTATCATATTGCGTATATTAATTTTTATTTGAAATAATATCTTACTAACAACCGCATCGACTTTAACTTTATAATATCGCGATATACAAAACATCTCATTGAGACAATACTATTAATGTAATTTTTTAAAAATAAAGCTAGAAAACATAAATGTTTAATATTATTTAGTATAATAATGTAAACAGATATTTCAAAAATTTAAATTAATGTTGGAACTTTGCTTTAAAAAAATTCGCATTTGGATGGAAGGATTTGGGAGGAGATTTGGGATGAGGGATTTGAAATCCTTTACTAAATTCATACCCTTGTTTGACATATAAAATCCAAATCAATGAATTTCAAATCGATCTTTAAGTTTGAGTTCAATCTCAAAAAATTTAAATCTTCCAAAACCTACCATTTAGAATCCATCATTTTCCCCACTTATGCTCGCTTGCAATTTACACACACTACGCACACGCACACATTTACACACACCGCACACACACACACACACACACACACACACACACACGCACACGTTGCGTACATTTACACACAATTAATACACACATTGCACACATAATACACACACACACACTTTCACCCACCGCACACACACACACAACACACATTCACACATACTCTCTCACATATTCACACGGCACTATCTTCACACACACATACTCACACATAATAAAAGTTATATATTTCAAATCACTCCATCCAAATGGACCCTCAAATTATTTCATATGTTTAGCTAATTTTTTTGCGAATAAAGTATATATTATATTTAGATTTATCAAAAGTTTCTCTTGGTTTGCTTGCAATAATGTTATTTCTTTTAAATATCCTAGAAAATGGACGTAAACTGTATGGTTAGAATCAATTTTAGGTGAAATAAGAGCGCACCTGTAGGGTATAGTACCATCTCATCTTGAATATTTGTCAATTATTTAGATAAGTTAGTATTAAATACCACACAAATAGTTCCAAATATTGTTACAAATATATGGTTCACAAAAATAAATAAAACACAAAATTTAAAAAGGCCAAGTCATAAAAGTATTTCCACACTACTCACAATACATGGTAAGCGAAATGATGTATCTATCTTTTATCGTAGATTTGCAAAATCCACGTTTTCGGTCATTATGATATAGGAAATTTTGCATTATACATTTTATATTTCGATAGTGTGAATGTTTGGTAAGTTAAATGATGTAAAACAACTAGTATCCGTAAATATGAAAATTTAGTGGCTTCCAAATGTCGTATCTGCGTATATTAATTTTTATTTGAAATAATATTCTACTAACAACCATATTGACTTTTAACTTTATTATATGCGATATGCAAAAACATCTCATTTCGATAGTACTATTAATATAATTTATTAAAAATCAAAGCTAGAAAACATAATTGTTTAATATTTTGTACAATAATGTAAATAGATATTTCAAAATATGTAAATTGATGTTGCAACTTTGCTTTAAAAATCGTGCATTTGGATGGGGGATTTGGGATGAGGGATTTGAAATCCTTAGCAAAATTCATACCCTTATTTGGCATATAAATCCAAATCAACGAATTTCAAATCCACCTTTAAGTTTGAGTTTAATCTCAAAGAATTTTAAATCCTCCACAAACCTAGTCATTTAGAATCCATCATTTTTCCCCTTTATGCTCAGCTTGCAATTTACACACACCGCACACATTTACACACACCACACACACACATCGCATACACACACACTACACACGTTGCGCACATTTAGACACAATTACACACAATGCACACATATTGCACACATAATACCACACACTTTCACCCATCAAGCGTGCACACACACACTACATACATTCACGATACTCTCTCTCACATATTTACACCACTATCTTCACACACACATACTCATACTGCATAATCAAAGTTATATATTTCATATTTTTATTAGTTTATAAAATTATAACTATTTAAATAATTAGATTATATCTTTTATTTTTATTTATTAAATGTCAATTTAGAAAATGAATAAAAATTTTAAAATTTTTTTAATCAAAATTTATGATGGATTTTAAATCTCTACACAAATCCACATCATTCAAACAAAAAAGGCTAATTTCAAATCCATTCATTGTAATCCTTGAATTTAAATCGCTCCATCCAAATGGACCCTCAAATTATTTCATATGTTTAGCTAATTTTTTGCAGAATAAAGTATATAATATATTTGGATTTATCAATAATTTCCTCTTGGTTTGCTTGCAATAATATTATTTCTTTTAAATATCCAAGAAAATGGATGTAAATAGTATGATTAGAATTAGTCGGGGGATATTCTGAAGCAATTTTAGGTGAAATAGTAGCGCACTGTAGGGCGATGGGGTAATTATATTTTGGGATAAACCACAGGGAAATTCAGGAAGTTCAAACGAAGATGTTGTGAGATCGAATGGTGGAGTTGTACTTCGTGGTGTCGACGCAGCTAATGTGGGTGGAGTTGAGGGTAATTTGGGAAATGGGGGGTTTAGGGATGGTGCAGGCGAGAGCGATGGAGAGATGATGGAACTTGAGGTGGTGGAGTTTCTGAAGGCAGCTTTAGCTGTAGGAAGCAAAGTGCATCGGATTTATACGCGCTCATGGCGTAGATTAATGTAATTTATTAAAAAATAAAGCTAGAAAATATAATTGTTCAATATTTAGTGTACTAATGTAAATAGATATTTCAAAATATGTAAATTGATGTTGGAACTTTGTTTTAAAAAATTCAGGGTGCATTTGGTTGGGGGTTTTGGCATGAGGGTTTTGAAATACTTAGCTAAATACATACCATAGTTTGGCATATAAATCCAAATCAATGGATTTTAAATTCATCTTTAAGTTTTTAGTTCAATCTCAAAGGATTTTAAATCCTCCCAAAACTTAAGCATTTGAAATCCATCATTTTTTCTCCTTTATGCTCATTTGCAATTTACACACACCGCACACACACTGCACGCATTTACACACACTGCAAACATTTACACACACTACACACATTGCACATACACACATTGCAGACATTTACACATTTACACATACTTACACACACTAAACACATACTTTCACACACTGCACACACTCACTCATACTCTCTCTCACATATTCACACAATATTATCGTCACACGACATACTGACACATAATCAAAGTTATATATTTTATATTTTTATTAGTGTATAAAATTATAATTATTTATAAAATAATAAGATTATATCTTTTATTTTTATTTATTAAATGTCAATTAAGAAAATGAATAAATCTTTTAATTTTTTTATCAAAATTTACGATGGATTTGAGATTTCTACACAAATTTACATCATCCAAACAAGAGGCGGATTTCAAATCCAAGGAGTTTGAAATTCATTCATTTGAAATCCCTTGAATTTCAAATCACTCCATCCAAATGGACCCTCAAATTATTTCACATGTTTAGCTAATTTTTAGCAGAATAAAGTATATAATATATTCAGATTTATCAAAAGTTTCCTCATGGTTTGCTTGCAATAAAATTATTTCTTTTAAATATCCTAGAAAACGAACGTAAATAGTATGATTATAATTAATCGGGGGATATTCTCAAAATTTTAGGTGAAAGAGTAGCGTATTGTAGGGCATAATACCATCGGGAAAATGCAAAATTAGTCCTGTACCTATAGGGTTATTGCAATATTAATCATGTAACTTTTGAAATTGCGATTTTAGTCCTGTATGTTTTGCTTTGTTTTGCAATTTTGGTCCCGTAAGTTTTAGATTTTACAATTTTAGTCCTATAAGTTTTAAGTTGATGCAAATTTAGTCCTAAAAGCTATTTTTAAATTTCAATTATTCCCAAAATGTCCTTGGTAGCAAATATAATCAATATAACCTAAGATTCAAGTTTAAAATGGTATCACAAATTTATATATTATTTAATTGAGTAGAATTTATTTATCATTATACTATAGATTGCCTAATGAAAGAAGCGTTTTAAATTTATGAATCCAGCATTAAAATCTGAAATACGAGTTCAATGTTTATTATTTCTTAATCATGAAAATACAAAGATACGTAAAAATATGCCAAAATGGTTATTTTTAATAATAGGACCAAAACTACCACACCAAAAAATAAAAGACTAAAGTTGTCAAATCTTAAAATTACATAATTAAAATTGTTATTTTTGCTACGGGTAAAATTGTCGCAGGCTAAAATTGCAACTTCAAAAGTTACAGGACTAATTTTGCAATACCCTTATAGATACATGACCAATTTTGCAATTTTCCCAATACCATCTCGAGTTGAATATTTGTCATTTATTTAGATAAGTTAGTATTAAATACCACACAAATAGTTTCAACTATTGTTACAAATATATGGTTCGTCAAAAATAAAAAAAAAATGCAAAATTCAAAAAAAGCTAAGCCATAAAAGTATTTTCACATTATTGTTTAATATTTAGTATACTAATGAAAATAGATATTTCAAAATATGTAAATTGATGTTGGAATTATGCTTTAAAAATTCAGGGTGCATTTGAATGAGGGATTTGAAATCCTAAGCTAAATCCATACCCTTGTTTGGCATATAAATCCAAATCAACGGATTTCAAATCCATCTTTACTTAAGTTTTAGTTCACCACACAAAAGATTTTAAATCCTCTAAAAATCTAGTCATTTAAAATCCACATTTTTTCCCTTTGTGCTCATTTGCAATTTACACACATTGTACACTGCACGCATTTGCACACACCGCACACATTTGCATACACTTACACACACTACATACATTTACACACACACGCACACACACCACACATTGCGTAAATTTACACATTTACACATACTACACACACATTACACACACTTTCACACATTACACACACACTACAATGCACTCACTACAAGAAAACAAGAAAATTTGAACGGGAAAAATTCGTTGAATTTAGCCAATTACCATTGGAATTATTGATTCCAATGAAAATTCCAACATAAAATGCATCGTTGGTAAAATGGTCGTTGAATGGCGAAATTCCAATGGAAAATATTCCAACATAATTTCCAACATTATTTATCCACTCGAATATATAAATCGCTGGAAAAACTCCAATATTTTTTTCCAACACTAATTCCAACAAAGTTATACCATTGAATATATTTAATCGCTGGAAAAAACTCCAACGGTTATTCCAATAGAATTATACTATTGGAATTGTAAGTCCAAGCGCTACGATAATCTAGAGGGGGGAATAGATTATCTCCATCTTTTCGATTTCGCCTCTTTTATAACCGAATGCTCAAACACAATAATAAAGGTGCGGAATATAAACAACACACGTTGATTTATAGAGGTTCAACCCACTCAGGGCCTAATCCTCTACCACCCCAGATATCCGGGATGGGTTTCGAAAAAGAAAAAGATTTTATTAATAATTACCAAAATTATTACAACAAAATCTTACACCAACTCCTTGAAGAGCACCACACTCTTCTTCAACACCACCATTGAGATTACTACAATCTCTCTTGAAGATTACCACAATCTCCAACGGCACCTTGTGAAGATTACCACAATCTTCACCCTTGAAGAGCACCACACTCTTCAACACCTCAACAAGAAGATTACCACAATCTTCTCACACCTAACACCTAGTTCACCCAAGTGTGTTCTTACCACAAGAACACTCACAAGGATATCTTGTGTTTGAATGACGACCACAAATTCAAGATTACAACTCGATAATGAATAATACAATTGAGTGCAAGTGTAATCAAGAATAACCTAGACCTCAAGGATGTGAAAGTGATAAGCTAGGCAAATTACAACAAGAATAATAACAATGAAAGGCCAAGTGTTTGCTTGAGTATATCTTGTTGTGTTGTGTTGTTCTCTCTGTAGTTGTGCTTCAAAACTTCCTCTATTTATAGGAGATGATTGATACTTGATAGGCTCCTCTTGAATCTGATTTCTACAAAAAATTGCAATTAAAAACAAGATTATAGTCTGTTAAATCAATTCCACAATTTAAGGAAAAGTTGTCTCGACAACGGTTAGAATTTTCATTGTCAAAGCATAGGGCAACCACGCATTTAAATAGAAGTTTGAAACATATCGCAAAGAAATTAACACAGGCACCGGTCTAAGTGCACTGACCGACGAGCATATGTGCAACCAACTGCCAGAATCGACCAATTTTGAGAGTTCAAGATGCGTTACGCTTTCAAATGTGTTCCTAGGTACTTGCCGCTCTTTTTTAATGGCCGACCTCCTCAATGACAAGTTGTCCGATTTTTGTCAAAAAATAAACCTCAAGAAATACTCCAAAAATTCGTAAAAACATTTTAAACCGATCGGGAGTATTTAGGACAACATTAGAAATATAGTTTTGATGAAGTAACACATTAATACGAAGTGTTGTCCAATATAAATTCCAATAAATACTCCAAGAATTCGTGAAAACATTTTAGACCAATCGAGTATTAGGACAACATTTAGAAACATAGTTTCAATGAAAGAAACCATCGACATAAAAACATTAAAAGTGTTTGTCTAATATTATCGAAAAATAAAACTTGATGAAATACTCCGAAAAATATTAAAATCATTTTAAATCATTTAGAGTATTTGGACAACTTTTAAAACCATTATTTTGGTGTAAAATCAAATCATCAAAATTATGATAAAACCATTTATCAAACAATCTCCCCTTTTTGATGATTACAAACCAAAACAATTTTAACAAGGTCGATTTTGAAAACAAAACAATTTTACCTTAAAAAAAGAGCTATCCGTTGTGAGCGACAACATTCCGTGCCAAAATAAACACAAGGATGGGAGTAGAGATATTCAAGCACATATAGCAAATGCTCCCCCTATCAACATGCACAACAAGAGTAATATAGAAGCAACTACAACATTAAAAACTTAGCTTTTTCGATATTTGAGCTTAAGTATCAAAAATTTAAAAGCTCCCCTCACAAAGATACATCATTAGAACCGTATATAAGTCCATACTACAACCAATGGACCATGATTCATACATAACCATAATGCACCAAGTGGACTAAATATGATCCACAACTTACGGCTTTATGAAGCCATAGCTTATAGCTTCTTTTCAGTTTTTATCTTAGCTTTTATGAGCTAATGAGCTTATAACCTGTTTCTCCCCTTTGGAATCATCAAAAGAGTGTTAGCACGATAAAAACATCATATAATCATATCAAAGTGCGCAACTAAACCGATGTATCGAGCTATTTGAACATTGAAGCTTATAAACCAAACAGAGAGGAAAGGCCTAATCATACAACTTGAAGCTTATGAAATATCACTTGATAAACAAAACATGATCTCTATAAATATATAAGACTTATGAAATCTAGAGAATCATGTAGGTGATGAATTTTTCATTGAAACGTTTTATCGAACACTTGGTGGGCGTCAAAAATAGAAAAAGTTATATATAGCCCTTGTAAGTGAAATCAAGCCAAGTTTTTCATCACCAAATACAATTTAACAAATATCACTCATCAACAATCAATAAGCTCATCACAAACATATATGAATTACATCAAGAAAAAATACATATAAGCCACAAACTCAAGGTTCAACCCAATTGAGCTAAAGATAGTGAAATTCTTACCATTCAATCGGTAAAGACGAGCAATGATGATGATAGTCGAGCTAGATAATCCCCAAAATATATAATTCATGCATCAAAACTCATTTGAAGTGAATTGTGTGTGAAATTTGCAAAGGGACGAAAAATGGCCAAAATGTGTCAAAGTGACGAATGTCAAGACAGAACCATTTTAATCCAAATTATAGCCTAGGGCAATCGGTCGAGGTTGAGGGCGACCGCTGCTCCTCAACCCTTTCAAACACCACCGTCAGTTTTTCCAAAATCCGAATTTTCAACCAAAATCCAATTTTTTGCTCCTAAGTTTTAAAAACGTGCAAAATACAAATGTAGACCTCATTCAATATACATTATGTCATGATCAAGCTTGAAATGAGGTAAAATACTCGGCGTTAACTAAAAAAATCCATGAGTTATCCTTGAGACTAATTAAACACATCTCAAGTTTTTGTTAAAACATGCAATCCCAAAAAATATCGAATCTCAATATGTTTAGTTCGATTTATGACGAACCATATTTTGAAAGAAAATTATTATCACCAGATTTGTTATCCCGAAAATAAGAACATTTTAAGATATTGATACAACAAGTCATACTAAAAAGTGCCTTACAAATATTTGAAAATTTCTTTTAACGACACTTTAATGAGATTCGTTGGGATAGTTTTTGAAGTCGAGCAAATAGACATAAGGCATATGGAATGTCGAGTCTATAGGAATAATACAAGAAAACATACCTCGATTTTGTTTGTCGGTCGATATGCCTTTCTCAACCTTTGTCAACCTTTAGCCATAGAGGTTGAGATGGTTTTTCTTTCTTCAATGCTTAACTCCTTCAAGAGTTCTTTTGAAATATAACCATCTTCGGGCATTGAGTAATTTGAAGTCCAAGCACAAATTGAGCTCCCCGATCAAGCTCATCTCGAGTTCACCTAGTATCAACTTAAAAAATCTTGCACAAATATTCATTAGAGCACCAAAAAATATTCTCATAAATATGCACAAGTTTAAACAATCTTGCCTTTTTCACAAAAACAAAGAGAGAGTAGTATCAACTTTACCTTTGTAAAATCATTTAGCAAAAATAGCTGTCTATCATACTATACACGGGTACTTGTTTTAAAACAATAAAAGGCCTTAAAAACAATCATTCGCCTAGAAAAATTTTAAGCCCCTGGAGGTTGTTTTACATAGACTTCTTCTTGAATAAAGCCATTGAGAAAAATTGGATTTAACATCCATTTGGTAAAGTTTGAAATATTCTTAGAACAAGAATGGACAAGAAAATGCAAATAGCTACTAAATGTGCTATGAGTGCAAATTTTACATCAAAATCAATTACCTTCTTCTTGAAAATACCTTGAGCCTACTAACCTCGCCTTAGTTCGACCAATGTTGCCTTGGTCATCGAGTTTGTTCCGGCGCCCATTTTGCATTTATAATCGCTTGTGATGAAAGACATGGCATCAACTTCCAAGTATCATTTTCCTTTTAGCTCCTCTTGCAATTCTAAAAACCAATCTTCATCTTGAAGCATCTATTGAGGAATTTGTCTTCTCATCACTATTGGGCATCCAAATGATCTAAGGTGTTCATAATAGAACATTTACATCCAAATATTTGGAGTATTTTCTTTTCTACACAACTCAACAAACCCATTATAGGCATTTCTCATATAAGCAAGAAAATAGCCCATGTAATAACATGCCTCAATTGTCAACCACAAAATATCTTGCATAAGAGCATAGTTGAAATAGACACTATATATATATATATATATATAGACCATGAAGCAAGAAACACATACTATGCTTTTAGAATATCATCAAGAGTCTAATAAATCATGCAAGTTCAAATAAGCTTAAGAAAGCTATAAAGGTCTCTTTTGAAATTTGCAAACTGAAGTAGCATATAGTTGAGACCTTATTTAAAAGAAGTATTTGAACAAGAGTTGACAAAGCAAATATGTGCAATCAAATATCGACAGTGCCTTTCAAAATCTAAAATCCTCTTAATGGCACTCTCAGATGAAACACTATGAAAAAAACAAGCACATAGTGCATATGACAATACATATATCGTAGTCTATAAGAGTAAGAATAACACAAGTAAACGCGATCGATAATTTATGCCTTTCTGACAAATAATGATGAAAATGGCCATTTGTGAAAATATGTAAATCCTACAAAATTCTTAAAACAAATCTAGACAAATCATAATGATAAAAGTGTAGCTAAGAGATATCACAAGTAAGCTCATGCCATAAAATCCATAAGAGATGATAACATACTATAGTCTTCAAAAATGCACAAGAGTTTTAAAAACATCATATAAGGTCTTCCTTTTTTTAAAAAAAAAAAAAATTTAAAAGCACAAATATATATTGAAGACCTTAATTAAAATTAAATACATGAAAACTCATTTTGCAATTAAGACACAAATAAAAACATGCATAAAAAATAAATGCATATTTAACTAGAGATACGGGTTACTAATTACGCCATTTCCATGGGTTGTGCCGTTCCCATTGTTGATGATATCTTCCCCTCGAGGTCACTTTGTTGATGATGACTTCTTGATTACTCCATTTCCAAGATTTGTTGCCTTCCCATTGTTGAAAAGTCTCTTCTTTCTTTGAAAATCATCTTGTTGATAATATCTTTGCCATTTCCAAGGATTGTTCTCTTCCCATTTTTGATTATGTCCTCTCTTGGAAGCTGGCTTTGTTTAAAATAGTTTCTCCTTCTTTTGATCAAATGAAACGGTCATTTGATGTCTTCTTGGTGGTATACATTTTCTTCTCGATCATTATTTCACTGGGTACCTAATATGACATTGTTTTGTGGTACCCTCATGTGTTTAGTCCTCTGGATTACCTTGAGACTTTTAGTCTCCAACAATAATTAGAGCTATTTCTAACCCGACAAGTATTTACTGTGATGACCCTTACCAATAAAAGCATGTAATGATTCTAGGAGCATAATGACCAACGTGCATAGTGACTTGATCCTTTTTTATGATTGACACCCTTAGGCTTATGATCAAGTTCTAGTTTTCGAACAATCAACAATCTTGGTCATTTTATCGGTACTCAAGTTGGATTTAGATAAATCATTTTTCAAGCAATTTATATCCTCAACAAGAGTACTATTTTCTTTTTTCAAGGTTTCTAACCTTGTCAAGAGTGGTTGTGTGAGCACATGATAGTGATTCATAAGAAAAATAAACTATTCTTATCATCTTTCAAGATAATGAATTTTTTTCAAATTTTTGTATTTAACAAGCAAGTTTTGGAATTCATCTTGTAGCTCATCATAATCATTTTGCAAATCACTATATTCATTTTGCAATTCATTGTCATAAAGAAGAGAGGGTTTAGAACTTACCTCGTGCTTTTCTTCTTCGATGCCCATGAGGCATTGTTCAACTTGTTCATCATGGGAGGTTGTAGAAGGCTTATCCCATGTTGTTGGATTTGATGTTGTATTTGTTTGTCAAAGTAGATGCTTTTGAGTTGCTCCCTTTCATTTGCATATACTTCATAGATGGCTTCTAATTTTTGCCATACTTCGTATTTCCGATCGAATACCTACAACATGATCAAATTCCAAAGTGATAAGTGAACAACGTAAAACATTAAGAGCTTTACCATTTAAGGAGATGATTTTCTCCTCTTCATCATTGAGCTTTTGAAGCCTTTTGAGGTGTGTGGTGTATCTTTTTCATCTTAATGGATTCTCCATTAATGACGGTGTTCCAAATGTCAACCCGCAACCTTATAAATAGCATTCCATTCTTTTCTTTCCAAAAATAAAATTTTTGGAATCAAACTGAGGTGGCTTTGGTGGTGGAGGTGCCGGAAAGATTGAGTTTCGTCAGAGCCGACGATCGCTTCTCTTTATCCCAATGTGAAACGAGCTATTAAAGAGTTTGTCTTTGATACCACTTATACGCCCAAGCGGCTACGATAATCTAGAGGGGGTGAATAGATTATCTCCATCTTTCGATTTCGCCCCTTTTTATAAATCGAATGCTCAAACACAATAATAAAGGTGCGAATGTAAACAACACACGTCGATTTATAAGAGGTTCAATCCACCTAGGGCCTAATCCTCTACCATCCCAAAGATATCCGGATGGGTTTCAAAAAGAAAGATTTTATTAATAATTACCAAAATTATTACAACAAAATCTTACACTCAACACCTTGAAGAGCATCACACTCTTCTTCAACACCACCATTGAGATTACTACAATCTCTCTTGAAGATTACCACAATCTCCAACGGCACCTTGTGAAGATTACCACAATCTTCACCCTTGAAGAGCACCACACTCTTCAACACCTCAACAAGAAGATTACGACAATCTTCTCACACCTAACACCTAGTTCACCCAAGTGTGTTCTTACCACAAGAACACTCACAATGATATCTTGTGTTTGAATGATGACCACAAATTCAAGATTACAACTCGATAATGAATAATACAATGAGTGCAAATGTAATCAAGAATAGCCAAGACCTCAAGGATGTGAAAGTGATAAGTTGTGCAAATTACAAATGTTAGATAATAACAATGAAAGACATCAAGTGTTTGCTAGTATCTCTTGTTGTGTCATTGTTCTTCTTGTAGTTGTGCTTCAAAACTTCTCTATTTATAGGAGATGATTGATACTTTTCTGATAAAGCTATCTTGAATCTGATTTCTACAAAAACATTGTAATTAAAAACAAGATTATAGCTGTTAAAATCAATTCCACAATTTAAGGAAAAGTTGTCTGCTGCGACAACGGTTAGAATTTTTGTCAAGCATAGATAATTCGCACGTAAAAACAGAAGTTTGAAACATATCGCAAAGAATTAACACAGGGCGACCGGTCGAAGGGTGCACCCCGACCGGTCGAGCTTCATGTGCAACCGGTTAATGACCAATTTTGAGAGTTCAATACGCCTGTTTCTGAAATGTCTCAAATGTGTTCCTAGGGTACTCTGCCGCTTCCTTTGAATCGATCACCTGTCCGACTTCCTCAATGACAAGTTGTCCGATTTTTGTAAAATAAACCTCAAGAAATACTCCGAAAAATTCGTAAAACATTTTAAACCGATCGGAGTATTTACTGACAACATTAGAAATATAGTTTGGATGAAGTATCCATTAATATGTTAAGTGTCATGTCCAATATAAATTCCAATAAATACACCAAGAAATAGTAAAATATTTTAGACCAATCGAGTATTAGGACAACATTTAGAAACATAGTTTCAATGAAAAAACCATTACATAAAAACATTAAAAGTGTTTGTCCAATATTATCGAAAATAAAACTTGATGAAATACTTAAAATATTAAAATCGCTTTTAAATCATTTAGAGTATTTGGACAACTTTTTAAAACCATTATTTTGTGTAAAAGTAAAATCATCAAAATCATGATAAAACCATTTATCAAACTTCAACGGTATATATCCGTTGGAATATTCAATCAATTTATCTCCATTATCTAATATCTTTAACTTCCCAGAGGTCACCCATCATCAATTTTGTCCCAAGTTAAGAACATTTAACCATGTAGTTTCAATATGGACTCAAGAGAGAAGATATATTTTATTGATATTGATTATTCTATCAAATCATTTAACCCCCTATTGAAATTTTCCAATGGTATCGAATTTAATGGAATTTTCCAACAACATGTTGTACCATCGAATTTCCATCTGAATTTTAAAATTAACAAAAATTCCAACGATTAATTCCAACATTTGGTTTCTGATTTGGAATTTTTGTTGAATTTTCCAATGGTATGTTTTAGCGATGGAATTTATGTTGGAATTTTTAAAATTCCAATAGTATTTCCAATTGTTTATTATTGTTGTTGGAATCACTGTGGAATTTTCCAACGGTTAGTTGTGGTGTTGGAATTTCCGTTGGAATTTTAAATTCCAACATTTTATACCAACGGTTTTGTTTTACCGTTGGAATTTTCATTGAATTTTCCAACGGTGTAATGTAACATTAGAATTTCCGTTGAAATTTTAAAATTCCAATAGTTTTCTATTTTGGCTTAATTTGATTGTTTTCTAAGAGCGACCACGCATACACTCTCTCTCACATATTCTCAGCTTACACTATTTTCACACCACATACTCACACACATTATCAAAGTTATATATTTTATATTTTTATTAGTGTATAAAAAATTATAATTATTTATAAATAATAGGATTTTATCTTTTTTATTAAATGTCAATTAAAAAATGAATACAACTTTTTAATTTTTTTAATCAAATTTACGATGGATTTGAAATCTCTAAAAATCCACATCATCCAAACAAGAGGTGGATTTCAAATCCACCTGAGTTTGAAATCCATTCATTTGTAATCTTCAAAATTTCAAATCACTCCATCCAAATGAACCTAAAATTATTTCATATGTTTAGCTAATTTTTGGCAGAATAAAGATAAATATATTTAGATTTATCAAAATTTCCTCTGGTTTGTTTGGTAATAATATTATTTCTTTTAAATATCCTAAAAATGGAAGTGAAACAATATGTTTAGTAATTTTAAAAGCGATTTTAGGTGAAATAGAAGAGTAAATAGAATAGACTATCTCATCCGGAATATTTATCAATTATTTGATAAGTTAGTATTAAATACCACACAAATAGTTCCTACTATTGTCAGAAATATATTAGTTCGTCAAAAAATAAATGAAAAAAACTCAAAAATCCAAAAAAACCAAGTCATAAAGCATTTCCGTTACTACTCACAAATATATACGTGGTATGTTGAATGATGACTTTTCATCATGATTTACAAATCCATGTTTTCGATCATATAGAAAATTTTGCAAATATATATACATTTTATATTTCTGATAGTGTGAACGCTTTGGTAAGTTAAATGATGTTGACATCTAATATCCAAAAAACAAGAAAATTTTAATGCAGATTGTCCAAGCTGCATTATTTTGTATATTATTTTTTATTCAAACAATATTATACTAATAACCTATCGACTTTAATTTTATAATACTGCGATATGCAAAACAGCTCATTACGCAATACTATTAATGTAATTTATTAAAAATAAAGCTAGAAAACACAATTGCTTAATATTTAATATAATAATGTAAATAGATATTTCAAAATATGTAAATTGATGTTGGAACTTTACATTTAAAAAAATTGTGCATTTGGAAGGGATTTGGGAGGATTTGGGATGAGTGATTTGAAATCCTAGGCTATTTACACACACCGCACACATTGCACTCACTGCACACATTTGCACACACTATATATATTTTACACATATCGCACACACACTGCACATACACACTACACAAGTTCTAAAATTTACACAGTTACACACACTTACACACATGGCACACATGACTCAAAATTAGATTACCACGATCAACAAATACAAACAAGCCATGGTTAGTTAAATTTGTGGTTAAGTCTGGACTTGAGATGTATTTGATACTTTTAAGTTTACTCTATATGGTTAATTTTGCAATTGATAAATTTTACATGCGATTTTATTTATGCATGATTGGAATACCTAATAACAATTTTCTTGTGATCACATATGAAGGAATCTAGTTGAGGTCGGATATGTTTTAATATTTAAAATTAATGACCATAAAAAGTCATTTTGAAATTGATTTGTTGTAAATTCTTTTTTTATCTCATTTTGTGATAGTACTATCTCACCTTAAATAAATGTTAATTATTTAGATAAGTTCAACTGGTTACAATACAAATACATAGTTCCAACTATTGTCGCAATGATATATCCAAATGATGAATTCAAAAATTTAAAAGATCCATGTCATAAAATTAATTTTGGTTATACTAACAATACGCAGAAATCGATGATGTAAATACATTTTATATATCGAGATCATGAAAATTCACATTCTGATTATTGTGTTATATAGAAAATTTTATTCAAAGAATATAATCCACTAACGATTATGTTGATTTACCTAAAAATTATGCAATATAAATTGTATTTTTCCAATAGTATGAATGTTTGGTGGTTTAATGATGTTGACAATTAATACCCAAAAAAAAAAAACTATAGAAGCTCCGTTGTTGCATTTCGTGATATTATATTTTATTGGGAATAAATATCCTACTACGAATCAACTTGATTTTAATTTTATAATCTGTGATATATATACAATGCATCTAATTGCGTACTACCCGTCTTTGAATAATTTTAATTATTTAGATAAGTTAGTATTTAATACCATACAAATATTTCCAACTATTGTTGCAAATATATGGTTACCAAAAAATAAATAAAAAATCAAAGTTTAAAAATCTAATGTCATAAAAGATTTGATTACTACTAACAATACACGGAAAGGATTAAATGATGTCGATATCTTTATGCCGTAGAATTAGAAAATACACGATTATTATGTCGAGAAAATTTTATTTAGTAATAAAATACACTAACAATTATGTTTATTTAACTTGAAAAACTTTTTTATGACGTATATTTTGGATAGTACTATCAATGTTTGATAAGTTGAATGACATGGACAATTAATATCTAGGAGATATGAAATCTAAGAGTTTCTAGCTTGTCAGTATTATGTATATTATTTTTTATTTGAAATAATATTGCACTAATAACCACATTGATTTTAACTTTTTAATATTGCAATATGCAATGCATCTCATCAAGCGACAACACTATATCATATGTATATATATAAAATATGTTGTGTCGGTCCCACACAAGTAATTATGCTCAAAACTAAATTAAAATTCAAAATTTTAAAAATCAATGTCATAAAAAGTATTTTCGTTACTACTGACAATACACATTAAGTTAAATGATGTAGACATCGCTTTATCATATATTTAGAAAATCGATGTTATCGATTAATAAAGTTATACAAAATTTTATTTACGAATATAATCTACTAACTATTATGTCGATTAACTTAAAATGTTTTGCAAATATACATTGATATATCCAATAATGACTGTTTAGTAAGTTAAATGATGTAAAATTATTCAAAAAAGTCCACAAATATGAAAAATGCGCGGCTTCCAATTTGTCAAATTACGTGTATTATTTATTATTTGAATAATATTCTACTATCAACCATAATGATTTTAACTTTATGGTAATGTATATAATGCATCCTATCATGAAAGCGTACTATCTCATCTTGAGTATTTGTTAATTATTTAGATAAGTTTTGTATTAAATACCACACAAATAGTTTCTCTATTATTGCAAATATATGGATTCAGCCAATAAATAATAAAAACTCAAAATTCAAAAAGCCAAGTCTGTAAAAGTATTTCCGTTACTGCTCACAATATACTGTAAGTTGAATGATGTAGATACCTTTCTATAGTAGAGTTTACAAAATCTTACGTTTTCGGTCATTGTGTTATATAGAAAACTTGTGATATACATTTCCTTATTTACGATGGCGCGTGACGTTTGGTAAATTAAAACGGGCGTGAGCGTCCAATTTCGCATCGAGTGGCCTCAGGCGTCGTATTGCGTATATTATTTTTATTTGTGTGCTAATGTTCTACTAACAATCGTACTACTGTGATATGCAAAACATCTCATTAGGACAATACTATTAATGTAATTTATCAAAAAAATAAAGTTTAGAAAACATAATTGTTCCAATATTTAGTATACTAATGTAAATAGATATTTCAAAATTTGTAAATTGATGTTGGAACTTTGCTTTAAAAAACTCAAGGTGCACTTGGATGTGGAGAAGACTTTGGAGGATTTGAGATGAGGCATTTGAAATCCTTAGCTAAATTCATACCATTGTTAGACATATAAATCCAAGTCAATGGTTCAAATCCATTTAAGTTTAGTTCAATCTCAAGGATTTTAAATTCTCCCAAAACTAGTAAATTGAAATCTATCTTATTTGCCTTTATGCTCACTTCTGCAATTACACACTCATACATCACACACACAAAATGCACGCATTTACACACACTGCAACATATTTAAACACACTTACATACTACACATATTTGCTACACACTGCACATATACACACTACACACATTGTGACATTTATATATTACACACTTCATACATACAACACACACACTACACATACTGCACACACACAATACGCAACATTTAACACATTTAAACATACTTACACACTACACATATTTACACACACCGCACACACTACGCACACACACACTACACACATCAGAGACATTTACACATTTACACACACTTACATACATCGTACACACATTACACATCTTGAATATGTCAATTATTTAGACAAGTTAGTATAAATACCACACAAATGGTTTCTCTCGCTTATTGCAACATATGGTTCACAATAAATTTTAAAAATTATGCCCAAAACTAAATTAAAATTCAAAAATTAAAAAATCACTGCCATAAAAAGTGATTTTCTACATTAATGACAATACATATTAGTCAAATGATGTTTATGACTTTTATCATATATTTAGAAAATCGACGTTATCGACACAGGTTTTATAAAAAATTATTTAGGAATATAATCACTGAATTATTGGTGTCGATTAACTTAAAAATTTTGCAATATACATTGTATATATCCAATAAACGAATGTTTAAGAAGCTTAAATGATGTAT